>SJXQ01008277.1:527372-636482 GCA_006408695.1 Aepyceros melampus | reverse complement strand
CTTTGCCCTGCTTCATTCCGCATTCCAAGGCCAAATTTGCCTGTTACTCCAGGTGTTTCTTGACTTCCTACTTTTGCATTCCAGTCCCCTATAATGAAAACGACATCTTTTTTGGGTGTTAGTTCTAAAAGGTCTTGTAGGTCTTCATAGAACCGTTCAACTTCAGCTTCTTCAGCATTACTGGTTGGGGTATAGACTTGGATTACTGTGATAGTGAATGGTTTGCCTTGGAAACAGAGATCATTCTGTCATTTCTGAGACTGTATCCAAGTACTGCATTTTGGACTCTTTTGTTGAACATGATGGCTACTCCATTTCTTCTAAGGGATTCCTGCCTGTAGTAGTAGATATAATGGTCATCTGAGTTAAATTCACCCATTCCAGTCCATCTTAGTTCGCTGATTCTTAGAATGTCGATGTTCACTCTTGCCATCTCGTTTGACCACTTCCAATTTGCCTTGATTCATGGACCTGACATTCCAGGTTCCTATGCAATATTGCTCTTTACAGCATTGGACCTTGCTTCTATCATCAGTCACATCCACAATTGGGTATTGTTTTTGCTTTGGCTCCATCCCTTCATTCTTTCTGGAGTTATTTCTCCACTGATCTCCAGTAGCATATTGGGCACTTACAGACCTGGGGAGTTCCTCTTTCAGTATCCTATCACTTTGCCTTTTCATACTGTTCATGGGGTTCTCAAGGCAAGAATACCGAAGTGGTTTGCCATTCCCTTCTCCTCTGGACCAAATACTGTCAGACCTCTCCACCATGACCCGTCTGTCTTGGGTGGCCCCACACAGCATGGCTTAGTTTCACTGAGTTAGACAAGGCTGTGGTCCATGTGATCAGATTGGCTAGTTTTCTGTGATTATGGTTTGAGTGTGTCTGCCCTCTGATGCCCTCTCACACCTACCGGACCGTGCAGAAGCATGCCAGCCACTACGGTCCATGCAGAAGTGTGGCCATTTAGGTATGACCTAAATCAAATCCCTTATGATTATATAGTGGAGGTGACAAATAGATTCAAGGGACTATTTCTGATAGACAGAGTGCCTGAAGAATGATGGACAGAGATTCGTAACACTGTACAGGACACAGTGATCCAAGCTCTTCCAAAGAAAAAGAAACACAAGAAGGCAAATTGGCTATCTGAGAGGCTTTGAACTGTGGTGCTGGAGAAGACTCCTCTTGACAGTCTCTTGGACAGCAAGGAGATCAAACCCGTCAATCCTAAAGGAAATCAACCCTGAATATTCACTGGAAGGATTGATGCTGAAGCTGAAGCTCCAATACTTTGGCCACCTGATGCGAAGAGCCAATTCATTGGAAACGACCCTGATGCTGGGAAAGATTGAAGGCAAAAGGAGAAGTGGGTGACATACGATGAGATGGTTAGATAGCATCACTGACTCAATGCTCATGAATTTGAGTAGACTCAGATAGTGAAGGACAGAAAGGCCCAGCATGCTGCAGTCCACAGGGTCACAAAGAGTAGGACACAACTGAACAACAATTAATACTTTATGAAGTTTCACCGCCCTCCTCCTTTGGGTGGTATGATAGTTCTAGACCCGCTATGACATGACAAAGCACGGGGAGAGATGTGTTCTTTCAATTATCCTTTATTGGAGCAAAAGATGAGCACTTTCCCCTAAGCTTATAGTCTCTCTAGAACTGGAGATTCTCTGCTCCTCCTAAAGTTCTTCTTGGACAGAAGATGGATGTCTGCTTGGCCACATAGGTCCCATCTGCCTGGACACAGCTTAGTGTCATTCCTCTGAGCATAATGTGGACCACAAAGTAGTCTTGTCTAGGAGCAGGGAATGGTCTTCTCTGCCCATGGACCTTTCATTCTTTCTCTCTCTACATCCTCCCCAAGCCCCTGCCATTAGCCATGAAGTCTGAAGAAAATCTTTCTTCATGTTTCCTCATCATACTTTCTGTGCTTAGTCGCTCAGTCTTGCGACCCCATGGACTGTAGCCTGACAGGCTCCCCTGTCCATGGAATTCTCCAGGCAAGAATACTGGGGTGGATTGGCATTTCCTCCTCCAGGGGATCTTCCTGACCCAAGGATGGAACCTGTGCCTCTTGCATATCCTGTATTAGCAGGCGGATTCTTTACCACTAGTACCACCTGGGAAGCCCAGTAATATTCTTGCTATGGCCCCAATCCATCAGTTCTCTTAATAACTAGAGCTTCTGAGTAAAATAATTCAGAAAGACTTGGAGAATATTTCTGTTTTCTATCCTGCTATATGCCTTCTATCTTTGAATAATTTTGGCCTGCAGTTGGTTGAATTCTTGAATGTGCAAACCTTCGATAAGGAAGATTGACTGTATAACTGATATGCTAATTAAAACCACAAAAGGCAAAATAGGAGTGGAAGACAAAAGTAGGAACATAGAACAGGGACAAACAATAGAAAGTGATAATGAATATGGTAGAGAGCAATCCAACTATCTCAGTAATCAGGTTTCCCAGGTGGTCAGTGGTAAAGAAACCACCTGTCAAGCAGGAGACACTGGTTCGATTCCCTGTGAGGGGAAGATCCCCTGTAGATGGAAATGGCAACCTACTTCAGGTTTCTTACCTGGGAAATCTCATGGACAGAGGAGCCTGGATACTGTCCATGGGTCTCAGAGTCAGGTGCAACTTAGTAAATGCAGCATATTGTACTGTGCTATGTGCTAAGTTGCTCTGCTACTGCTAAGCCACATCAGTCGTGTCCAACTCTGTGCGACCCCATAGACGGCAGCCCACAAGGCTCCCCAGTCCCTGGGATTCTCCTGGCAAGAACACTGGAGTGGGTTGCCATTTCCTTCTCCAATGCATAAAAGTGAAAAGTGAAAGTGAAGTCACTCAGTCATGTCCGACCCTCAGCGACCCCATGGACTGCAGCCTACATCATTAGTAAGTCACTATTATAATGAAAAGAAATTCATTGCTATTAAGTCTTGCTGCTGCTGCTGCTTTTAAGTCACTTCAGTCATGTCTGACTCTGTGTGACCCCACAGACAGCGGGCCACCAGGCTCCCCCATCCCTGGGATCCTCCAGGCAAGAACACTGGAGTGGGTTGCCATTTCCACTCAGCCGTGTCCAACTCTTTGTGACCCCATGGACTGTAGCCCACCAGGCTCATTCCTCTGTCCTTGGAACTCTCCAGGCAAGAATACTGGAGTGGGTTTCCATTTCCCCTCCAGGGGATCTTTCCAACCCAGGGGTTGAACCCAGGTCTCCTGCATTGCAGGCAGATTCTTCACTGACTGAGCCACCAGGGAAGCCCTTATTAGCAGCATATTAGTAATCGCTTTGAATGCTAATTGTCTAAATGTATCAATCAAAAGATTTTATGTAAGCAACAAAAGTAAAAATAAACAAGTTGTGCTACATCAAACTAAAAATTTTTGCACAGTAAAATGAAACAATCATAAAATGAAAAGGCAGTTTTGGAATGGGAGAACATATTTGCAAACCATATATTCAATAAGGGATTAAATACCAAATATATAAGGAATTCATACATCACTAGTAAAAAAGCAAATAATTTTAAAATGGGCAAAGGAGTTGAATAGACATTTCACCAAAGAAGATGTACCAATGGCCAATGGTGTATGAAAAAATATTCAACATCACAAACTATCAAGGAATTGCATATCAAAATCATAATGAGGTAACATTTATACCCATTAGGATGGCTATTATCACAAAGTCAAAAAATTGGGCTACCATATGATGCAGCGATTCCGCTTCTAGATATACATCCAAAGGAAACAAAATCACTACTCAGAGATATTTGCACTCCCATATTCATGGCTGCATTATTCAAAGTAGCTAAGATACAGAAAAAAATGTGTTAATGGATGAACAAAAAATATGTGACATATATTTATGTGATCTCTTTTATACACGGAATATACAAAATAATAAAGTTAAACTCATAGTAAGAGAAAGTAGAATGATATTTACCAGGGACTGGGGGATGGGAAAAAGGGGAAATGTTGGTCAAAGGGTACAAAACTCCAGTTATAAAATGAATACATTCTGGAGATTTAATGTGAAGTATGGTGATTATAGTTAATAATAATGTATTATATTTGAAATTTGTTAAGAGAGTCAATTTAAAGTATTTTCATTACACATTAAAAAAAAGGTCACTGTCAGGTAATGGATATATTAATTAGCTTGATTATGGTAAGTAAACATTTCACAAGGTATAACGTATCAAAACATCTTGAATACCTTAAATATACATAATTTTTGTCAGTAATGCCTCCATAAAACTGGAGGAGAAAAGAGATTGTCAGAATGGACAAAAAAACAAGACCCAACTCTATGTATTCTACAAGAAATCCATTTTAATGATGAAGACATATAGATTAAAAGTAAATGGATTGAGAAAAATATACCATGGGGGTGGGGTGTGCATGGGCCAGACAGTTATCAGCTCAACCTTCAAAGACGTGACCCAGCCCCAGTAAAATCTGGACACCGAAGTTGAGTTGGGCCCTGTGGGTTTCCTGGGCATGAACGCGTTTCCGTCCTGTTTTCTTGTTTATAGGGAACAGGCTTCAGCCTCCATGAGTTCCAAATGCAGGTTCAAGCAGTTGCTAATCAGGGAAGGAAGGGTACTCAGCGACTAGCCAAGAGCAATCAAGGAATAACAGGGACAGGATCCTTGGGACAGGATCCAGTTTCCGTCTCAAGGTAAACACGTACTAGGCTGGTGCAAAAGTGATTGTGGTTTTGCATTGTTGAACTTTGCCATTTGACACTGGAATACATTCCTAAACAAATGTGGTTATGTTACATATCACTTTAACGCACATTTCTCACTTTGTGTTTTTATGCTAATGACATTGCTTGCTGTGTATTTTATATTTAGATTATAGAAATGATGTTAAAAGCAAATTCGAGCAATTTTTAAATTTGAGTTCAAAATGGGTCCAAAAGCAGCAGAGACAACTTGAAACATCAACAACGCGTTTGGCCCAGGATCCACTAATGAACATACAGTGCAGGGGTGGTTCAAGAAATTTTGCGAAGGAAGTGAGGGCCTAGAGAATGAGAAGTGTAGTGGCAGGCCATCAGAAGTTGACAACGACCGAGAGCCAGCATTGAAGCTGATCTTCTTCCAACTACACTAGAAGTTGCCAAAGAACTCAACGCTGACCATTCTATGATCATTCAGAAACAAATGGGAAAGGTGAAAAAGCTCGGTAAGTGGGTGCCTCATGGGGTGCACAGAGTCGGACACGACTGAAGCGACTCAGCAGCAGCAGCATGAAAGTGAAAGTCACTCAGTTGCGTCTGACTCTTTACGACTCCACGGACTGTACAGTCCATGGATTCTCCAGGTCAGAATACTGGAGTGGGTACCCTTTCCCTTCTACAGGGGATCTTCCCAACCCAGCAATCGAACTGGGAAATCGAACCCAGGAATTGGGGAAATCGAACCCAGGAATCGGATTGTCTCCTGCATTGCAGGTGAATTCTTCACCAACTGAGCTATGGTGCCTCATGAGCTGACTGCAAATCAAAAAAAATCATCATTTTGAAGTATCTTCTCTTATTCTATACAACAAGAAACCATTTCTCAATCAGATTGTGATGTGTGACAAAAAGTGCATTTTATACAACCACCAGCAACAACCAGCTCAGTGGCTGGACCAAGAAGCAACTCCAGAGCACTTCCCAAAACGAAACTTCCACCAAAAAAAAAAAAAAGACCTAGAAAAAACGGTCATGGTCACTGGTGGTCTGCTGTCCATCTGAACTGCTACAGCTTTCTGAATCCTGGCGGTTTACATCTGAGAAGCATGCTTAGCAAATCGGAGATGCACTGAATACTGCAACAGCTGTATCCAGCACTGGTCAAGAGGATGGGCCCAAGTCCTCTCCACACCACCACCCAACACACCGCGTGTCCCACAACCAACACCTCAAAAGTTGAACGAATTGGGCTATCAAGTTTTACCTCATTCACCATATTCACCTGAATTCTTGCCAACAGACTAACACTTCTTCAAGCATGTCCACAAACAACTTTTTGCAGGGAAAATGCTTCCACAGCCAGCAGGAGATAGAAAATGCTTTCCAGGAGTTCATCAAATCCAAAGTACAGAATTTTACACTAAAAAGGAGCATGATAGGAATAAACAAGCTTATTTCTCATTGGCAAAAATGTGTTGCTTCTAATGGTTCCTATTTTGACAAATAAAGATGTGTTTGAGCCTAGATATAATGATTTAAAATTCAATCTGAACTGCAATTACTTTTGTACCAGCCTATTATCTTTGAGCTCTTCTGTAGAAATAAAACCTCCCAAAATAGAAATGCTAGCATTCTTAATTCTAGAGAAGCTCATTAAGAGACTGTCTGCCCTGCACACACACCCTGACACATACCAGCACCTCTAGCCTTGAACCACTTGTATAAAACTCCCCACCAAATTCTCCTGGGTTGGGAACACACAGTTGAGGGCATGAGTCTCCTGTGTCCCCCTTTCCCTGGCAAAGCATTAAAGCAATTCTTTTCTACTTCACCCCAAATTCTGTCTCTGAGATTCAATTCAGCACTGGTTCACAGAGGCCGAGTTTTCAGCATCAACACCAAGGCTTTTGGACAAGCCTTCTTGGTTGGCAATACTCCACGCATGTTGCCACACGTCTTTGCTGAGAATGGGAGGGGCAGGGCAAGGAAGGCTAAAAGAGAAGGATTTCCAAGGGGCCAGAGCAAACTTTGAAGGGGACAGATAAGTTCATTTTGTAAGTGTGATTATTTCACAGGTTATTTACATAGGTAGAAACACATAAACTTGTACAATTTACATATGTACTTTATGTCAATCAGAGCTCAATAAAGCTGTTTTGAAAGAGTGACGTGAAACGATGTCTTAATATACTAAATGAAATAAAATCAAGCCAGACAAAACCACCACCATAATCCCTTTTATGTTAAAGCAAAACATTGATTTATGTTTATAAACACATAAAAGTGTCCAGGAGGCCTGGCATGCTGCGATTCATGGGGTCACTAAGAGTTGGACACGACTGAGTGACTGAACTGAACTAAACTGAACAGAGACTATTATAGGAGAGAATGCCCAAGTGAGTCAGAGGTAGGGGTGAAGAGTGAGTATACTATCATAACAAAATCTCAGTGACCTGAAATAACCATTTTTTATTTACTCGTGTTACACATCCCAAGGCGGTCATCAGGATGCTATTTTCATTGAAATGGCTGAAAGGCCCATATTTAGCAGTACCAGAGCATCCTGCTCAAACTAGATAAAACTTATTCCTGTGACTTTATTAACACATACACCTCAACATTCTTTCTTAAAATTTTTCTAAAATGAGCATGTATTACTACCATAAGAAAAAAAAAAATTATATAGAACAAAAGGTCTAAGCCTAAAAAACAAAGGTGACCCAACACACAAAAGCAGAGTGCGATTTTGACCTCGATTAATGTTTCAAAATTGAAGCCTAAGTGAGACAAATGAAATCAAGACAAAAGAAAGTGAAATGTGAAATGCTACTCTTTTAGAAACTTGGTTCTTAATATTGATGCAGTTTCTGATGTTCTCCTATAAATAATAGATTACAAAATGGATGTCTGGCACAGAGTTGCTTTTAAAAGTTCATTCTCCAATTCTTGACAATGCCAAAAAAAATTAGTGGAGATTAAGACAGAAAAAATTACAAATAAAGAAACACAAAGGAAGTGATCATCCAGAGATACACCCATCATCACCATCCAAGTAAGTTCCATACTACACACACACAAAAAATCATATTTTAAGATGCTCCACCATAGCAAAATGCAACCGTAAATAACAGCTTGTTCAGTAAGTCCTGCCACATTCACACTTATAATAGCAGTGCTTTGTAAATTAATTACAACCGATTATTTTCAACAAATTATTCTGTCAAATGAAATGTTTTCTCTGGCATGTTTATAACAGGAAAAATAGCAACAGTAATAATCATGCCACATATGAAAGCCTAATTTACGCCAGCCAGTGTACTAAACAAGTTATTTGAACACTAATCCTTTAAACTACCTTGAAAGCAAGATATCTTATATAGATATTTCTTAAATGCAAGAAACTGATGCTCAAATATAAAGGAATTTGTGCCAGCTCACATCCAGAAGAAAAACGTGCTTTTTTTCACAACAGGATGTGACCTTCTTGTCTTCACTATTTACTCCGTACGCGTGCCTTCCATCCCTTATTAATCAGTTATTTCCTCCAGGCACTGTCCTAGGTTCTTATAATCTAGAAAGAATAGTATATGATAGTTTACCCTTCAGGAACTCAGCAACTTGAGTAGTAGCAGCCCAAGAAGCCAAGTTTATCACCAGAGCTGTTGACAGGGTGCTGAGAGTGGCAGAGGCACCCCCTCCAGGGGCAGAGGCTGAAGGCAGGCAGTAGGCAGTGAGTAGGGAGTGGCCAGTTTTCTGAGAAGCACTTTGCTTGGCTGAACCTGACAATTTAAGAATTAGGCAAACAAAGGAAGAGAGAAGGCATTCTGGGTGCAGGCAATTACATGAATACGGGGAAGAAAGCTTACAGGAGGTGCATCTCCTTCAGTGTGGCCAGTTAAGAATGTGACTGAATACAGGAAACAGATTCCTCAGCCACTTACATTCACACGACTAATCTGACCCTGCTCCCCTGCCTGCTCCCACTCTTAGCCTCTATTCCAGGGCCCCCTTCCCAGTTGTTGCCACATATTTTCATCAAAAACTTGAAGCAGCCAAAACCTCCTGAGCCATTCGACAGGTCCTCTCACTGTGGCAGAGCTTCTGCCCTCTTCCCGGGAAACATGAAGACCAGGCATACTTAAGTCAGTTACTGCCCTTGTCTTTAACCTGGGTCATGATGGTTTCTTCTAGATGCATGGAAACCTTTCCAGACTCCAGAGACCTGAACTTTCCCACAGAGGTTACCCACACGATCCCAGATCCCTGACTAGAGGGCCCCGTGTCCTGCAAGTGCTCGGGAGTGCCAGTCCTCTGGCAGTGTGGACGGTTCAGTGCTCCTGGCCCTTGCCAGTCTCCATCACCACCTGAGACATCGCCCTCCCCACCCCAGGCCTGCTCAGCACCTGGGGCACTACCGCTGGGCCTGAGCCAAGCTCAGGACACCACGGGAAGGGAACACATACTCAAGGTTTCAATAAGGTTTTTCTTGAAAGAAGGCAACTGTGTGCTTACTGTATGATGTGCAGTGTTCAAAGACTGATTCAAAAGGGCATAACACCTAGCCATATCCTGAGAAATCAGAATTTCAGGGACAAGGACTCCTTAGGAGTCCAGGAAAAAAAAACCTGAGCACAGCAGCAGTGATGGCCAGAATAAAATGGAGTGGTTCTCCAGGTTTCCTGCGCATTAGAAACTGTGGAAGCCTGGCATAAAATATGGGTTGAAGATCCTTGCTCCACATACAATGATTTAGCAGATCCTGGGTGGAATACCACCTATCCTCATGTTGTACAATTCCACTACCATTGTAGTGGGAAAGGCACTTCCTGGGACATTCTAGATTTAAAAAAAATAAGTATGTGCTAAAAAAGTAACAAAAGATGACCCAGGGATCAAGAAGGTAAAATGTCCAAACCTGGAAAAAATTTTGAAGTCCTGGAAAAAAAGAACCACAGGATACTATTCTAGCACATGGACCAGGAATTTGGCTCCCATCATTAGTATATTCTGGTAGTTCCATACGTTTATAACTCGATTTAACCTAAATATCGTGCTCTGTGGCAGAAATACTCTTCCATGTTTAAAAAAATCTTTCTCATATCTTTAACATTTAATCACTGATAACATAAGCTTGACATATTTGGTGTTTTCTGCTGACTCCTGCCACATGAGGGTCATTTATTGGTCTATTTTCTCTCTTGCTCCTCTATGTACATTAAAAAAATATTCAAGGCACTTTTTTCCCCAAGAAATCTCCCTTCCACAAATTACTAAGTGACTCCTTTGGAAATAACAGTTAGTGTCAGAAAATGGGTGGGTGGCAAGTTTTATAGATTCTCTAAAGATGCCTATTAACCAGAGGTGCACATCAGAATGAACTGTTGAGTCTGTCCTACTGGTATACAAATATTTGTTTCCTTGTTCCAGCACAACTGTTTATAATAGGAAACAGTGAAAGGGTAAACATACATTATAGGGGCCTATACAATGCAACCATTAAAAGTTAAAATAACAATAATTTATAGTATGCTCTATACAAGCAGGCATGATTTTCCAAGGGCTTCATATATGTTAACAATTTTATGTTATATATGTTTACATAACTAATGTATGAAGCAGGTACAATTGCTAGCTTCATTTACACATGGGAAAGCCAGTACAGTAACTCCTTAGGTCAAACAGGAGTGGAACTGGGATTTAATCTAGACAGTCAGGCAGAATCCATGCTCTAATCTCTATGGTAGACTCCACATCTACAGTATGAAGTACCTACAGTGATGGCACAGAAGGTCCTGACAATATCAGGGGAAAAGCTACTCTCTCAAATCAGTGAATATTACAATCCCTTTTTCTTTTAAAACAAGTATTCAAAATGTTTGGAAGGACACATACCAAAGCGTTAACTGTGTAACTCACTCACCTAGAACCAGACATCCTGGAATGTGAAGCCGAGAGGGCCTTAGGAAGCATCACTACAAAAGCTAGTGGAGGTGATGGAATTCCAGTTGAGCTATTTCAAATCCTAAAAGATGATGCTGTGAAAGTGCTGCACTCAATATGGCAGCAAATTTGGAAAACTCAGCAATGGACATAGGACTGGAAAAGGTCAGTTTTCATTTCAATCTCAAAGAAAGGCAATGCCAAAGAATGCTCAAACTACCGCACAATTGCACTCATCTCATACGCTAGCAAAGGAACGCTCAAAATTCTCCAAGGCAGGCTTCAGCAATACGTGAACTGTGAATTTCCAGATGTTCAAGATGGATTTAGAAAAGGCAGAGGAACCAAAGATCAAATTGCCAACATCCGCTGGATCATCGAAAAAGCATGAAGAGTTCCAGAAAAACATCTACTTCTGCCTTATTTACTATGCCAAAGCCTTTGACTGTGTGGATCACAACAAACTGTGGAAAATTATGAAAGACATGGGAATACCAGACCACCTGACCTGTCTCCTGAGAAACCTGTATGCAGGTCAAGCAGCAACAGTTAGAACTAGACATGGAACAAGAGACTGGCTCCAAATCAGTAAAGGAGTACGTCAAGGCTGTATATCATCACCGTGCTTAGTTAACATACATGCAGAGTACATCAAGAGAAATGCTGGGCTGGATGAAGCACAAGCTGGAATTAAGACTGATGGGAGAAATATCAATAACCCAGATATACAGATGACACCACCCCTTATGGCAGAAAGCAAAGAACTAAAGAGCCTCTTGATGAAAGTGAAAGAGGAGAGTGAAAAAGTTGGCTTAAAACTCAACATTCAGAAAACTAAGATCATGGCATCTGACCCCATCACTTCATGGCAAATAGATGGGGAAACAATGGAAACAGTGACAAAATTTATTTTCGTGGGCTTCAAAATCACTGCAGATGGTGACTGCAGCCTTGAAATTAAAAGACGCTTACTCTTTGGAAGAAAAGTTATGACCAACCTAGACAGCATATTAAAAAGCAGAGACATTTACTTTGCCAACAAAGATCCATCTAGTCAAAGCTATGGCTTTTCCAGTAGTCATGTAAGGATGTGAGAGTTGGACTATAAAGAAAGCTGAGTGACAAAGAATTGATGCTTTTAAACTGTGGTGCTGGAAAAGACTCGAGAGTCCTCTGAGAGACTCTTGAGCTGCAAGGAGATTCAACCAGTCCATCCTAAGGAAATTAGTTCTGAATATTCACTGGAAGGACTGATGCTGAAGCTCAAACTCCAATACTTTGGCCACCTAATGTGCAGGACTGATTCATCTAAAAAGACCCTGATGCTGGGAAAGATTGAAGGTGGGAGAAGCGGAGGACAGAGGATGAGATGGTTGGATGGCACTACCAACTCAATAGACATGAGTTTGAGCAAGCTTCGGGAATCGAGATGGACAGGGAAGCCTGTCGTGCTGCAGTCCATGATGTTGCAGAGTCGGACACAACTGAGCAACTGAACTGTGTAACCACAGAGTAACTGGTTGGGAATTTAGAAATGGGAATCTTTTAATATCTTTATAAGCATGTACTTACTAATATCATCTATGGCACACAACCTTTAAAAAAAAGCACATATATCTAGTGATATCATATTAGTGAGAAGGTTAAGATAGGGCCAGGTATTTTATCTTAAAAAAAGTTTCAATGGAATCAAGTCAATCAACATAGTTTAAGAAGTGAAATGTACTTACCTCTAGTCTTGATATGGTAAAGTCAAGTCACTCTAGTCTTCTTTGATTTCAACACCTTGGTCCAACTTCAAACTGAAGTTTATCTCAACCACTTCACAGGGTATATTTAAAAACATACTGCATAGCTACAGTTTTATATCGTATTAAACACACCCTGAGTTATCTGATGACTGTGGACCTTCATTAAGATACCACCCACACCAGATGTGCAGCTTGCCATTCCTCTTAGGAATTTCACTATTCCTTGCCCTGAGGTATTCTGCTCAAGTGCCAGAGTAGGAAAACCAGATAATTACCTTGGTCAAGTAGTGCATGTAAATTAAGTCAGTAAAAGCTTATGTGGAGGAGGAGGACCTGACAACAGGAAGACTTCTCAAAATCCCATAATAATGTGTGAGATTCTGGGAGCCAGTGTTTTCAGATAAATGATCTCAGACCGAGTTCAGTGTGACTGGATTTTCAATGTAAGAGTTGACTGAGATACCTCAACGTAAGAGTTGAGGTATCCACTCACTGCTTAAATACCTCCTCAGCAGTCCTACCAGGGAGCCCTGCAACCAATGATTTTGATATTTCTGGTGGTGCAGTATCTCAAAGCAGCCTGTTCTGACACTGGCCTGTATCACTTTCTAAGATGGCTTGCTTTCTTAATAGAATCATGGTGTATTTTTCTGTGTAGATTACACTCCACTGGTTATTGTTCTTATATATGAGTCATGTGCACAATCGATCATACAAACCCAACAACCAAGAAACAGTGATAATTGTCTTTCTGTACTTTACTAAACACTTTGTGTTTAATATATTTTAAATTATAAAGAAATTACAAGGAACTCCTAAAAAAATTTAATACAAAAATATTACAAGTTAGGACAAGTAAGCATTGAGATATGACATTTGAAGAGAAGAAACATGCAGAAAAAGTAGCAGAGGGTTAACATTTCATTGTTGACAGAGAGCTCTGGTACAGCAGAGAAAAGCACCATATAACTACTGTCTATAGTGTCTTTTCCTCCACTGCATTTTCAAATGAAATGCTAGGGAAACAGTCAACTTTTTTATCTGCTATGTATTATAATAGGTAAGAAATCTGATCTATAGTAAAGTGTAAGAACTAGGAAGTTTCAAATAACCCCTTCTGTAACTATTCAAATTGACTTGTTTTACCACAAGCTGATACAGATTATAATCCTTAGTTGTCCAACACTTTTGAAAAAAGTGTAAAATGCAGAACATTAACAATCTATGCCATGCAATAAAAGTTAACCCTTTGAAAATGAAAGGCTGTCAGAAAGTTCTAGTCACTGTAGTAGGTTATCGTTTAATAAAACATGACAAGGCTATGCCTATAAGTATGCTTCAGGCACACTTTATATGCCTGTAAGTTTATGCCTCAGGAAATCGAAGGGAAAGGTAGAATACATGGAGGATACAAGGTTAAAAAAAAAAAAAAAGACAAAAAATATGCTCAATGATTCTTTAAAAATTATTACCTCTCAGTAATTCTAAAGGAGTTGGGATTAATTAAAACTGGAAGATGCCTAGTATCTTTCCTCACAGATTATAAGATTTGTTAGCAACATATACCACTAGCTAAGGAAGAAAATTATTAAATTATAGTAGGTATCTATGAAGAAAAAAAGAGCATTAAGGAAGTTGAGCACCCTGTCCTAAAAATCTTCAACAACTTATACACATTGTTTTGTGCTCAAATAAATGCACACTAATCAAATGAATCTGTCTGTTTGATTATGTGAAACAATGTCTTTTAAAGTACAATATCTATTTTTTAAAATAATTCAAAATTGCTATTCCTTAGCTGATTAAATGCTCTATTATTCTTTAATAAAAATAGTAAATTACCCTTCATTTAAAAAATCTTATCTCCTACGAGAAGTAATAAAATAGTAAAATTTGCACTTTTATCTATGGGCTTACTTTATGTGTATCTTGTAAAACAGTAAACTTATGAAATACAGTGGTTTGGGTTCTGATGGCAGTTGTTATGATTGGTAACACCAGCATGGGAGAAGCAACATGATGTTCTATGTTATGAGGCTAACTCAGAGCAAAAAACTTTATTCTACAAAAGAACATCAGAAGAGTAATTGCAATAAAATGTAAACAAGAAATTGTAAACAAGAGCATCCCTTTCCCTTTACTTGACTAGGAAATAGTCCATACAAACTACATAGGTATCAAAGGTTTTATATATGTACACAGCCAACATAATATCAAAATATATTTTATTCTGGACCTCTTTCAGATCTGATTCAAATTACAGTTGTCAAAGCAATACAATGCAAAGGGAAACTGCAACAACAACAACAAAAAATGTGCCTAGAAAGGATAAAAGGGTCATTGGGGACAAATCATTGTGATGCGGAACCAAAATACATCGCAAGTGTAATTAACATGGTCCAGGACAGCATAGAGTATCTGTATCAGTCTTCCTTACACAACAGTCATGAAAACTGAACAACAAAGTTCTTGAACATGTACAAAAGACTGTCATGGGCTGGTTTACACTTTTACAACAGTTTTAAAGTTAACTGGATAACTAAAGAAATGATGCAGACATTTTAATCCAGTGCTATAAGTAGGCTCACAGAATTAGACCCAAAGGATTTGTAGAAATCAAAAATTAGAACATTATAGCTACAATGTCGAAGTCAGGAAAGAAGAAAATTACTTCTGTATTTAGGGATTACAGAGCTACGAAATGCAGTCTGCGTGTTTTTGATGAGATGGATAAGTACATTAGACTAGATACAACATGCAGAATGTTTTCTTGAACTTATCCATAAACTCCAAAGAAAACATCATGAAACAGATTACGAGAAAATTAAAAAAAAACAAAGAAAAAAACATATGCCCGAGTTATTCACCCTGCTTCAACACTGACAACATAAAGGCAGAAATAAAGAATGCTATTAATACTTCAGAACTACTGATATAAGACATCAAATTTCTAAATCAGTGTATTAAAAAAGTGAACACTTCCTCTTTTTTCGCTCTCTTCTACACTTAACTAGATTCATGTGTGTTTTTTTTTAATTGATATTGAATGTGACACGTAGAGCTATTACCAGAAGGAGTAACTCATAACTTCCCTACTCCCCTTCCATCCCTGCTGATTCAGAAGAAAAACAAACAAACAAACAAAAAAAAACCAACCAGGGTCTCTTGTAGATTTGCTGCTATTCCCCAAAATGCTGGCATTTGCTGCCATGCCACAATGTTGGTCCACTGAAACAGGATTTCTGTGGAAACTGTCAACAGTAATTCACCAAATGCAAGTACCGTTTTTAGCATGCGAGAAAAAACGCAGGTTCTACAGAAATGTACAATGTGCTTAAGAAAATGAAAACTGTTTTGAAAAGAGTAAATAGCACTGCATTTGAGATTTATTTTTTCTGCTTATCTAGTAAAACTTAACATCTTTGCTGACATTAAGAACAGTCATTTCTGATTCCTTTAAACAGCAAAAATGCATACTCCTCTTCAGGCCTCTATTCAGTAATAGTTTACATAACTCTTAACAAAATCATTCTACATAAACAGATAGCTCCTTAAAAATAGTACTCTCTCATTAAATCTAATTTGACAGAAGTAAGTTTAAGGAAAAAAGGAGTGCTTTATAAGTTAAGTGAAAAAGTACAAATCTTTGGCCTTTCTCTTGACATTTCTGTATGTCAAAAAGCAAAAAACCTTCATGTAATTCAATCTAATGATTACTTTTTGCACCATAATTTGTTTTTTACACCACAAAAGGAGGCACTTTCAGTATCTGTAAAAGGTGTTTAATCCTAAAACATACTTACCTAGAGAATAATTAATTAAAACAGAATTCAGTACACCCTAAGACCTATTAGGAAATTAAAAGTTATCACTTCTAAAAGTCACGTCAAAGTTAATGATGGTACCCGATCAATGACAGTAAACCGGGAATGGAACAAAGATAAGAATTTACGGGATATCCTACATGAAGAAGAAAAAAGATATTCCTTTATGATGTTCAAGAATGACAGCTGCTCTTTCTTTACTCTATTTTAATCAATAAGTATTCTATTCATTTAAATTTTCCTTTCTATTTTTCCTATAAGTGTCTTACAGTAGCCTATACAACAATGACATAAAATGAACACCACAGAAAATCTACTGGAATCAATAGATCTTCAAATAAGTTCTTAGAGGGGGCAAAAAGAAAAAAAAAATAAAAAGGAAGGAAAAAATAAGCAAGAACCTCAAATATAGAACTTTACAGGCTGTGAAACTTGGTCTCTTATAATCATGTTACTGCTCAAATTAGAGGCAATCCTACTTTTGTCTACTGGAGCAGCATCGTGGCACATCAGCAGGCAATGATGATGTTGAGAACAGCAGCAAAAAAGAAATGACTGTATGCTCACACAGAACCCAAGCCTACAAAATGGAGACCTTTCTGATAGTTTATACTTAAAAGACCCAAGACTTCAGGATAATAAAGCTCTGTATTTATAATCTTTTATATGCCCTACTGTGGCTATTATGCTTAAGTAAAATACCTAAAGATCAAACAAACAAACAAACAAACAAAAAGCACAAGAGACGATGACAACACCATAAACATGTAGCTGTCAATTTTGGCAGCTATACTGCAGAACTTCGTGACTATCTTTAATCAGCTGGGGAAAAAAGGTCAATAACTGTATGCAAATGAATAAATTGTCCATATCAAAATACAAAAAGTACTATCAATAACCACCTCTGACTTTCAGATTTAAATTCAGTGCAATTGACAAATGCATCGCTAAAGGAAAATGCAGCTTAAACATACTCAAAACATTTGTGTCTATTCCTGGGAGCACATTTAAAAATTATTGCACAGATTTTTAAATTTTTATTTATTTTTTTTAAAACAACAACAGAGGTCAACCACAGATGTGGACCTCCAGCAATAAAAGCAGGATTTCAAGTGCCAGATACTCAGCATATTAGGTTTCCTACGTAAGTCACAGGGTAATAGTTCTAAATATCTATAATGTGATCCAAAACCCTAAAAACAGCTGGCACAAAACCATCATGAATGACTGCCTCTCTGGATGTAAATTTTAAAAAATATTATTACAGTATCTTAGACCCACTAGCAGTAACTGGGGTACATGTAACAATGTATTGTGAAATTAAGTGTATTTATTCTCTTTACCAATAGCAAATGCTATCCTACCTTAGTAAAACCAAGACTTGCTTCAATCAATGCTGTTTTGTAAAAATAGCAAAACAACAAATGCTGAAAATCAAAGCTGCACTACTAGGGTTAAATCAGTTTCTACTTAAAACATAGGTTAAAATTTTAGTAGTAAAAGCTTCAAATAATTAGTGACAGAAATAGTGTTATAAATTTGCTAAGCTTGATAATAAATGATATTCCTTAATTAAAATTTTTGCAATATTAAATTTGACAACTATTCTCTTCAAAACTGACATTTCTGAATTATTACATTAATCATGACAAACCCTGTTAATCACACATATAAACATAGCCCCATGCTATCATTTGTAAATTCTGTATATTTTAGCTTTTAGTTGCATGAGCACAAGAGGAGGTTTGATCTGATACCTATACCTTTAAGAAAATACATGATATTATAAACAGAGTAAAAGACATGATATAGTAGTGATTACTAAAAAAACAAAACATAGCAGCTTAAATCTATCTATATTTAAGAAAATGTAGTCACAAGTACCACAAACGCAGAATCAGAGCAGCCGGGAGGTTAGTGCAATTATACCTTTTTTAAAATTTTTGAATCACTGCTATTTAAGAACACCTTGAAGCAAGTCTTTTGTTTTAAACATTGTTTTTAAACTAAGGTAGCAAACATTTTGCCATGTAATGGCAGTGTTATATGCCGTTATCTTGCTTTGTATAAAGAAAAATAACATGAGAGATTTTTAATACTGGAGTTTGGTTACATTACATATTTAAGCTTCTACACAGAATGATGGACACTTTGGAGAAGCTACTCCTTCCAGAAACATTTTAATCTCTTAAAAAACAAAGTAAAAGAAACAAACAAGCAACAAAAAAACCCAAACCTACTTTGCTCCTTTTCACAATAGTGCACATTTTAAACCATAATTTAGTTATGGCTACAAAACTCTGAAGATATTTTTACGCATCTTCTCTATGGTATTAAAAAAATTTTTTTGTGCCCTTCTAGTCTTTAATTGGCAGAAATATGTCCCAAAAAAAGAAACTATTGCATTTAAGCCACATCACCAAAAAAAAAAAAACAAACAAACAAACAAAACAGAAAAACCCCACAACAGAAAAACAAAGCAAAAGCAAAAACAAAAAACAGAGCATAATACCCTTTTACTGATGTGTCTTACAGATTGACATGACCAAAGTCATATAGTTCCATTTAATTTCCAATTTCCCCTTCTACAACATGCACCAATTGAATATATGCTCTGGGAGCCATAAATGTACCAAACATCTATCTCTTCAAAAGAATGCATTAAAATATTTTTAAGAATTTTTTTGTTTAAAAGGTGAAAAAAAATATAAACAAGAAACTGATTCACTCCCTTACTTCATGCATCCATAAACTAAACCAAAAAAAGTTTAAAAGCAAGAACAAACTACTGCTGCAAGTTTTTGTAAGTCCGTTTTCTCTGTACATACAAACTGCTAAACTACCGAAGGGAAAAAAGAATATAATCCATGGTGTCTGCTGATTCAAAGGGGATAAACAAGGCTGCCATTAGTATCCAAAAACTGGTACATGTATGGGCTGCTTTTATAACGCATATTTTTTCTCTCTTCTGTTTTTCATATCCAAAACTTCTAAATGCTATTTTAGGGGCACAGCAGTTTGATTCCAGCACTTGGTGAACAGAATTCACAAGCTGTGACAAAATTCTGTCATCTTCAGGGTGCAATTTTGTTTATATACACTGTTTGTATATATTTCTCTTAGATTTGGCTGTAGTGGACTGGCCATGGTTCAAGTGGGACTATAGCAGTACTTGGGTCGGGGACAGTCATTTTGGCTATATACACATTCATAGTCGGTCCATGGCTTCCAACTAGTAGCGCTATTTCCGAAGGTCTAATACACAAACCTGTAAGAAATTAAAATAATCAACCAGTGTGTAAAGAATTTCACTGTACATTTAAACTTTTTTATAGTACAGTTTGGAATCTATTTCTTAGTTCCAAGTTCATGTGATAAAACAAAAGTAATCATAGCAATGGATATAAACAACCAGAAAAACTATGTCAAAGAAGCAGGAAATAATCACGGGCTTGCACTACAGAAGAACCATGGCTAAAATTTTTAAGATTTGCTTTCTGTTAATTAAAAAGTAGAAATAAATACATTCAAAATAGACCATTTTCTATATGTCTTCAATCTTAATGAAAGATACTACAGATTATATTAAGGTATCGCTTCAGTAAACAGCTAATGGCTATATTCTTTCCATCTTCCCTTTGCTTTCAGAACTTTGGAAGCCACAACGAGTATTGCTGTAAAGACATTGCCAGCCTCACCCTGAAAGCCTCTTGGTATCACACATTCCTCAATGTAGACCCCTCAGGGCCTCTATTCCCCCCTTCCCTGGGCTACCAGCACTCTTCTACTAGAAGAGAAGGTTAAAAATAGGCATTAAAAATTCAAATCTCTCTCAGAGATACCATGCTATACTTAATTTCACTGATAAAGTTTTACAGTCCACTGCTTGATCTTGAAGGCACTCTTTGGCAAAGATACCCTAAATTATATTTACATTATTTGAATGAAACGAGTATGAAAAGTATAGAGCCTTCAGTAAAAAAAATCAATAACCGTATCATAACATTTATTTTATAAAGAATACTTTGGTAGTCACTACCACAACAAGCCACGTTTATTCACTATGCCTTCTCTCGCTCACACACATCTATCCCTTTGGAAAACTTCATTATACTTACTGAACCATCTGATGCACTGGCTCCAACCTTGTCTCCTGCTGCATTCCAACAAACTTCAAAAATTCCACCTGTTCCCCTATAGCTGTGAACTAGAGCACCTGTCTAAAATAATGAGAAGCAGAATCTTAAAAATGATAAATTATTATGTATGTTCAAATGCTGAGGTCAAAATATCATATGGCTTTATTTCCAGCAATCCAATGCAAGATTTAGCTTCAACTTCAACACAAGTTCTGAAATACCAGAAATGTAATGTGATGATCCTTTCACAAAATGGTAGCACTAGCCTGCTCTCAACAGATCATTCACACACACACACACACACAAGCCTGCTCTCAACAGATCATTCACACACACACACAAGCCTGCTCTCAACAGATCATTCACACACACACACACACACACACACACACACACTAGCCTGCTCTCCTAGAAGAATTATAAAAGAAGCTAAAAGAGCACATGTACATTATTACTAAAAGATGTTTTAAATTAAAAGAAAACAAAGTACAAGCAGGAACACTACCAATTTCATCATCAATTTAGCCGATTTCTAAATATAACTCAATTACATTATTTCTTTGGTAATGGTAGTCAAAATCATTCAGCTGCAATTCAATAATTAAAACTCAGCACAAAAATATATTCTCTTAGGAAACAAGTCATTAAACATGTCAAAGGTAAGAGGTTCTGCTATGAGAAACTGAAAAACATGCTTCTGGTGTTCTGTCCTGACAAACAAGGAAAGTATGTCTCAGCTTCATGGTGACCTAAAAAATTCAAACTATAAGTATCAGAACTACCTAAAAATGACACGGCAGGAAGACACATATCTTGTAAACACCGTCTGACAGAGCCAGCCCTAAGTTAATCACTAAGCCGGGAGACCATTTTTCCTAGTTTTCCTGTTCAAAGTCAGTCTGGAAATACTGCAGAAATCACAGATGCATGGATACAGTTGATCACATTGGGAAAGCTCTACTGTTTTGTCCCCTCTTATCTAAAATTTCTCACAATTTAAGAGATTAATGAAAAAGTATGAGTATAGCAGGCCTTAAATATATCTACAATTAATTAGGAGGGAAAGGAGTGGCGTCAACAAAATCTAAAATAAGCTCACGTACAGAGTAAAATCTATAGAGAGTCAACTGTGGGCTCTAAAAAAGAACCAACACTTTCTTTCAATAGTACTTAACAATTTCTAAGCTTAACTTCGGCTATAATTGAACCAAAACAGCATGGTCAATAGCAAGAGCTATCTACATTAAAACTGCCAAAGAATTCTTAGCATTTACTGAAATCTGTAATCAGACCAGACTATAAGAATTTATCTGTCAAATGATTAGGTAACATATCAACCAAGTAATGGGAAGGAAAAAAAAATAAAAAACTATACACACACATATATATCACATATGTATATGACAAAAAAATAATGACTTTTTCCTGCACTGAAATCTCACAAGATGCATTTTATTATTTTCAAACTTAAAAGAAAAAAAATGACATTTTGATACACAATAGTGAAACAACAAAACAGTATGGATAGCTGTTCAAATCTCTTTAAAAGTCTAACAGCATCTTCCCTTAGAATTCTACAGTTCTCTACCCAAATTTTATTTTAAATTAATTTACTCAAAATGGAGTAAATGAATGACA
Organism: Aepyceros melampus; assembly: GCA_006408695.1. NCBI lineage: Eukaryota > Metazoa > Chordata > Mammalia > Artiodactyla > Bovidae > Aepyceros > Aepyceros melampus. Next base: position 614,474 of record SJXQ01008277.1, on the reverse strand, counting down.
GAAAATAATACAATAGGCAGATTATCTATAAAGTCTCTGCTGTTCAATCAAAACAGAAAGACTGGGACTTTTCTGGTAGTTCAATGGTTAGAATTCAGTACTTCCCTCCATTTCAGGGGGCAACAGGTAGTCAAGGAACTAAGATCCCGCCAAGCCGGGAAATAATTAAGATTAGAGAGCTCAGCAGGGTTGATGAAGTCAACACCAACATGCCAAAGTTTGTAATGTTCCAAACACAAGTAACCATCAGTAAGTAAAAGGAATACATGTTTTAAAAGATGCTACGCATAGTAACAATAAAATCCATAAGGCACTTCAGAATAAATTTTTAATAAAAGAAGATCTTATGAAGAAATTATAAAGCTCTACTAAGGGGAGAAAGAGAGCCTTAATAGGGAGACTTACAAAGTAACATTCATTAAAATTAAACCGATACTGCAGGGACAGGTAGAGTCACGTAACTGTTACTGAAGAGAACAGTATATGGCACGTAAAAACTAAAACACTGAAAAGATTGAAAAAGAATGAAAGCAACAAAACTGTTTTCTCCATTTTTAAGAAAAGATCTCTGTAGCACTGTCCCTAGAAATGTATATAGTTTTAAGTTTCCTCTGATAGATTTTGTACTGAATCATAAAATCCTGTCCTTTAGTACATTTTTTAAACTGCTCCTATGTACCCTCTTCAGAGATAATTCTTTTAGAAAATAAAGAAATTACATCATTTATCTAAATAAATGCATCTTAAATTCTCATACTTTATGTCTGCAAAACTGTTGAAAAACTAAAACAAAGAATTTAAATTTATTTCTAAATTTTGGTCTATATTATGAAAATCTCACTTCAGATGGTTTTGATCTTTATAAAAAATGCCACCGAAAAAATACTCATTTAAAAACTAAGAACTGAATGAATAACACAAAAGGAACGACAATCAAAATTGGAGGAAAAAAAAATTTGTTTAGACAAGCACTTCTTACTCATATAAAGATATGTGACTCTTCAAATAACCCAGACATACCTGTGTGTTCCAAATAACCCAGACATACCTGTGTGTTCCAGATGTGCACACACTTGTCAAAAGAACCACTCGCCAGATACCTGCCATCCGGACTGAAAGCTACACTGTATACAGGCTCTTGGTGTTTTGTCAAAGTATGGATGCAAATTCCTCGGTCTACATCCCATAATCTAACAGTAGAATCAAAGGATGCACTGACAAAGAAGGAGAAAAAAAAGATTTTATAAGTAATGAAATTCCCAGCCCCAGTCCCAAACTACAATGACCGTCTTTCCTTATAGCTAGCCACAAACTCCTTATGAGAAGGAGATTGTGCCGTTAGGAACAAAGCTAAAAGGAGAAGAGGCAGCTTTCATTAAGGGCATCTCCACATCTGTAAACTGGAAAACATAAATGAGCTAATTTACTGTATTTCTTTATTCTTTAAATAACTCCTTTATATTGATTCACAAAACACTACTTTGAATATACACTTATTATTTATTTTCACGCTGAAAAAACTATTGTGTTATGTCTCAGTTACTTAGGTTTTAATCAATATTTGATATTATCAGTAAATATTTGACGTCTCCATAAACAAAATCCATTATGAGCTGAAATAATAAAATGTCTAATGTTCCCATTTAAAAAATACTCCTTGCAGCATACACTCCCATTTTACTGAATTTTCCTAATTTTCTGCCATAATGTAAGAAATGTTTTTTTGTAAAAGACTCATAAAGGAAAAGTAAAACAGAAATGTTACCTTGCTAACATAAGGTTGGCATTTGGATTGCTTGTCCCTGGCCCTGTTGGACTCCATTTGATAGTATAAATTTCTTTATTATGTGCTTGCAAATCATGGACACAGTTGTCTTGTTTCATACTCCATATCTAAACAAAAAGGAAAAGTGTGTGTAAATTAGCTTTCCATACAAAGGATATGTTTATAATATGATCTTGCCAGTCCAAAATACGTGGCATAACCATAACAATAATTATAGAGATCAAGAGAATATATGCAAAGAAATTAAAATGTAGTAGAATGTATTTAATATTTGTTTTTAAAAAATGACAAATTGGCTTCAAGTTCATCCTAATAATCAGTATTGTGAGACTTCAGGACTCAATAAATTGTCATTCTAAGATTATTTTTTAAAGCTTCAGATGGTACAAATATCAACATTCAGTAATTTCCTTGGGTAATGATGCTACAATATTTAAGGCCTTAGTTTTTATGCTATTCTTTAAAAATAAAGATATACATTATAAGTTCCTCTTAGAATTCAAAATTAGAAGCTATATGGCGATGGGGAAGGGAAAGTAGATAAGGAACATACAGATAATACAGTATGATTCATGTTGACACCAAAGGATAGGCAATAAAAGAAAAAAAAAAGCAAGAGGGACTACATACAATTAAAACGTTTCTGCACAGCAAAGAAAACAATCAATAAAGTAAAAAGTCAACAACCTATGGAATGAGAGAAAATACTGCAAACCATATATCCAATAAGGATATATGGTTTCAAAATATGTAAGGAAATCCTACAACTCAAAAGCAAAATACTAATTTAAAAATGGACAAAGGATTTGACATTCCTTCCAAGTCGACATACAAATGGCCAACAGGTTATATGAAGAGATGCTCAATGCACGGATAATCAGGGAAAAGCAAATCAAAACTACAATGAGATATCACTTCACAACTGCTAGATGGCTACCATAAATTTTAAAAATTTGTCAAGAATAGAGAGAACTTGGAACCCTTATAAACTGCTGATAAATGAACACAAAATGGTGCAGCCACGACGAAAACCAATACGGAGGTTCTCCCTCAAATTTTATCAACTACCCCTGTATGAACCAGCAATTCCATATCTGGCTACATATATAAAACGCATAAAACAAAACCAGGCTCTTGAGGTGGTATCTACACTTCTATGTTCACTGCAGCATTCTCCAGAAAAGCCAAAATACGGAAACAGCCTAAGTGTCCAACAACGGATGAATGGAGAAAGAGGAAGATGCCCATGCACACAGTGGAGCACATTCAGACTGAACACATAAGGAAATCCTGCAGCATGCAACAAGACAACAGGAATAAATTTCAAAAACACACACTGCATGATTCCATTTACATAAGGTATCTAAGAATCAAACTCGTAAAAGCAAAAAAAAGAATGGCGGGGATAAACAGTAAGCTCCTACAGTATATAGCACAGAACTCATACTCAATATCATATAATAAACAATAATGGAAAAGAAAAAAAGAATGCAAGGAGTTGTGGTGGAGGTGGGTTGCTATTCAAAAAGTATAAAATTTCAACCCTAGAGGAGATCTGCCGTACAACACTGTTTAGATAACAATACTTGTATAGTACATTTAAAAATCTGTTAAAAAGTAGATCTCATCTGTTCTCACCATAAGATTTAGACATTTTAAATGATCCATATAGAAAAAACCATTTAAAAAGCAATAATTAAAGTTAAAATGGTAAGCAGAAAACACACTTTTCTCAAGTTGAAAACATGTTTATTATGCAATACAGATTAAAAACTCGTACTGTTTTTGAGCAAAAGTTAAGAGAAACCTGTATCAACAGGATTTCTGACAAAATCATTCAATAAGGAAATGGCAACCCACTCCAGTACTCTTGCCTGGAAAATCCCATGGAGGAGGAGCCTTGGTAGGCTACAGTCCATGGGATCACAGAGAGTAGGACACAACTGAGCGACTTCACTTTCACTTTCAAAGAGGGAAAATCTTGCCCAAAACAAACACACACCAAACCCAAGTGCCAACAAAACAAAAATCAGCTGGGATTCACACTTCTGCAATGAAATTGAGATAACGAAACAGTATCATAATGTTTTGTATTCTGCTAAGTCACTTCAGTCGTGTCTGACTCTGTGCGACCCCATAGACAGCAGCCCAGCAGACTCCCCCGTCCCTGAGATTCTCCAGGCAAGAACACTGGAGTGGGTTGCCATTTCCTTCTCCAGTACATGAAAGTGAAAAGTGAAAGTGAAGTCGCTCAGTCATGTCCGACTCTTAGCAACCCCATGGACTGCAGCCTACCAGGCTCCTCTGCCCATGGGATTTTCCAGGCAAGAGCACTGGAGTGGGGTGCCATTGCCTTCTCCAGTTTTGTATCCTAGGTATACATCAGTTCAGTTCAGTTCAGTCGCTCAGTCGTGTCCGACTCTTTGCAACCCCATGAATCACAGCATGCCAGGCCTCCCTGTCCATCACCAACTCCATGTAAATAAATGCAAAAAATAAGTTTCCAAAATGTATTTCATGCCAGCTTTCAATAGCACTGATACTACTGACCAGTCTCTTCAACACCTCCCTTGAAATATTCTTCTCTACACATACATACTATTTCCATGGAAGTCATTCCTGCTAGGTTTTCTTTTGGAACCTGATTCTTCTTAAAGCAGGTAAATGTTACAGAGTTTAAGACTTTTAAAGCTTTCTTCTTCTTTTACTTGATACTTTCTACCTACACAATTTTGTCCACGCCCATGGCTTTGAATGACCATCCGTCTATTTAGAATTCCCGAATGATTACGTCAAACTTTGAGTTCTTCTCTGAGCCTCAGACCAGCCTGGCACGTCCACTTGCATGACTCAAAGGCACTAACAAAGCTAAACATAATCTTCTCACTCATCTGCTATTCCTTATTCTCAAATATGGCTTCACTAGACATTATCCATCCTCATAGCTTCTGCTTTAAAATTCTATGACCTTTTATTATTCTTAGAATAACAACAACAAAAATCTCTAATTCAAACTTATCTCTTGAACTGCAAATCAGTAGCTGAGAGTAGCCACTGGCCTTCTTTTATTTCCTTGTATGTGCCACACTCTGCTCCCAAAGAAGTTTTTTGTTCTTTATTCATTTTATAAGCATAATGTATGTGCATGCAAGGGTGCCAGGTGGCACAGTGGTAAATAATCTGCCTGCCCATGCAGGAGATGCAGAGATGCGGGTTCAATCCCTGGAGTAGGAAATGGTAACTCACTCCAGTATTCTTGCCTGGAAAATTCCACAGAGGAGGCTGGTGGGCTATAGTCCTCACACGTGACTGAGTGAGCACGTGTGCACATGTGCACACACACTTGCAAAGTAATCTCACAAATAAAAGTGTGAAGAAAAGCATTTTTATCAGCAACACTTACAAGAGAGTCCAAACTTGAGAAAACCTAACTAAAAACAGCTGGTATTTAAGGAAAAAAACCCCACCAGGTTACCAAGGTTACATTTAGTCTGTTCATGGGAAGAGGAAAAGCAGTTTTCCTTCATGATTATCCTATCTATAAAGGTTATCACGTTTGTAGTCAGTGGCATTGTAAAGTCAAAGGTAAATTATTTTTAGTAGAGTTAATGTGATGAACTATAGAGCTCAAGCTTCATTAATTTTGAAGATTATTATAATTTTCTTTATCTCAAAAAGCTTTTCTCACCCCTTATTTCTGGTATGTGATATACACAGGGGCTAGGTGTTAGTTTTTGCTTTTAGTTATACAACACGAAAAATGTAAACTCAATACTGAGATGTGAATTCTGACATGTCAACTATGCTCATTCACCGATTAAGCTATATATCCACTACACATCAGTTTCCCAGCAAGGGTGATATATATTCACACCAGAGCAAAAATCCAATTAGTACACTGCTCAGAATATCAGTCAAATTCATGAATCCTACAAGATCTTCATTCACTACCTGTGAGTCAGATCTTTACATGACCTTTCATTGTACCAATATATGACTTGTTACTAGCAAAGACAATTTATAATAGCACAAATCTTAGTATCATAATTCCCAACTACAAGAGACACATTCTGAGACCGGCCAGAGCAGCCACACTGCATAACTCCTCAGCCCCCTTCCTTCCTCCTATGTGAATTACCTTCAAGGTCATGTCATCAGAACAGGATGCCAGGAGATTGCCAGTTGGGTCCCATTTGATAGCATTTACTTCATTCTAAAAATAACAGTAAACATTCACATTTTCATTTCATAGACTTGGCTGTTCTTTGGGTATTAAACATACATACTTCAAAACCACGAAAACATTACTTATTCATCATAATTGCTTTAAAGGAGGGAGAAAAAGAGAAGTTTCTCACCGTGTGTCCCTGGAATGTTTTAATAGGTCTGTCTTGTCCTAATTTACAGACATGAATGCACATATCTGTACTACAAGAAGCGAAAGTGTTGTTGCTCTGCCAGTCAACATCCAATGCTGGTGCTGCAAAGGAAAAAAGGCCAGGTTTGCATTCATTCTACACGTACTGAAATCTAGCTGCTTTAGTTTTAAAACATTGCTGGACATTAAGAACTTAAATGATTTGCTTTATTCTTTTTATATTAATAGAATTTTTAAGATTATGGTACTTAAATATCGCAAACATTAATACACTTCAGTTTGGTTGTCTCTACGTGAGACACAGCCTAATAGAAAGTATACTGGCCTGGTAACCAGGAGATGAGGGTTCCAGAGAGTTTGCTCTGTAAATTACTAGCACTGGACTCTTGGTACCTCATTTCTAAAAGAATAAAATTTAATGTGATGCTACATTTCCTTTTGTTTCTAAAATTCTGTGAGTGTTCAATGGATAAGAAGCCTTGTTTTGCTATTCCCTAACTAATGGGCCCTTATAAGCAAGTCAGCTCTTATGCTATTTTTCTCTTCTAAAAAATGGGGATAAAAACCTTTACACTTAGACTCAAGGATATTGTGAACATCAAGTTAGATAATGTGTATGAAAGTACTTTGTAAATTACAAGTGAGACAAATGTTACACTGAGTAAGTACCATTTCTACTATCTACTTAACTGATAAATAGGAGTATTACATGATTGGCAAATACATTTTTCTTCTAAGTGATTCTTGTCAAATATATCTTAAATTCTACATCACTGAATTTAAAACCTCAGAAGTCCAAAAGCTGGCTGGCATTTAATACTTTAGCTCGGATATGATTAAAGATTCTTTCCTTTCTCATTTTCCCCTGTTGCAAAGTGCAAAGCTTCTCTATAATTAGCAATGCAGATTAAGGTAATGATAGCAAGTAACTGGGTTAAGCAATAGAAGCATACCAAACACTGCATTTAAAGCAGGCAGTAGGTGGTTGGGGGAAAGGTGAGAATCAAAAATGAAGTTTGCTTGGCAAGACAAGGAAAATCCTGATATATAACAAACACTTCAGAGCCCTGCATGAATTAGGTTGACCCTAGACCTTTGTCACCAGAAACTGTTCCCTTCCCTGGCTCCTTTCCTCTTTCCCATCCTGCTTCTGGGAGAATCCAACTAAGTGAATAAAAACACTGGCCTACTTTGAACAGCACTATGGTATGCTGTTGTTCATGCGCACCACAACCTCTTAGGGCAATGGAGACAACCGTTCCTCTGTGAGCTTATCTTCAGCCCACTCCTCACCTCGCTCTGCCCTGCCCTTCTTTGCTACCAGGACATCACATATTCCAGGTCCCCATGCCTGCAGTACCCTAGATGGGCTCATTCAGTGGAAGAAACTGTCAGAAGTCCAAGGTCAGGAGAAAGAGGGCAGACAGGCAACTCTGTGGTCCTCACTCTTTAAGACTGGGTCTTTGGCAGTGACTCTGATTGCTCCATGGTGCCTGCTCTCGCCAGGCAGCCTATGCTCTAAAGACACCACTCCCACTGGGTAGCTGGATCCTATCATTTTCTCTACAGTCTTAGGTTTACTGCAGTTGTTAAACTCTGATTACCTCCTACTTCTCTATTCTTCACTCTTGTAAGACTTCTGCTAGAGTATCCTTATATTATGTTCCCTTTCTTGAATAACCTGGTTTAGATTTTGTCTTTGTGCTTTGAAATTGGAATCAGTAACTACACCTTCATTTTGACATTAACTATTATTAAGATACAATTTTGAAAAATAATTTTAACAAAATGCTCATATGATAATTTATTATAGTGCTAAGAAGTGGGGGAAAGGACTTCCCTGGTGGCACAGTAGATAAGAGTTTGCCTGCCAATGCAGGGGACACGAGTTCAATCCCTGGTTTGGGCAAATTTCACAGGCTGCGGTGCAACCAGGCCCGTGTACCACAACTACTGAGCCTGTGCTCTGCAAAGAAGAGAAGCCACTGCAATGAGAAGCTCACACACTCCAACAAGGAGTGGCCCCTATTCGCTGCAACTACAGAATGCCTGCGTGTAGCAACGAAGACCCAGTGCAAACCCCCTCCCAAAAAAATAAGTGTGTGTGTGTGTGTGTGTGGTGTGTGCGCACGTGTGCCAAAAATGTAAATAATTTAAAGGACAATTAAAAGTTATATAATAAAACACTATGAAGAAGGCCAAGTATCTGTTGTGCTCCACCAGGGTATCAATTTAATAGAGCATCATCTGAAAATGTTAGATAGGTGGCTGAGAAAATCAGAAACAGTATTTAAACAAATACACTATTAGGTCCAAACCAAAACAAAAACCAACTGTATAACCAGGTAAAGATAACTGAAGGAAGCTGGAGAATGCTAAGACATGAGTTGTATGATTAATGTTCTATGATATGCTTGGCTCATAAGATACAATGATTATAGATTGGTGTGATCTAAGAAACCATACCTCCTTACTTTATATTTTATTCCTAAAATTTAAAAATGACTCTAGGTAATATAAGTCCTTCAGGATAGAAACAGATCTCTAACATAAAATATATTTTTATGTAGGTAATATGTGAGAGGTGTATTTACTATTATTGGTTTCATTTTTCATATGATGAAAAAGCTAAGAAAAGTTAATTGGCCGAGGGTACACAATCTTCCAAATTCCTGGAGCTGGAATTCCCTGGTGGTCCAGTGGTTAGCACTCTGCTCTTCCACTGAAGGGGGCATGAGTCTGATCCTTGGTTGAGGAACAAGGATCCTGTAAGTTGCAAAGTCCAACCAAAAAAAAAAAAAAAAAAAAAAAGCCCTGGAACTAAGATTCAACCTCTGTGTCCTCCAATTCTGATTTATTTTTTGTTAACCCATGCATCTTTCATAATCCAGAAAGGTAATAAATAAACCTATGAGGGAAGGGGAAAAGGCATTTAATATTCATTTGCCTTTTTTAAAAAACAGCTTCACTGAGATATAATTCACGTATCATACATTTCATCCATTTAAAGTGTGCAACTGAATGGCTTTTAGCATATTACATTAGTTTTAAAATACTGTGGTCATACATAACATGAAATTTGTCATTTAATTAAGTGTACAATTCAGCTGTATCAATTACATTCACAATATTGTACAATCATCACCATTATTTTCAAAAGTTCTGCATCACTCCAAACAGAAATTCTGTAACAATTAAGCAATAACTGTCCATTTCGCCCTCCTCCCAGCCTCTGTAATCTTGAATCTTTAATTTTAAAGTTACGTCTGATGTACTTCACTTAGCATAAGGTATACAAGTTCTCTGGTGTTGCAGCATGTACCAGAAGTTCATTTTTTTAATGGCTGAATAATAATCCATGTATATAGAGACCTCATTCTGTTCATCCACTCATCTGCTCATGGACAGTGTGTTGTTCTCACCCTTTGGCTACTGTGAACAATGCTATAAATACTGCTATGAATTCATTCAAGCTCCTGTCTTCAGTTCAGTTACCTAGGAGGAGAACTGCTGGGTCATATGGTAATTCTATGTTTAGCTTTTTGAGGAACTGTCATACTCTTTTCCACAAATGTACCATTTTACATACCTACTAACAAAGTATAAGGATTCTAATTTCTCCACATCATTATGAACACTGTCATTTTTACAGCTATTCTAATGAATATGAAATGGTTAATTAATCTATAATCATGATTTATGCTTTATGTAAGAGTATATGGATGAAAATACAGTATAGGAATTAGACTATGGTAATTTTAAAAGCATGGTAGACTTCTATTCCTGGTCAAGATGGGTAACAGGAAACAAATTTACCTCCTGCCCAAAATAGCCAAACACTTACAAAATGTATGAAATAACAGTACAAGACTCTGGGTTAGTGCTGGCATTAGTTGCTCAGTTGTGTCCGACTATTTGAGACTCCACAGACCACAGCCTGCCAGGCTCCTCTATCCATGGAATTCTCCAGACAAGAAGACTAGAGTGGGTGACCATTCCCTTTTCCAGGGCATCTTCCTGACCCAGGGATCAAACCTGGGTCTCCTGCATTGCAAAAGGATCTTTTTACCATCTGAGCCACCAGGGAAGACTCTGGGTACGAGACAACAAAGGACAGTGGTTCTTGAGAGAAGGAAATCAACCAACAATGTGCCTTTAACTGCTCATATATGATTTGGAAAAATGTCCAGATCTTGGCCCATGGAAGAGGAATTTCCCTAAGGAAGAGATTAATGAAATTCCTGAAGGGAAGAGATAAAGCTCACAATCTAGAGAGCCACAGGCAGCTAGAATTCATAGCACAAGAAAGGAGAGAGCTAGGCAGACAGAATTCTAAAGACCTGCAGGTAGCTGTACTAATCAGCATAAGTACTAGCTGAGGCTTGGGAAAAGAACCACTGAAAAGGATTAGAAGGAACAATGCCTGATACTCAAGACTGGAAACGTGCAGCAGGCTAGAAAACCGTTTGATTCAGGGAACATTGGTTCGAGTATATCTAGGTTCTTGCCTCAGTACCAGGAAATAATTAGCTCTACACTGAGCACTGTTTCCCTGCCATTTAACAAGTTTCATAAGCGTGACCCAAAGGATCAGACCATTTCTAGGTAATTTAACAATGTGCCAGAACAAAGTTCACAAATACTTAGAAGAAAAGAAGTGTAAACTGAAAAAACAGCATAGAAATTATCCCACTTCTCAGGTGGCACTAGTGGTAAAGAATCCACCTGCCGCTGCAGGAGACGTAAAAGAGATGTGGGTTCAAGAGGGCAACCCATTCCAGTGCTCTTGCCCTTTCGAAGCCTGGTGGGCTATACAGTCCATGGGGTCACAGAGAGATGGACATGACTAGGCACACCTGAAAAAAGTACTGGACAAAAAAATGAAGAGTATTATGGGAAATCAAGCAGACTAATAAACACATTCAAAACTTCAAGTTAAAAAAAAATGTGGGGAGGAAGTAGCATATTTTTTAAAAATAATGGTCAAAAATTTTTTTTCATTTGAAGGAAACTATGTATGAAGACATCCAAGAAGCTTCAAGGTCAAGAAACAAAGAAAACTGAACTAAGGCACAACATATTCAAATTGTACAAAATCATTTATAAGCAGAAAAATCTTAAAAGCAGCCAGATAAGATAAATTATTACAGAGCAATAAGGATGAAAACTGGAACAAGTTCAAGTGTAAATAAGAGAACACAGCAATATTTTTTTTAAGTACTGAAAGAAAAATATCCTGTCAACCCCAGAACTCTATACTCAACAACAACAAAATCTTTCAATAATGAAAGTGAAATACAGACTTGTTCATATATATAGAAAGAATCCATCAGCATTAGATTTGCACTATAAGGAATGTTAAAGCAGTTTGGGCAGAAAATAAATGAGACTAGATGAATTAGATGTGTATGCATCTACACAAAGAAATGAACAGCTGGAAATGGTAACTATGAGTAAAAATTATTATTATTTAATCTCTTTAAAATATCACTTGAAAGTATATAGTGCTAAGTTAAAGATGTATACTATAAATACTGATGCAACCACTATAATAAAAGATTTATAATTAATAGCCCACCAAAGGAGGAAAAATGTAATCATAAAAATATTCATATAATCCAAATGAAAGTGGAAAAACAGGAAAAGAAGAAATAAATAGAAATTTGATTAATTTAAATGCAATCATATAATAATCACATTAAATGTAAAGAGCCTAAAAATTACCATTAAAAGGCAGCAGTTGATATTCAGTAAACAAGCAATAAATGATGCCTACATAAATTACACTTCAAATGTAAAAGTATGAAGGGATATATACCATTCCAACACTAACCAAAAGAAACTTGAAGGGCTACATTAACATCAGATTAAGTAGATTGCAGAGCATGAAAAAAAAAAAAAGACGATCATTAACAAAATGATAAATGGATCAATTCAAAATGAGGATGCAACATTCCTAAATGTTAATGTCCTTATTAGCACTGTTTCCAAATACATAAAGCAAAAACTGACAGAAGAAATGAGAAACTGTGTTTTCCAATTATTATTGATGATTTCATACCCTTCTCTCAGTAACAAGTGGTGTAAGTAGACAGAACCACCAGTTAGGGCTATAAAAGATTTGAACAACCTTATGAAACAACTTGACCCTCATGACATTTGTAGGAACAATGGAATTATATTAGAAAGCAGGCTTCGCTGGCGGCCCAGTGGTTAAGAAACCACCTTACAATGTAGGGGACACTGGGTTCGTTCGATTCCTGGCCCGTGAAGATCCCACATACTGCAGGGTAAAAAGCTCATGCGCCACAATTACTAAAAGCCTGTGCTCTGGAGCCTGCAAGCCTCAAATACTGAAGCCCATGCACCACAGAGCTCGCATTCTGCGACAAGAAGCTCGTGTCCCGTAACTAGAGTACCCCCCAATCTCCACAACTAGAAAAAGCCTGCACACAGCAACGAAGACCTAGTGCAGTCAAAAATGAAATGAATACTTTTTATTAAAAATTAGAAAGCAATGCTACAAAGACCTCAGAAAATTTTCCAATTATTCATAAATTAATACACTGAATCAAAATTACTTCAGAAAGTATTCTGAACTGAATGAAATCACAATATCTGAAAAATTGTGAGATGTCACTAAGTAGTAGTTAGAGGTAAATTTATAGCACTGAATGTCAGATCCCCATTAGAAAAGTAGAAAGGTTTCAATCAGTGACCTCAACTTCTATATCAAGTAAAAGAAAAAGATACGTTACCAAAGAAGACATACAGATGATAAATTAACACATGATAAGATGCTCAACATCATTAATCATTAGGAACTACAAATAAAACCACAGTGAGATACCACTACACACTCATTACAGTGGATACAATTAAAAAGACTGATCATATACCGAGTGCTGGCAAGGATATGGAGGGACTGGACACACACACACCCCCCTCAATAAAGCCATTAAAAAAATAAAAAGGCACGGCACGAAAGAGTATCATGGGTAAAATGGCTTTTCATCTGTAAAATGACTTCAACATCATCTACCCCTGGGTTGTAGCCAAGACTAAATGGGATCGTGTATAAAGAGCATTACCTCCAACACAAAGGTGGCACACATTATAAAGCAACTCATCACAATGCCACACCCACTTATTTTAATTTTCCATCACTCCTCGGATGTAGGAAAAATCTTTAGGCAGAATGGTCAGAGGTCTAAGAGAATTCTATCTGGTTGAGGACTAGAAGCAAAGGCGGAAAGGGATTAAAACAGGTAAACAGATACTGATGTGTAAATAAATACTTATTAATGCGGTAAGCTTTAATCAGGTTGAATTGTTTAACACAAACTTGCAAAATTATGCCACTCAGATACTACTGAAAAATCATTTTGTGCCTTATTTGACTTATTGAATCACACTAAATATAGAAATACAAAAAAGCAAAATTCCAAAAGCTTTGCATTTCAATTTTAAAGGTAACACTGTGCCACTGACTGTAAAAAGGATACTACCAAAGCCTTGAAAGTAACCAGAATTACTTAACTCAGCCTCCAATTTAAAACTCTTTCCAACCACAACACAATCTTGCATGATGCACTTAAATCAGGCAGTCCTAAAACTACTGTTCTAAGCATTATTAGGGATCTTGTTCCAGTTTAACATCAGTTTCTGTTCTCAGAAACCCCCCTGAAAGCAAGAACAAAGTTCTAGGATGCACAAGAGTGTTGGTACTAAGTCAAGGTGTCTCTACACATCAGGATGTAAGCCCTGCTGCACAGCTATATATCATGGAGAAAGAAGCACACTATTTTGGAGATCAGATTTATCTGACTTAAGTATCAAATTATTTCCTAAAAGAAAATATATGAAGCACCAAAGTTCCAGCAGTATCGGGAAAGCCTTATAATTTTTATTTTAGGTAAGCAAGAGGACTGATTTAGATACATAAATTAAAATAAAACATGACAATACCTAAATCTGTAGGAGTTTATGCAGTATCTTCATATATATGTATTAGTCTTAAGCACTTATTCAAACGGTATTATTTTTATCCCTCGTTTACAGATAGAGAAAATACGGCTCAGAAATGTTCAATGACTCTCAAGTGGAGTGGGATTCACAAGCACACCTAGACATCCTGGATCAAACATCTATGTTCTTACCATTAAATATTACCAACTCTAATGGCACCAGGCTGAAAATGCTTTTTTATGGTACATTTCACAGAAAACATTTGATGATCCTCTGATGATTAATTATCTGAAAGCCACTGAACATCAACTCATCAAAGGACTAGGAACAAAGCTTACATTTGACAGTTCAAGATTGTAGATGAATTATATGCTATTAAAAGTTTAATTAGGAAAACAGAAGAAAGTTCTAACAGTTCTCATGTAAACAGTGAAGATTTACCTGAATGAAAAGGAAATTGCTGCTTGGCTTCACCAGTATGTGCATCCCAAATAATTGTAGTCTAAGACAGAAAAGAAAAATATATTGCTAAGAAAAGTTTATCATATGTGCATAAATGAAATGCCTCATCATATTAAAGCAATATGAAATGTCAGAGTGTATTTAACATTTTAGTACAATGAGGCTATATTCTACTGGGAGCAGGGAAAGGATGTTTAAATTACACTGTTAAGCCGTTTAATTCTACCCTGGTGACTTTTCATCAGTCAGGTTACTTCAAATAACAATTACTGGTTGTCTACAAAGTACCAAACATTATATTAGATTAAGAAACTCCATTGTAGTGTGTATTTAATGTCAGATTTTTATTGCTGTGTAGCTTGAGGAGGCAAATTTTTGGTTAATATAATAATCAGCTAATTCTCAATATTAAGATTTTTAAAGCTCAGATTTATAAATAAAGGCAGCTTTACAATTAAAACAATGTTTTTTATATTACATCAAAGTACAACATATCCATCTGAATGGATATATTCACAATTTCACTAATACCCTCCCATCACTAATTTTATAACTTTGGGGTCATAAGTATTGTAGATTGGCAGTAACTATTAAGAAGGCTTTTCCCTCCCATTCCTGGCCACCTTCATATTCTTCCTTTTTGCCTACTTTCCTTTTTGACAATATACAGGTAACTATGGGCATGTACTTTCTCTGTGATGTGTGGTAAAGGAAATAACTTTAAGAAAATGAAAGAGATATAACAAATGATTTCAACCTACCCATGTTTACCAGCCATGTTAGGTGAGAGCTGGAAAGACCCTGCATTTCTTGCATTTTCAATTAAACATTAGGAGTTCAGCTAACAGACTGACTCTAAGATTTCCCATGAAATCACTCCAGAGCCATACTCACTGATGCGATTAACTAAAAACTACAGAAAAGAGATGAAGAGTATTGGATATACAACTTCACTATGGCTCAAATTTCAAAACAATGAAGAGTGGTCACACAGATAAGAATAAAGGGCATCTGCACAGATTTAAGAATGAGCTGACAGAAAATCTAAGAAAGGATTTCTATTCCTAACATAAATTCACATGTGAATTTCCCAAATATGAATGCTTTATTATTCATGTGATTAGCAGAGAAGAATATTACTCTCAAGTATACTCTTTAACAAATTAACTTTTATAGAAGCTAATTACCTTGTCTACTCCAGCACTTAGGATGAAATTTCCTTTCTTATTCCATTTTAATGCAAATATGGGGCCTTTATGCTGCCCCAAAGTGCTAGCAAGGTTACCTAAAATTCAAAAGGAAAAACATTAAAATTACTTTAAGCTTTATAATTTGGATCAACAGTAAAACAAATGGGAAAAAAAATGCTTTATTTACCATCTTTAGTCCATATTCTGGCAAACCCATCATAAGAACCAGTTGCTAGAAGTGTACCTTCACTCTGTTGGAGAAACACATTTCTTTCAGTTATATAACCCAGAAAGGGTATTTAAATTTTATTAGAATATATTATGTTTAATCCCAAGTACAGCAGGTCTGTGACATTCTCTGCTTCAAGACCTTCAGCTTTGCCTATCTGTAAGTGCGAGAAAAGGCCTACATAACCCTTCATGCTATGAAGCTAGTATTTTGGCAGCACTCAGCTAGGGTGCAGGACTCACACCCCAGTCCTGGAAGGGCAGTAACTGCTTGGGAGCAAGATTATCACCACTCTTACAGGTGATACGGTCTACTTACTGTACTCTCACAAAGGCCCAGGACTAAAGGTGGGGGATTAGAAAGGACATCAACATCTTAATCTTCTGATTTAATAAAGGTATCCAATCAAAATCAAAATCTTCCAAAATGTTTCATTAAGATTAGAAGTTCTCATATTGTCCTCCCTCTAAATCTTTTACTGTCTAAACTGTGTGTGTGTGTTCCAAATAATATTGTTTCAGATGATCAGATTCTTAAATATCACTACATTAAACATTTCTTTCTTTTGTTAATTTTTTCCTGTACCAATACAAATAGCAACACACACACAAAAACAAGAGTTAGAAAAGAGTGTAGGCTGACTTTATAGTTAACGAAGTGAGTGCAACTGTCCAGAACTACTCTACTCTGAGGAGGAATCCTTAACGTTTTCTCTAATCTTAAAATTTCCTATGGTGCCTTGCCTTGAATAATGATATAACGGCAGGACTTGCTAAGATCTAACTTATTCTGTGGAAATCCAAGTCTCAGAGTACATTACACAGACTATTGCTGAGATGAGTAAACATTGCAGGAGAGACAGAATGAAATCCTGCCTTACTCAGTACTTGCTGATGCTTTTTTTGGTAAGAGAAATGAAAACGAGATCACCTTTTCAGACCTCTCCAGTATCTAGCTGTACAGTTAAGTGACAAACAAATGCTGGTGACAAACAAATGTAGGTGATGCAGATTCAGTTCTGCTAGGATTTGGAAATCCCCTATAGTTCTAAGGAAGAAGGAGCAATGTTGAAGCTAACAGCACAAGTTTATTTCCAACCTCTGCACAATGCAAAGTTTCCTTTAAACTAATGGTTTTAGACCATGGACCACTAGTAAAGTAGGAGAATAATAAGGAACAGCTATCTCACAGGCTTCTGCTTTAGCCATGGAAATGAGCCATTAAACAACAATAACATTTTCTCCTTCTAGGGGAAGACTTACATTCATAGCAAATAATAAATCTTCCAAAAGTCTATACTTTTAAAAGCTTTAACTTGCAGTTCAGAAACACCGAGCTCAACAAATCATTTGTTAACCATCCTTTTCAGTGTAAACTATAAATTTTATTAAGTTAACATAGTCTCTGAGCCAAACAGCCTAAGAAGGCTATAAGGCCTTTGCCCTATGATATAGTAAGGTCCCATTTTAAGAACAGAATTCTTAGTTCTGACCCTACAATCAAATAATACTGTTTAGAATTCTCAACTTTAGGTGGGAAAGGGTAAATACATTGTTGGAAATTTAGAAAAGAACACTAATAAGCCTTACCATGAGTTCTGGAAGAATTTCATAGAAACTAAGAACTTCAGATAGTGTAATCACTTTGAAAGACAGATATTATTTCTTGGAAAGAGACTTAGAAGACACTTTGAAAAGCCCCACAAAATGTTGTTAAAACAGAGGCCAGAGAAGGAAAGGGTGTCCACTTGCTAAGGAAAGGACAGCTGACCTCTAAAATTCTTTATAACACTGATACAGTCTAAGAAGTTACTAGAACGAGAGTTGGGGGAGTGGGAGAGTGTTAAAAAAATGAACGTAAAGTTACAAGGAAGAAAAAAGACAACATGGAATAAAGGAAAAGATATAGAAACTTTAAAAATGCTAATTTTCTGCAAATTACTTGTGGGAATGGTAGCAAAGAAAGCTGTTATTATATATTTGAAACTGATAGGATGAAGCTTTATCAATAGTGAAATCAAATTTTTTAGTAAGTAAAAGTAGTCAAAGATATTGAATCATATATAGAATAAGAGAATTCTCAAGAGTCCTACAGCTAGAATAAAGCTTGTAATCTAGACTAACGGTTCCTAAAAAGAGCTGGCAATGAAATTTTCATCAATTAACAGCAAAATGAGAGAAACAAGACTGTGTTTCTATTACATAGATTTCTCTTGTACCCTTAACAAAGGACTTAGTGGTTAAGAACTTAATTAATAATGGAATAGGTAGCCTTTCCCTTCTCCAGGGCATCTTCCTGATCCAGGAATCGAACTGGGGTCTCCTGCATTCCAGGCTTTACCAACTGAGCTATCAGGGAAGCCCATTGAGAATTTAGTACGTGCCTATTATTGGTTTTCATTTACCCTTCGATTTATGTAAGATCATTAATACACTCCTACTTTATATGTGATGAGAATGAAGCACAGAGTGATGGACCACCAGCTATGCAAAGATTCTATATCCAGATAAACTGAGAGGCTGGAAGATGAACCTTGCTCTGACTGCTCGAGGGCCAGTCTTTGCTTTTAACACATTTTGGGTTGGGGACTCCTAGTTTGCTGTTCTTATTAGTGAAATTCAAAAATACCTGAACAGACAGACATACCCTGCCACTAGTTTGAGCCTCAGGGAGGTTAAGTATGTTACTAACTACATCCATCACGGACAATACAGTGATACTCACATTCCAATCTAGCGATGTCACGTCCTTGTTGCTTGGGACATCTTGCCCTCCTTCTCGTATACAGTGTCTAAGCACTAACTGTGTGGAGCCACTCGTGCTATTCTCACTAAGATTCCATATTCTTGCTGTTGAGTCTCCAGACCTATAAAGTATGCAACATATTTTAAATTTTCATGATATTCTCAAGTATTACAGAAATCAAGGCAACAAATTTACATCCTATTATTAATGAGGCAAACACAAATTAGACTATCAGGCATTTCCATTTCAGTATTTTTCTCAGTCTCCATTTTGGGGATGCCGAAATCACTGCTGAGAGAGTAATTTAAAAACTCTAACATTACTTTATGAAGAAACAAAGATTTACAGGGCAAAATGGCCACAAACAAGCAACAATAAAAAGTGGAAAGTGTAAGCAATGTATTTGTAGAACATGCAATATTTCAGTAAGATACTTTTAGAAATCCATTTTAATTTCATTTTTGAGAAACATACCCTGATGCCAAGAGATCACTAACGGGGTTCCAGGCACAGATGAAAACCTCAGATTCATGGCCCCGTAACACAACTGCTTTATTAGGAGGGATTTCAACATCCCCATCCACTTCCATCATATCAGTATGATTATCTGCATCATGAGAAAAAGATGGAAAATTCCAGTTAGGTAATAGTATCACAGCATATTAGAGGAAAAAAGGAATTCTTAACCAGCAGAAAGAGCATAACTTTCTTATTCCACTATGTCACGTAATGTTGAAAATGACTATACAGAATTTATCACATGAAAAATAAATCCCAATCTTTAGTTAAATATGAATATAATTGTTTAAAAAGAGATGTGCACCTAAGTGTGTGTTCAGAGATGGGGGAGCAGGACTAGAGGAAGACTGTGAAAGGTTAGGCCCAACACAGTTAAAAATGATAAAATAGCTTGAATTAAATATAATCCATGCCAACACTATTCTGAATTTCTGCCAGTAGGGGTTGCTGATATCATTCATATAACATCAAGTTGCCTTTATATCTCCATGCCAAAGCTTTGTTGTATCTGTTGATGACTACTTACTGTTATAAATTATATTTAGAAATCAAATGCAGATACAAAGTTCACCTAACAGTAAACAAAAAAAAAAAAAATGATTTCTAAATATTTTTTTAAAAACAATGAAAACAAGGTCCATGAAAGTAAATCTAGCTTTATGGAGCTTTAGGCATAAAAATCTGAATTGTGTGATACAAGTTAGGGGAACAAGTTGGCAAAAATTAAATAGACAGTGTTAGTTCAGCTAAATGAGGCATCCTCATAAAGCAAGTTTCTTTTTTAATGGAACTTAAAAAAATTCTTCTTTCAGCTCACTTGCTATAGTATGTGCTCCATTCTCCTCCCCATTTGCTGTGTTTTCTCCATTTTTTGCAGATCCTTGTTGGTTTGTCGCAGCTGCAGCAGCTGCAGCAGCTGCTGCTTGTTGCTGAGCAAGTTTATCTCTATAAGCTTGTTGTCTTGTTTGTACTACATCAGGCATTACGGCATCTATCAGTGACAGAGACTCTATTGGTCGACCATCAAACAAGGTACCATCCTGGATTTGAAAAATTGTGGGAAGAAAAATCAAAGGTAACACATTTAGAGTAATTTGTATTCATACAAGTTAACAGCAGAAAATCATCATTCCAAGAAAAAAACACTTTTAGGTAATTTCCTGAGTGCATGTAAGAAAGGAAGGAAGGAATCGGGAGGGAAGAAGGAAACTAAAGGAAGCACTGTAAACAGCTGCTCCAATCGTCTTCCTCTCCCAATTCTTACTGTTAAGTGTTGCACAGATCAAGGCTGAAATATTGAAAGGAATTTAAAAAAAAAAAAAAAAGTAGGCCTGGAGGGTAAAAAGGCTTTCAATTATATTCCAAAGTTCTGTTAGTCAAAAGTAATGTGGGATAGTTAATAAAATGATGAGATTCGGCGCCACATTTTGGCAAATACTTCTTTAAAACTAAAAACTTTTAAAATAGTTTTGCTGAATGCAAAAGTTTTTTGTGATTTAATTAAAACATTAAGGCAGAAATAGACATCAATGTCAATAGACATTAATATATACAATCATCTCATTTTACTACTGTTGTTTTTTTAAGTCCTTGTTGCATTTGTTACCATACTGCTTCTGTTTTATGTGTTGCTTTTTTGGCTCAAAAGCAGGTAGGTCTTAGCTCCCTGACCAGGGCTTGAACCCATGCCACTCCACTGGAAGGCAAAGTCTTAATCACTGGAATGCCAGGGAAGTTCCTCATTTTACTACTGTTGAAATATGAGCACAATAAATTTAAAGACTTCCACAGGTAGTCTATGGCAGCTGGAATCTGTTAACTGGTGCTATTCAAAGCGCAATCCAAAGACCAACAGTCCCACCAACACCTGGAAACTTGTTAGAAAGGTAGACTCAAAGCTACAGAATCAAAATCTCTAAAGGGCTCAGGAATCTCTGTTTTAACAAGCTTTGGGGGAGAGTCTTATTTGCACAGTAACATTTGAGAAGTACAGCTACAACTCATAGGCTAGTGTTCTTTAATTTTATCAAGTTGCTATATTTTCCAAAGCTCCTCTCACTGGTATTAGGAAGTTCACAATAAATAAGTTCTAAAGCAAGCAGGAGAAGAGACACAGGCACAGAGCAAGTCAGAAGTAGAAACAGTGCATATCAGCTAGAAACATGCATAAATGAAGCCTGGCTGACTTAATCTAGTGAACACACACTAAGTGGTGTGATGGGAAGCTCCAAGTTACAAAACACTGAACATCCCTCTGAACTGTGGATTATAATAGAGTATTTGAGGAGCTGGAGCAAGTATTTAAACTTAAAAAAAGATTAAAACCAATATAGATATATTGTGGAGTACTATATTAAACCTAGAAAAAATTTTTTCAGAAAAAATGAGACTTCAACTCTGGCCACTGGGAGAAATTGTTTTATCATTCTCTGCAATAAGTATACTTTGGGAGGCAAAGGGCTAAAAGACAATGAGGACACATTTAATTTAGTATCAGTAAAATTTTCAGTATAGACATGAGGAAATTAAAAAAAACAATCAATTTAGTACACTATAATTATAGTAATAAATACTGATGTAGAAACCATGGATGCTTTAGTTTTTAAAATACATGCAAAAGGAAAGAGGAGTATGTTAATCTCTGAAATGAAAATAAGGTGAAAAGCTCCATATATCACAAATCCTGACCATGTATAAAAATTTTCAGCTATACCAGGGTGTGCAGTCTTTCTGTATATTTTGGGCTTTGCAGACCTAAGGTCTCTGTCACAACCACTCAATGCTGCCACTGTAGCCAAAAGCTAGATAATACGTAAATTAAGGAGTGTGACTATGCCTCAAGAAAACTTTACAGAAACAAGCGATAGGCAGACTTTGGCTCACAGGCCATAATTGATCGACACGAGTTAAACTATCTATGTCATATAGACTGTAGACAGGTGCCTTTCAAAATCACTTACAACCAAATAACCTAAGATCTTCTAATTTCTCAATCAATTATGGTCTCAGTATTTCACAGCACAATTTTCTTATTTTAAAGAAAATTATTTCGTACTGTTTACTTATTAAATCATGTAAGAAGCAATAAGATAGTGGTCCTTATAGTTGAGAGCCATCAGCCTTGCCTATGTGCCCTGACACCACATTAGGAATAATGTCCTTCAGTTTTGTTTACCTGGTGAAGCTAAAGTCAGATAATCAATGAGTGAGCAAGATACCAGATATTTAAGGAAGCATTTGGGAGTTCGAATTAGTACTTGAGCTAAATCTTTCTTACCTCATTAATACTAACTTCTGCCTCTACATACTGTAGACCTTTCTGGATGATAGAAATCAATGCAGCAGGCGGGACGAGGGCACCATTTATGTTAGACTGACTGATATGGCTTTCTATACCGAAGGTGAACGCTGAATGAGAAAATCCTGAAAGCAAAAGAAAAGGTGTAACAATTTATTCTCCAAATGGCAATATGCAGTGTAACACAAAGGAAAAACTTCTGTAATCTTTCAAATCCACATTACACCCATTTGAAATCCCAGACTGTTAGCTAAGGTCAAATATGTTTTTAAACAAAAGAAGTATCAAAATCCAAACACATTAACCTTCATGTATTTTCCTCTTCACTTTAGTTATATAACCGTAGCACATAACATAATTTTCCTCAACAAATAGTATTAAACTTTAGAGTTGGGGAAAACCTTTTTGTAAGTCATGTGACTCAACTACTTCACTCAAGATAAATGACATTTAATATTTCTATAGTATATTGAAATTTCTGTATATAAATCATCATACATCTTGTAATTCTATATTTTGAGGCTATTTTAAAAATCTACTTAGGAAATAAAAAGCAAACTAAAACTAACATAAGAAATGAAAACTAATTTAATAATGAAAAATAATTTTCATGCTTAACTTTCATTGTATATATGATTAAGTACTAAAAAAAGTTACTAATTTTTTGCTACTTAGTAATAACCCATCTAAATGGAAGCTTTAGAAAAAGAACAGCTGACAAGCGAAAATCCAATTTGTATGTCCATCAACAACTCTTTGATTTTAATTTGAAATACTCAAACCAAAATATTCACATAACAAAAGTCTAATTTTAAATCAATTTAAGTCACTCTTGCTTTTTATGAAAGTCAAGTCCAAATCCAAAAGTAAAATTCTAGTAAACCGACAGACTGAGGGTGGTTATTCTCTTTACCAACATATCCGTCAGAGCTTAACTAGTGTTAGCTATCATTAATGTTAAATAACTCAATTAAACCATACATCTGTACAGAACGTTAAATAAGGTAAATGTACACGGTTTGGGTCTTGGTTAAACTAATCTAGTCCATGTAACATGCTGTCGAGCCTGTCTCTCCTTAGGTGTTTCGTGCTTAGCCCGTGTTTTTTTGTTTCATGCTTGCACTCTCAGACTCCTTGTGGCACTTATGAACAGTCTATCATAAAATACTGTGGGCTCACAAAGATCATGTGGCTAGAGGTTACTTTAATTGGTTAAGAGAGTCACAGTACACCTAAGTTGATTTTCCTTAGGGCTGTCCCTTCCTTACCTCTTTGGGATACCTAACCATTTCTGTAACTACCCATAGTGAGAAGTAAGAAGATGCTATAAGACTTGAATTTTGACTTCTTGATTTCACCCATAGACAAGATCATTATTAAAAACGCATTTATAATCTGCAACTTAATCTGAGCTCACAAGGAAGGCACAAAAAGACACAAATGAAAAAAGCACCGTTTTGCTCTGTCCCTATCAGGAAACCCAGAACTACTTGAGTATGAGCAGATCCCAGATCACCAGGATAGGAAACTGAGAAAAAAGATAGGAAGGATTGGGAAGAAAGGTTATGAGATCATGGCAGTAAAATCCAGAAGCAGTGAGGTTGGAGACTCCTGTTCTCAATTTCATATCCCTCCCCAAATAAATTCTGCAGTAAATCATAAACAGGGGGAAAAAAAGCTAAAAAACCAAGTGGCTTAGAGTAGAAGGCTTCAAGATAGACGATATCACTTACAGAGGGCCTGTATCATGCACACATATATAATCTTATTAATTTCTCATCTTTCTCAGCAGATGAGAAAACACAAAGAAAATACAGATTTATTCAAGGACCACGGCCATAACCACTGCATTTCCCCCATCCTACTGAGCAGTTAGAATAGGGTCAAGGATAAAGCTAAGGCAGAGTGAGCTCCTGCATAGCAACAAAAAATAAAAGACTGCATCATTATTCTTATTTCATTCCAAGGTATTAGAAAGTGAGAAAGTGTCATCAGTAGCACATGAGACATTATGATATTTTATTAATAAGCAAGATACTTTGATTTTCCAAAACCTTCTAAACTGTAGCAAAGTCTATGACTTCTGTACTCCAATTTCTGAGTACAATTTAAATAATTATTAATTATATTTAGACTGTTTAATTAGATGACAAAGTTCAAGATTATGTCCAAGAATATCGTAAGAGCTGCATGTAGAACAATGTCAATTTTTAACTGGAATGTTGCCTATGTTCTGAATTTTTTTTGTGAGACCAGGTGCTCTCTGCCATCCTAAGGTATTACATATGCACTTAGAATCTTCTCAAATACCAAGAAAACAACCCTAAAGTCATCCTTAATAGTGTTTCGGCACTTATCGTTAATACATATTTGCCCTAAAGGAGGTCCACACTTGAAATGCTCTTCTTAAACACATGCTGAATTGAACAACAACTTTTTTAAATTTCTAGTTACAACATTACAAAGCAGCTTAAAATTATGTTCGAAACCACTCTTCTTCCCGTCCTTAAAACAACTTCTTCCTTAGAAATTTTTCACCTTGCCATGCTACACCGGAAGGTCCCCTAACTTTCCTCAGCCCCTGGCATTCCACCATTCGCCAGACCCTATCAATTCTCCCTCTCTGGTCTCTGTCATCAGCTTTCCTTTTGTGCCCAAACCTGGATTTTAGTCCCCCATCATCCTTTACCTGGACTACTGCCATCATAAGTTCCTTTCCTCTCTTTCCCAGTCAAGTACATTTGCAACACTATAGCTAGAAGGCTACTTGTAAAACAAAAAATGACCATCACCACTCCTTACTTGAGTACTTTCAACAATCCTTTTGGCCTTCATAATCAAGGTCAAACTCTCTAAGTGTGAAACACAGGTACTTTTGCAATCTTTATCCTACTCATCTCTCTAGGCTTATCTCCCCACTTCTTCTCAATGAACATTAAACACAGCCAAGACCCAGAATATCCTGTGCTATCGCACGCCTTTGGGCTTCATGTGTTCGCACGCACTTCTCACCTCTGTGAATGGAGGTGAAGCCCTTCCTCCTGCTGCTCCAGGATTGACATTTCTCTTCTATACTAATCCGCTCATTTGTGGATGTGTAGCATTCTAAGGGTTGTGTGTACGTGTATGATTAATACAACTGGGATGTCTGAAGATGGGGTTAATGTCCAGTAATCTTTCAATTTTAGGAAACTAGATGTCACCTAATTTTACTAGTGTTCAATAAACATTTGTTAAATCAGAATGCAATTCTACTATAATTTATCCTGGCACATCAGGAAATCTATGAATCCAGAGAAAACATATGACTTAAATCTCCCTTGAAAAACTAAAACTTGAACCAGAGTTATGCCAAAATATATTTGCATTTATCTGTAAATATATATGCAGGCAATACTTTTTCAGGACAGCTTTTGATCTACATAGTAAAAGGCAAAAGGCATCAACTTACAGTCTGTGAAATGCTTAAGTCTAGCCTGCTTGCCTAATATAGCATCCTTTCTTTCCAGCAGTAAAAGCAAAGCTGATATAAATAATACTTTGTATAAATACTCTACAATCAAGTATTCTACACATTCACTAGAGGATTAAAATCTGGGAGATAGAAAAGGAAATCCAGAAAGGAGTAAGGCTGAAAACCACAAAGTTCAGTATACAGTAATTCAAGGATATTCAGTGATCAGGACCGGCGGGGGTCCGGGGGGTCTATGTGCAGTTAACTTGAGGCCATGCACTGTTTCTGTGTAAGAAATGAGGTCACAAGACAACCATTTTCTACCTATGGCTTGTTTCAGAAGTGACCTCTCTTGGGATGACAGGGATGGTTTCCTCAAAGGGAAGTCAAGTCTTTCAGATCCCGTCAACTCTACTTTGCAAATGGAGGGTATACGAACATGAAAAAGGGCTCTGAACATAGTGGTTATGGTGTAGGGTATCTGAACAGGGCCGGGGGGCGGTGGTCAGGGGGGAGGCAAAGCTTAACTACTAACATGACACAGTGCCCTACATGGAAGTAAAATCTGATTTATACAAGGTCCTTTTCTTAGCCTCAGGTCAGAAAAGCCCAGAAAATTATACCCCTGCTTCCATCACCACATACTCTCTTGACCCCAAATATGTTTCCAATCCTATCCTATAGACCTAGAATTTTGTTTAGTACAAAAAGTTCCATACTTAAATGTGTTAAGGTTTTAGAAAAGGTAAAAAGAAGTAGAGAAAAAAATGCTACATGGGACCTTGTATGCTGAAAGTTAGATAGGTCTCTAACACTTATTTTAAAAAATTTAAAAAGGAAAGGAAGGAGTGAAAAAAAAAATTACAATACCAAAACCCAAATACAACTGTTAAAATATTTTGTTTCCTTTTGTCCAGCACAATACACTGGCTATGCAGTTTTGTGCCCCAATTTTGCCCTTATAATCTGCATTTTATATGAATTGTATTTCCTGAAATAATTTTATTGTAATATTCATCCAATAAATGTACCAGCTAGTAAATTATTCACCCCATGGCTGGACATTTGGATTTTCCAATGTTCACTATTTAAAAACTCTTACTTCAAATATCTATGTGTATAGGCTTTTGCCATGTATATATATGTTTTTTTCTTAGGATGGATTCCCTCAAGGGGACATCAGCACTTCAAAGGAAGTTCATGACTGCCAAACTGCCTTTCAAAAGAACTGTATAAGTTTATGAAGCCATCAGCAATTTATACATTTCCTTATATGCTTACTATGCTGGTTATTCCTAAAAAAAAAAAAAAAAAAAAACCAAAAGATTACTATTAAGATTGAACAAGTTCTCTGTTTGGCAGCCATTAAAGGACCTTTGTCTTTTAACAAGTATGTCAGTCAGAATGTGTAACTCCTTTCCTTTATCAGCAAAAAAAAAAGTCATTCAGTTTACAAAAAGAGGAGAAAAAGTGATTTGGATAAAAGTATAGTTAATTATCAGAATTTATGACAACTGCTTCTTATTTATTCTTCATTAGTCATGTGTACAACAGCTGTATGTATCAAATTAACGCCACTGCATATTTTATTATAAAACAAAGCAATGTACCTATTTGCAGTTTTGAACTGACCATGTACTCACAAAAACTGAAAGAAAAGACTCATGGTGGAAATATCAGATGCTGACCTCTCCTCTCCATTTCTTCATGGTGAAAGGCACATTACTGATGGCCATTTAATCTAAACTCCTTCCAGCCTGCTGTTAAAATCTGTTTATAAATGGCACGAGCGGAGGATATGTAAGAAGCAATGTTTATCTAGCCCAGTTACCTTTATCTGAGTCAAGAGAAACTACACTATCATTTAACTGTTGATGCTCTACTGGCCATTGGAGAGGTTAATACAAAAACCAATAAACGAAAAGGACAAATGAATGGGCTGTTGGGCATTACAGGTCAGAACCATAAAATTATACACAAGCCTTCTGGCTCCTTTGTGCCCACTGTGATCATTATGATCATGTTTAGATTTCCAAATTAAGTGTGTGTTTGATGTGTGACCTTATAAACAAATACAACATTTTAAGTAAGCATCATGTAAGAAGTGGTGTGGTGCAAGGCCTATTTCCTGGGAGAAGCAATATCCTTTTGAAAAGTGTGAAACAGTGAAGTGGGTGCAGGAGAGATAAGATATTTCATGAAGTGAATGCTTTAAGCCTACATATATCATCACCTTCTCATAAATGGAGACTACATGGCAAGATGAATCTCAGTTCTAAAAAACATGAGGATTTTTAAAAACATATGTATTCAGAATCACAATCTAGAAAATTATTCAGTAACAAGGACATGTTGTTTCTGCATTTTCCAGTTAGTTTTCAATTATAAAATGCAACTGTTTCATAGTGTTCAACACAGGCTCATCCATGAGCTCCTAAACATGTAATAGATGATAATAAAATCTAGAACCAAGAATTCTCCCCTAAACAAAATACACAATTTAAGCAAAATTTCAACTTATACAAAGCAACAAGAAAAATGGGTGTCACAAAGTTCACAAATAATTGCCTGGAACAATTTCCTTAGAAAAAAATAACTACAGGAGAGCCAAGTGACACAAAGGGGGAAGGAGTGAGGAGAGGGGGAGACAATTTAAAAGATCCAAACCAGCTTAGATCCTCTAAAACTAACCCTGTATCAGTTTCTCTTGTATACAACCAACTATATTAGTATTTATTCTACCTATAATTGCTAAATATAAGTTATTAGGGTGATCAAATTATTAATGCCCTTGGGTAAATGCTAATTAAAGGGAACACAATGAATCAAATCATTAATTGTAGCACTACATGTCAAATCCCAAAAGAAAAAAAATAATAATAAAATCAAATTTTATTCCCTAGGAAATATTTGCTAAATACGAACAGTCTAGTTCATAACAGTGCAAAATGATAATGATCAAAGTAATATGCTCAGGGTGAATTTTCCAGAGATACAAATGAGAAAGATAAAAGGTTCCAGCACAATAAAACCATACTACAATAAATTTTTCTCTTAATTAGTTTTAACAAATAGGGAAGGATGGCTTATTTCAGACAGAAGTTTATAAAACATTTGAGGCTGAATACCATGGAGTAGTTCCTTTTCAGCAAGTATTACTAACAGATTTTATAAATGAGAAAATGGGACCTCTGAGAGTTATGTAACTAGGGGTGGGGGTGGGGGACTTTTACAGGTAATATTTTCTAGTATTCATAATAGTCATAATAGGAGATTTACCACATAGTATATGGAGTATTTAAGATTATAACAAGTTAAGTGATTTTATTCCCTCAGGAGATGGATCCCAAGATACTGTGAATATACAACACCTTCTTGTCAAGTTTTAATTATCCTACAACTACTACAGATCCATAATCAACTGCGCCTAAGAACCACTTGGAACATCTGTAAAATGCGAATTCTGGGGCCCACTCCTAGCTCTCTAAGTGATTGTGATGCAGGTGGTCAAGGATCAAACTTCAGAATGCTGGTTATAGGTGGTTCTTAAATTTATTGCAAGCTGCCTTCCTAGAAAAACTGCTGTTAAGTCAAAATGTCATCAGTATAGTCTGATTTTCCCCTATAAATTCATAATGTTAAATAGAAGTTGCCAGTTTTATAAAGGGACTGGTGTTCACATTTTAGACATGTGGCTTAACATCATACTTCATCACCAGTACACCGTATACAGTTTTGTAAAAAATACACAAAGCACAACGAAGAACACAGTTAACAATTACATAGGATTTAATATGATAAATATTAGTCTACCATACAAGGTATTTTAAAAAATATCATTCTTGCTTTATGTTTACTGCAACATAAAATAACTTAAAAAATTTAGAAGCATTTTTTCTGAGAACATAAGCAATTTTAAGACTTCTGATAAAATCACTGGACACTTTCATAAATTAACCCAGATTATTATTTTACTGTCTCTTTTACTTGCTATATTTTCCTACAGTGATATAAAACATCATCTGTATTTCTCATCCACCGATCCTTCACATTATTTTTCACTTTAGTGTCTAATGCCTCAAAGCTCTGACTTAACTGGTGGTTGAATTCAAAGGCAGAAAAAGCAGAGTGTGTTCTGCCCCAATAACTTCTTTCTGCTATCATCTGAAGTACTATACAACAATATCCAAACGTGAGCGTATATGCTACAGTCCATGAGCACCTTTTCCACTTTATCAATAATCATTATATCTTACGCAAAATATTCTACAGATTTTCTCTTTGGATCTGCCAGTTTATCAAGTGAAAACAAAACAAAACAAGATCTATCTGTTTCAAAGCTTCATAACAAGTTATCCTGCATTCTTGGTTATTTTCTTCTTTTTCCCTCTCGGCCCTTGTTGGATATAATTTTCTCAGCTGTTCCAAGCCAGAGAGGAGTAGTGATGTTGCCTGGGAATAGAAAATTCCCACCCAAGAGAAAAGCTCAGAACTGGAGTACAGCTGGGAGTATCTCAATAAGAAGATGATCTAAAATCTAAGGCCTTGTTTAAATTATCTGCCTAAGAAAGGACAACTAACAAAGCCCTGGAAGAAGAATAACTGGTGTTTCAAATCAAAATTGAAGGCTCCATATCCTACTCTCTTTCTTTCACCCCTCCCCCAAAAGTGACTACCAAAATTATCTTTTTATACCAAACTTTACCTTAACTAACATCCCAATAACTTTAAGTTATAATTCCTAAAATTCACACTCCAACATTTTCAATCACCAAATGATTCAATCTCATGTTAACAATCTAACTTTCCATTGCCGTCAATCTTTTCCACCATCTTATGTTCCATCCAACCTGTTTTCCCCTCTTCTAGTTTTTATTTTTTCCCCTTAATCCAGCCTAGATTTTCCCTTGTGATATTCCTTCTTTTTTAGGATAACACCTCTTAATCTGTCTAGAAAACTTGGGAGATCACTGACTAACTTAATATTTATAACAAATAACTTTCAATGATTTATATTTACTAATCAGCTCCTGATGAAATACATTATTAAGATTCAGGTCAAAGATACACTTAATCAACTGGGATGAGACACAAGCATTATGAAAAAGCAAATTTAGCTTTTGAAATGCTTATTGCAACTAGAACCAGTAACATTAAGCTGAGAATTATGAATATACATTATCAAAGTGATGGTATCTGAGAATTTATATGTTCCTACCAACCATTTGCAATAATCTCACTCATTATAAGCTATAAAAATGATCTTTGAACAGTGAAAGCCAAACCACTTGTTACAAATATTTGCCTGAGATGATTCCAACATATTTGAAAGAGTCAGAGAGTTAAACCATGCAGTAACACATAGCTTTAAAATGGCAGTCCAGACATTAAGGAAACATACAAAGTTCAACAGTTTGGACTGGTACAAATTTCAAATGCATAAAAGGTTATTTTGAGGATATTAAAATAATTTGAGGCCTATTTACTTTATGAATGTACTCACCTGACTCTTGCAAGTATCTATATACCAAGAAGTTGACCTCATCACTGCTTATACTCATCTTTATTCCCACTTAAACCATGAGGTCACAACACAGGATATAACCCTAAAAATAAAACAAAGTTAATTAAGTATTTTCTCAATAAAATATTTTTAAACAAAATGTAAACAATGTTGTAAAAACCATTTGATTTTATTAAATAATGTAAAATGAAGATTTGATATCGCCTAATAATAAATCCTAACAAATAAAGATACTTCTAATAGTTAGTAGTAGATTATACAACCAAAACACAGCTGGGTCTCTTCTTCTGCAACATATTGGTAAAAAGGATTAAAAATTTACAAAAGGGCGTCCAGTATATTTTAATAATTATATTAAATAGCATAAAAAGTTGTTCCTCTTTTCTCCTTAAATGTAAATGAGTTTAAGAATCAGAAAATTATTTATGTAGGAAAAGACTGACTTCAGACTACGGGATCAGGGACCAGCCATCCATGCTGGTTTTGTTTACAAAATTTACAAGGATTTGAAGTCTCTATTTTCTCAACATCTAATCTGCAATATTCAAGTTTCAAAAAGCTGTAGGTATGCAAAAGGCAGAGAGGTTGGAGTACAGTTCTGAAAACTCAAATGATATTCTCAGAAGGAGGGAAAGAAGGACACTGACATATACCTTAAATACATCCTAATTATACACAGCTGTTCTCATGTCACAGAAAGGATTTAAAGAGAACTCTTCTGTTCGGAGCCCAACAGTAATGTGTCAGGCTTTGCCAGCCATACAGTCACAGCTACTCCTCTGCAGTTGCAGGGCAAGAGCAGCAGCGGCACACGGATGACTGAGCGTGGCCATGTTCCAGCAAGACAACTTATCAGCACTAGAGTCTGAACTGCATATGATACTCTTGTGTCATAAAATACTTTTCTTTTGATTTCTTCTTCAGCACTCAAAAAATTAAAACCCTTTCTTAGTTTGTGGTCCTTATAAAAGGTCAATGGGCTGGACATGGCCCACAGACCAGCTTCTCGGTTGGTTCCTTGTTTAAAAAAGGATACGCTGACATCTATTCAGTATAAAAAAGAAAGAAAGTGAAGTCACTCAGTCGTGTCTGACTCTTTGCGACCCCACGGACTGTAGCCTACCAGGCTCCTCAGTCTATGGAATTTTCCAGGCAAGAGTACTGGAGTGGGTTGCCATTTCCTTCTCCAGGGACTGAACCCGGGTCTCTGGCATTGCAGACAGACGCTTTACTGAGCCACCAGGGAAGCCCATTCTGTATAAAGGGGTATCTAACCCCAGGCCTGTGCTGACTGTCCTGCCACATCATGGATCTCTCATAATGCAGGGTAACAATGTATTTAAACCTCTCAGATTAATAAGAACTGAGCAGGCTTCCATACAATAGGAACTGCTACTGCTGTAGATCTGGAAAGCCTGGTGACTGAACACTCATCAAGCTCATCTCAGAAACGAAGGAAGACAGACAACCGGGTGGTAACAATTCCCCCAGTGACACACACAGGGGAAGCCCTAATCAAATTCAGTGGTCTGGGAATCCTTCTCAGAGGAAGTGTCTTCAGAGTTCAGAGCTGAAGGACAGACAGGACAGTGAGAACATGAATATCTGGGGAGGAAGGAAAAGAACCAAAGCAATTCAGTGAGTAGTTAACAGTCACTGGAAGGGCTGGGTGAAGAAAAAGAAAAAATGAAGTGAGGCTTGAGAGGAGCCTTGAAGGAATCACTTACGAGAAAACGGGGAAGAAAAAGCAGGAAACGCAGGAAGTGGTATGATTTACATTTTAAAAAGACCATCCTGAATTCTAATATGAAAACTAGAAGGAAACTGGACTGAGGAGAGGGGCCACGTTAGGAAGGTGCTGGAGTCACCTAAGAGAAGACTGAAGCCAGGACTGAGGCCCTGGGGTTGAGGAGCATCCCTAGAACACTAGGATTCCAGAGATACTCAGGAAGCAGTGGACTCAGGGTGGGTGACCTGACAAAGAGCTCAGGAAAAGAGAAGAATCAAAGGCTTCTCTTAGGACATCTGGATAGGTAGTACTTCATCTACTGAAATGAGAAGCCGTGGAAGAAAAGTAAATACCATCCTCATGTGAAGAAGGCGGCACCTCCTCCCATTTAATTTCAAACAGTACAATTTATCGCCTGAATGTGATAATCTATACACGCCACACTGAGCAGAATGATACAGGCTAACAGTCCTCGGATGACTGGCTCAGGACACCTCATCCAGAGGCCCCCATGGCACACGGGAGGATCTGAGCTCTGGAGGAGATCCTGCTCAACTCTACCCTGACCCACAGGAATGGTAACAATGTGCTTGGCACACAAAGTAGGTATAAAACAAGAGTCAATTCTGAAAGCCTGGTGACTGAATGATTTGAAAAATAAAACCACCACACCCATTATATGATTACACACAACACATACTATATGGCAGGCATTAAGTCACAACTTGACCAACCACGGATATCTGTCAGGGAAACACTGAGTCACTGACTGATGAAGAGCATCTCCCAAAATGAGTTCAGCCAGGTGGAATCCTAGAGAAACAACTAATGAAGAAAGTAAGAGTGTTCTTTTCCTCTAAAATATCATTCCATCTAATATTCAAACAATGAATAATCGAACTGAAGTACCTAAGATGTACAAATCTTTTTAAATGCCTGATTCCGATACACAAAGGTCACCAAAATGTCTCAGATTAAAGCAGTTATCAGTAGTGCTTCTGTATCATTTAATGTATCTCGGGGCAAAGAAAAACACAAGTCAAAATTATATAAATATTGTCTGTAAAAACTCTCATAATACATACATGTTGGTGGCATACTGTTTTAAAAGTCAACAAGAAATACTAAACATGAAGAGCAGGAGCGTTCTTCTCTGTTCAAACTGCTGTGAATGGGTTTATTATATTGATCATAGTACTATATTAGTTTCTGTAACCAAAAGTAAATTTTTTAAGAGAAAAGGGTAAACTTTTCGAATTTTAAAAGGGTTACTCTAGCTTTAGTTCTACTTCAGCTAGCTCATCCTTTCAGAGAGAAAGATCACTGTTTTCACTTATACCAAACATACCCCTAGGGCAGACAAGTGAAGTGAAGTGAAGTGAAGTGAAGTCGCTCAGTCGTGTCCGACTCTGCAACCCCATGGACGGAGTAGCCTGCACCAGGCTACTCCGTCCATGGGATTTTCTAGGCAAGAGTACTGGAGTGGGTTGCCACTAGAGCTAAGGCAGCAGAAGGGGACGACAGAGGATGAGATGGCTGGATGGCATCACTGACTCAATGGACATGTTTGAGCAAGCTCCGGGAGCTGGAGAAGGATGGGGAAGCCTGGAGTGCTGCAGTCCATGGGGTCGCAGTCAGACATGACTGAGCCACTGAACAACAACAAAGAGCTAGGGATAGACACGTGAAAGAAAGCTGTCTCAAGCCTTGCAGAATTGACAGTTTTTCAGCTAAGAGAAACATACAAACAAATGTGGCCTTAAAAAAAAAAAAGTGAAGTTAATACAACTCTGTATTAAAAGTTTCAGTCATAGTAGCAATAAAACTACATAGGCTCTTTATTTAAAGACCTGAGTTTATCCTCTTTTAAAGACACTCAATTCTAGAATAAGGTTCAGTATGAAATTAGTCTGTTTAAATTCTAACATCAAAAGGACACCTGAAAAGAACAGGAAATACTAGACGTTAAAAACAAAGACGACAACGTTAAGATGTTTCCTGCTTGAAAGCTTCAGTTTTCACTTTCAAAATACCTAAAATACCTGGATGCCAGAGAACAAACTTAGAGAAATGCCACACTTCAGCAGTGGACTCACTGCAGCTTACAGAACAGGTCCATTTTGATTTGTCTGTTCACACATCTACGATGTAGTCTTCACCTGCCCCAAGTGAAGACCAGATACGCAGAGACTAGCCACAACCGATCTTCAGAGGCACATGAAAACCTTCCTGCCATACCTCTTCCACTGTGGTATCTTTCAGAACATCTATCTTTAAGCAAGGTCACAAGATAACAGTAAGACACTCATCCAACCTACCCTGTACCAA
The DNA here is from genome assembly GCA_006408695.1 of Aepyceros melampus. NCBI lineage: Eukaryota > Metazoa > Chordata > Mammalia > Artiodactyla > Bovidae > Aepyceros > Aepyceros melampus. The sequence continues at coordinate 578,864 of SJXQ01008277.1, read as the reverse complement.
ACAGGTATGGGCCTCGATATCACGTCTGGTAGAGCTTACCATGTATAAAAGAAGTTCTGCCTCAAGGAGCTGATTGATAGACTATTAAACAAGACATCCAAAATAAGCACTTCCTAAAACCAGAAAACATCTATTTGTATATTCTGCCTGATCATACTTATTCAGCCCTAAAAAGTAAATGACCTAGTTCTAAAAACATATAGATACTAAAGATCTCGGTACTTTCTCAACTCTCAGAAACAGCTTGTAAAATCATAAAAGCTTTCATTCAAACCTCCATCAGTTATGGGCAATGAAATTACTTAATTCAAACCCACAGCTATATTAAAGCAGCCAGAGTAATAACAAAAACTACAGTCTTAACTAACATTTAGCTGAGTGTTTATACGTAGGTGAAGGTGAAGGTGAAGTCGCTCAGTCGTGTCCGACTCTTTGCGACCCCATGGACTGTAGCCCACCAGACTCCTCAGTCCATGGAATTTTCCAGGCAAGAGTGTTTATATGTAAAACTACACTAAATACTCTAATGTTTAGTATGAACTATTTTACTTTAAGGCTTCACAGACAAAAATCTATCAAGTATTACAAAAACAGGACTGTTGATGTAAGTCAAGTATAATTGCTTCAACCGAATATACATGGTATTTTCAGCATCACAAAACTGAGTTCGGCATTCACATACTGGATAACAACTGCTCCAAATATTTAACTGTCTCATTTGTTCTTCCACATATTTGGTTCCACATTTCTGCCTTTGGCCTCAAACAGAAAGACATGATATTCTTTTCTGATACCATATCTAGAGCGTATTAGAGTCCAACTATGATCCTAAATCACACTATTTTAAATCTACAATATTGAAAAAATAACGAAAGATATGGACAAAGAAAAAAAACTAAAAGCTTTTTTGAAATCTCATACTTACAACACATTATTTAGAGGTCTGAAAACTTCTTGCAGGCTCTAAATTCAAATGCACAATCAAAATGTCCTAATCTTAGAAAACTAATTTAGTTCAAAACATAGTGGTAGGACTTTCTTGGAGGTCCAGTGGCTAAGACTCTGCACTCCTGATGCAAGGGATCGGTTTAATTCCTGGTTGGGGAACTAGATCACATATGCCACAACTAAAGATCGCTACAGCCAAAGAAACAAATAAAAATAGATATTAGGAGAAAAAATCAAAAACCAAAACGTACAGTGGTGGCATATTATTCCATGACAGACACATTAGTTTCATTTTTGCTTTGCTCAACATTTAGATGATTTTAAATTATTTTAAGACTCCTATAACAATATTTTTGCTTCAAATTGTTTCTTTGTCCATTTCTTTTGGTAGCTGTGCATTTATGAATAGTCCTCAAGATCAGGAAAAGTCCCCAAAAGCAAATTACTGGACCAAAGGGAAAAGATAAATAGCTATTTTGATTCTTAATAAATACCAACAAATTAGATCCACTCAGAAGACTGAACCAATTCAAGATCCCTCCAGCTGAAACATTAGTAAAATATTCAAGGTAACCAATTATAAACAACAGCAACAAAAACACAGCTGGCCAGCCATAACATTAGAAACATTTTAAAATAATACTCAACATTATGGAGATTGTGACAAAACAGAAACTGTATCTTTACACACAGTATCTACAAATACTGCTGCTGCTGCTGCTGCTAAGTCGCTTCAGTCGTGTCCGACTCTGTGCGACCCCATCGACAGCAGCCCACCAGGCTCCGCTCTCCCTGGGATTCTCCAGGCAAGAACATCGGAGTGGGTTGCCATTTCCTTCTCCAAGCATGAAAGTGAAAAGTGAAAGTGAAGTCGCTCAGTTTTGACCCCATGGACTGCAGCCCACCAGGCTCCTCCGTCAATGGATTTTCCAGGCAAGAGTACTGCAGTGGGGTGCCATCGCCTTCTACTGGTCATAGCTATTTAATAGTAGAAAAAGGAGCAACAATATTAAAAGCTGCTACAAGAACTCTGATGTTAAAATAACAAATAACTGTAAAACAGTGTGACCTTGGACACCTTCAGGATACCCTTCCAAATAAATGTTAATAACACAGAAAGGCCCAAGTGACTGATATGCTGGGAGTCCACCTAGCAGAAAGTAAGATTCAGGCTTCTCTGGAACTCAGCAGCTGAGACATGGTGCAATCATAATTAGCAAGATGAAAACTGTAGCAATCCACAGCCACTGTCTAAGAAAAGACAACACAGCAAGTGCTTTCCATTTGGAGAATTATTCCATTCTCAGCCCTGTGGTTTAAATGGACAGACATCCTGATCCAAACGAAGGTACTTAATTTGCTTAAGCCAACCAGCAAACCATACCTTTGGTTTAGGGTTGACACCTCTCCTCCACAGACATACACCATATCCCATGTGTCTCAACTCAATCACTCCCAGTAAGTGAAACACTAGTAGAAGACGTGTTGATTTCTATAAAGTCAACCTCCTTTCAGAGAGGAGAGGGAAGGCAACAAGGGCACTGTGTAAAGCTGGGGATGAATGTATATCACTGAGGTCAGAATAGAGATATCAGAGGCAGAGAAGGGGGGCAACGCAGAAACAAGAGAAACTGTGTCCTTGATGACATTAAATGTCTTTCAATTATATCAAGTACTATCTGAAGTCAATTTACCACTGTATTTTGGTTAAAGAAGTCAAAATGAATTTTATTGTCTAATCTAGATTTGTCAGTTGCAACCAAAGGAGGGCAGACAACCAAGAAATGTTTTACAACAAGAAAGTACCTGAAGTTAGTGATGGATTATATTTGGAGAAATAAGTGGAGGGTAGAGGGAGTGGGTGTGAGGGAAGGTGGGTGTCTGAAATCCCTATTGTTTCCACATTGGAAAGAGGACAGACTTACCTTACAGAAATGGGCTGCCTAGAGAGCATAGCCCTCTGGGGAGTCCCACTTCGTATGTGTTAAACTAGAGGTAAAACAGAAGACATCCCAGCAGAAATGCTCCAGAATATAGTATTACAATTCGCTGTTCATGGAAAGTGGTACCTCTGGTTCTGCTCTCTTCATACAGGAAGGTCACATTTTTAGCTACTTATATTACTTTGGGGTGATAAACCAATCCAAACAAATGCTGACTACATGCATTTGTGGAGGTGGGGTAATGACAAGTGAGAAGTAAACACAACAATGGTCATGGTAAAGCCTATGGGGGTAAAATGCATTAAAGCACTATTTTTCTGACATTTATTTTACTCACTCAGTTAAAGGAAAATAAGCACTTCCAACGTGTAAGGCTAAACAATGGCTAAAAAATGTAAACCATGGCCAGATCGTATGACTTTACAAGTTGCTGGGAAGAAAAAGAACAATTCCAACTATAAATTTTAATATACAGATCTATGTATTTAGAAATGTCATTCAAACACTACACCTTCTTCAGAGAAGGAAAAAAAGTATAGTATAATCAATAATGTAAAAGAATGTAATAACTATAAAAAGAAACCAAATTCTTAGCACCAGGAGGTTCTAGGAAATTGCTAATTCCAAGGCATGACATGTGTTGCCAAGGACCCATGGACACCACAGGGTATCACTACACAACTTACACGGACCTTGATATCAGTGGCAATCCTAAGTAGTCAGCCACTGCAGTCACAAGCAAACGAACTGTAATATTTTGCTATATAAATAACAGCTTCTAAAGTCATAAAGAATCATGCATCAAAACTTGCTGGGTGTAAGTTCTCAATCTGTCTGTGGAGTAAAGTAACAGTTCATCCACCACCACGCTGCCTTAGCGGGTTATCACAGGAAACTGGCCAACTGTCCTGTTAAAACCACATGCGTGCGTGCATGCACGGTCACGGAGTCGTGCCTGACTCTGCAACCCTATGGACTGCAGCCCGCCAGACTCCTCTGTCCACGGGGATTCTCCAGGCAAGAATACTGGAGTGGGTTACCATGGCCTCCTCTAGGGGATCTTCCCCTGCACCTGGGGATCCAACCTGCATCTCTTGTCTCCTGCATTGGCAGGTGGTTCTTTACCACTAGCACCACCTGGGAAGCCCATAGGAAACTGTCAGACTGTCCTGTTAAAACCATGACACGCTGCAAAAAATACCAAACTGACAACTAACAACACAAAGTGTATGGAGGGGAAATGAAATAGAGTGAGGCGAGAAATTAAATTAGTTTACCCATTAGTGAAGTCACTGGTGCCTCTAGAATTTATGCTGAGGCCCAACCTGCAGGATTTTAGAAAGTGACTTTATTTGAAAAGGGGGTCCTTAAAGAGGCGATTACATTAAAGTGAAGTCATTAGGGTGAGTCTTTCATAATGTGAATGTAACCCAACATGACGAGTGTCTTTTTATGAGGAGGAAGAGACACCAGGAGTATGTGTGCACAGAGGAAAGACCGTGTGAAGAGGCAAGACGGCAACCCCTGCAAGTCAAGGAGAAGCCTCGGGAGAGACCAAACTTGCCAGCACACTCATCCTGGACTTCTCCAGAACCGTGAGTAAGTAAACTTCTGCTGTTTTACAAGCCACGCAGTCCGCGGTATTTTGTTATGGTGGCTCTAGCAAACTAATACACACCCAACATCACAAATCTTGTAAAACTCTGATCATTCACTAAGTGAAGTGAAGTCGCTCAGTCGTGTTCAACTCTTTGCAACCCCATGGACTGTAGCCTATCAGGCTCCTCCATCCATGGGATTTTCCAGGCAAGAGTGCTGGAGTGGATTGCCATTTCCTTCTCCAGATCATTCACTGGAGACTTTTAAATTACTGATGTTCACGATTGCCAGGGTCTATCTTTTCAAAAATCTGCCTCTATTTTTAGGAATCTATCCTGTCCTGTAATTGCCAAAAACAGTTACATGCCTGTAATTTGTCAAAGTTGATGACATTAACAGGATACATTAGCACTTCATAATCTTCTGCCTCGCAATGCCCCTTTGTTTCTCCCTACTCCCCAAGAAACACTCTCACAAACAGCACACACACACACACACACACACACAAAATGCATTACTCTTCATTTCCCACTTCTTTAAAAATAATTAAAATCCTACTAAGGTAATAACACATTTGTGTACATAAAATACGGTACAATGAAGAGGTGTACTTTAAGACTTAGCTCTGAAGTCTTTGACAAATAGCTTAAAATGTGTATAAACTTTTACGACTTTTACGATGCCAAAGCTTAAAAGATTTCACAAAATTATATTAGACTAAATGAAATCATATTTACAAAACTTACTCTTGAAAAACTGTAAAATGCAACAAATCAAGATTCAAAGAGAGATAATCTCAAGAAAAAACATTAAGCTCTAATTGCAATGTGTAGCTCAGCTTATTTTAGTCCTAACCAAACTTAAAATATAAAACCCTATACAATAAAACCAAATTATTTGGCTGGTTTCTTAAATATTAGTGACAAACAGCAGCATATGTTCTTTTTAGTCCTGGACTACAATCACGGTTTATTTGCCCAACATTTTAAAGATGTCTTTTCATGTATGCCTATAATACTAAGTCCAAAGAGAAGCAAAGAATTCTCTTAAACATTCTACCATTCTTGACAGTAAGATAAATTCTAAATTTAAGCTATATTTTTAAAGATACACTCTCATGAGATAATTTTTATTCACACTATTAAAAAGGAGAAAATATCCTTTTAAGCTAATTAGTTCTATCTCATTTTCATGTAAGCATTTTAAGGGTATCTTTAATAATTTGAATATAATGTTCTAGTGAAAAGTTTATAGTATCCACTCCCAGACCCCTCCCCAAGAGAAACAAATACAATTTAAAAAAAATAGGCAGACAAGATAGTTTTTGAAGGGAAATTAGCATTAGGTACTGGCATTGACTTTTACCTTCCAATTATGGCACATGAGCATACAGATAATTTTCCTAAGGATGTGCCTAGCAATATGTATATTTTACAGAAAGGGTAACTTTTTTTTTTTTCCTAAACAAATCGAAGGTTTGTGGCAGCCCTGCACTGTCAAATGATGGTTAATATTTATTATCACTAAAAGTATTTTTTAAATTAATGCTCTTATTACAGACACTATTTTTACACTACTGTGTAAACATAACTTTTATATGCACTGGTACTGCTGCTAAGTAGCTTCAGTCGTGTCCGACTCTGTGCAACCCCGGAGACAGCAGCCCACCAGGCTTCCCCGTCCCTGGGATTCTCCACGCGAGAATACTGGAGTGGGTTGCCATTTCCTCCGAAAGTGAAAAGTGAAAGTGAAGTCGCTCAGTTGTGTCCGACTCTTCACGACCCCATGGACAGCAGCCTAACCAATAAAATTTGTATGACTCCTTTTATTGTGATGATCTGGAACCAAAACTGCAATATCTCTGAAGAATGTCTGTAACTACAGGCAATTTTTATGTTCTTTTTTTTGGCTGTCGTTGCTTTGTTTTGTTATATTTATGGTCAACAAAGTAGTGAATCTTAAGAATTTAAAGCATAACTTAGAAGGGATAAACTTGTAAACTACTTTTCTTGTCCTTGCCTTTTCCATTGGAATCCAGAGCTCTCATGAAAATTAAAAATAACATGAAAGAGAAGTCAGATCTCAGGTAACCTGTATGACTTTAGACAATGTGACTCTTCTGGGCCTCTGTTCCTTCATCAAGAAAATGAGGGAAGTGAAGTGGACAGTCTCTTTTCCTGCTAAACCTCAATGATTTCAATATTACACTACAGAATATTACATAAAAGTCCTGCAGGCTCACAGGACCAGATGACATAGTGGTTTTTAATAAATCATTTTATAACAGGCTTATGAGTACATTACAAGGTTTTTAAAACTGTCAGACCTCAGGTGGCCATCTCCAGGAATCAGGAAAAGGGGAAATAATGAGTTCACCTCATTAAGAAATGTTTGAGTACTTACTACACATAGGTAGTAGGCAAACGGTAACCATATTTTCATCAGAAACTAAGACTTCTAATGTCTGTCATTTGTTTCAACTTGATCTATATCAGGAGTGTTTACAAACTCTGTCCTGTATGTTAACCCCAACCCATTACCCATTTTCGTTTAGCCCACAATACCTTGTGGTTTTCACAAAACAAGGAACTGTTTTTACAGAATATTTGTAGTTGATTTGATGATAGGGAACACTAACTTTGAGTCTCAATTAAGCAATTTTAAGAATCTCAGCAAAGCTCTCTAGGCTGAGTAAACTAGCAACTAGCATATATTATGTGATGAGTCAACTTTGATTTACTTGCGGACTTCAACTTCCCAAACATAAAAAAGTGGCTGTTCAGTATGAATCAAGGATAGACTCAATAAATATGTTAAATGACTGACTAAACATAGTCAAGGTGCACTGACAGGGGGATGAAGAAAGATAAGAAATTAAAACACTAAGTTAACAGAAACTGAAAGTGAAGTCGCTCAGTCATGTCCGACTCTTTGCAACCCCATGGACTGTAGCCTACCAGGCTCTTCTGTCCATGGGACTTTCCAGGCAAGAGTACTGGAGTGGATTGCCATTCCCTTCTCCAGGAGATCTTCCCAACACAGGGATCGAACCTGGGTCTCCCACATTGCAGACAGATACTTTACCGTCTGAGCCACCTGGGAAGCACACAGTTAACAGAAGACAGATCGTAGTTGTGTTTTGTCTTTTTCAACTACTGAGCAATAACTGGTCCTTCCAGTCAGTCTGTGAAGGAAGTCTGGAAATCAAAGTAAGGTAAGAAAATAAAAATTAAGAACCTAGTTCCCTCCCACTAGCAAGAAAAGCTCTGAGTTTATTAGAATGGGAACCAACATCAGAAAGATAAAAGCAGTTTCTTCAAAACCTTACTATTCTGATTTTGGAACAGAAATGTTATAAGGACCCATAAGACTGGAACACAACTAAAACTAAAACTACAACTACAGTTACCGAAATGAATGAAAACTTAGCTTAAACTGAGATTGCACAGGCAAAATAAAGAGAATAAGGTACCAGGTGTAACAAACTCATTGAATTATTTAAACAAATACTACATATAACATTATTTATGAAACAATTTATTGGATAAGAAATATCCTTTACTTCCTGAAAAAAAAAAAAAAGACTAAGTTGGTAAAACCAAGACAACTAAGCCCTAAGTGAATCAAAACAAGTGTCCACAGATTGGTTATACTCAGTAAATTCTTTGGAAGAACAGTAGTAAAAATGTGACGAAGACTGTTCTGGTAGCAGAGATGTATGACTGATACAGATCAAGAGCCCAAGTAGAGGGAAAAAATGTAAAGAGGTTAACATTAATACCAGTGGGCAATATGTGCTTGTTCAACTCAAGTGAAGATGACTTTAAAACCAGGTTTAAAACTCAGCAAACTGATAACACACACACACCCTCAACACACACAAATACAACATAGGTATTAGTAAATCTTGAAGACAGAAGTCAAAAGAAAATGGAGTGGATATTGCTAACATGTATGAATTGAGGCAGGCGTTCCAGTTTTACTGAAAAAGGAGTAAGAACAGATTTCATCATGAAAATCTCATAGGTCAATTTCACAGGGTAAGAGAAAATGGACAGTAGTACAAGCCTGTAAGAGTTTCTGTTTAAAACACAGTCAAAGGGGAGGTGGGGGTCGGGATTGGGAGTTCATGTACACTCGTGGCTGATTCATGTCAATGTACAGCAAAACGAATACAGTATTGTAAAGCAAAACAAACTAAAAAATAAAATTTAATTATAAAAAATAAAAAACAGACAAAAACACCATGTAGAAACAAACCAAGAACATCACTCCATAACCAAACTTTGTCCATCTTTAGAAGTACTCTTACCCGGTCAGGTTATGCAGACTCTCTAATGGCAAACATAGACTTTTAATAGTCTCATTAGAAAATACTTCTTCCTATTTTATAGTACACGTACTTCCTTGCTAACACCGTTCAAAGTGCTCAAAACCAAAAACAAGATTCGTTATCCTGTCATATCCATGACAAAGCTCAATTGTTTTATTTAGTTTAAAATTAGGTGTCAAAGTGAGGTCTACAGACCCCTAAGTTGATCTTTAAGGGGTCCTAGAGATCAAAATTATTCCTTTTAGTATTATAAGATACTGTTATAAAATAATGTCTTTTCCACTGAATTGATATTTATACTGCTATTACAAACCAACAGTTGGTAAAATGGCTCACATCCTAGTAAAAATCAAGGTACTAACATTTCATTGCATTAGCAGTTATCACATTATTCATTGTCGTTGTTTAGGTGATGCTGCTGCTGCTAAGTCGCCTCAGTTGTGTCCGACTCTGTGCGACCCCATGGACTGCAGCCTACCAGGCTCCTCCACCCATGGGATTTTCCAGGCAAGAGTACTGAAGTGGGGTGCCATTGCCTTCTCCAGTTTAGGTGCTAAGTCCTACCTGACTCTTTTGCGACCCCATGGACTATAGCCTGCCAGGATCCTCTATCCATGGGATTTCCCAAGCAAGAATACTGAAGTGGGTTGCCATTTCCTTTTCCAGGGGATCTTCCCAACCCAGGGATCAAAACCACATCTCCTGCTTCTAAGGAGGCGTGCTCAGTCACTCAGTCGTGTCTGACTCTCTGCAACCCATGAACTACAGCCTGCCAAGCTCCTTGATTGAACATGCATTTCTTGCATCTCTTGCATTTCCTGCACTGGCAGGCAGATTCTTTACCACTGAGCCACCTGGCAAGCCCCCATACTATTCACTACTATACACTTTAAAAAAAGAAAAAAAACTCACAAAAAATTCTTCACTGAAGAGGCTCCTTGATGAAGCAAGAAAAACAATTTTATTAACATTTTAACCTCAAAATACATCTTTGCAATATCCTCTATAACAAAAAATACACACATAGTATTTCAGATGCATCCTAAAACGATGGTTGTCTCAAAAAGCACTATGAAAATGTCTGAATTACAAGCTGAACTAGTTACTTTATTCACGGAATACCGTTTTTACTTAAAACAACTGACAAGTATGGTTTTTCAGACTGAGAATTTGGCAGACATTTTCTTGCAAACAAACAAAGTGAAACTGTCACTTTTAAGAAAACAACTAACAATATTTGTTGGCAAGAATAAAACTTAAGCTTTTAAGAGATAATTAGGATTTGGAAAATCTATCAGCCACCATGAGCTTCTCAATACTACTCCAGAATTTCCGTGATGAGATCAGTGGAGGTGTTAATGACTAGTTTTTTATATTGTATAATGAACATTTGGAAGATCTTTATAACTCAGTCAACAAATATTTTCCCAATGACTAGCATAAAATTATGCATAAGAAAACAATCCATTCAAAGTTCAAGAGAAACTAATGGATTTTAATATAACAGAATCCAAAATTTGATTGACACAACTTCAGATCTTGCAGTGCAACTAACCTGTAAGATACTATCCAGTTGCTGAGATGTGGAATAGTATCAATGGAGAATATCCAAATTTATTTGAAAAATGAGTATTATTTTGATTTTAAAAATTTATAACTCTATCTTTAAAAAGCCATATTTTTTCCTAAATTCCAACTGTAACAATGTATCTCAACTTGTGAATGCAGAAGCAGATGTGAGAATCCAGCTGTCTTCTACTAAGCCAGAGATTAACAGAAAGATTTTCAAACATTTAAAACAATGCATGGAAAACGTTTGTCTTGGAAATTATTTTTTATAAGACATACTATGTGTGTTAACATGTTATAGATGGGTTTGTTATTGTTACATTTAGATGCATTAGTATTATAAAACTTCACAGTTTTCATTTCTGATGCAGCATATATTGATAGCTATAGCCCATTTAAAGAAAAATTTTCTGGAGGCATTAATAAATTAAGAATGTAATGAGATAGTATGTCTAAAATGCTTGAGACCTCCTAGTATAAAAATTTATCCCCTCATGGCAATACTGGTGCTAACCTTTGTTGGAAAAATCCAAGAGTTTCCCTGGGGATATAGACTTCTTAAGCCACAATATTGTCCATATTGAAACATGACATAAATATGATCAGTTCAATCTGTTATGTTCATATTACAATTACATTAGGTAGCCAGTAAATTTATACCTAATCAACAAAAAAGGGTACTTAACAGTAGTAAAAATCTTCATGCAAAAGTTCTAGTTTTGATAAAACATGAAATCTACGAGCAAAAGTATAAGGGGCTGAAAATTACACATTTTCTGAGACTGTACTTCTAAATGAATTTCTTTTCAGACACAGACACTTGATTCAATAATTTTACTGAAATTCAGTTTGTCCCTCATTCAAGATTTACTGAGTGCTAATATAAGTCTGGCACTGCTCTAGGTATTGAATGCAGTAACAGTACAGAAATCTATTAATACAAAGAATTATATTGGACAGAATGGTCTTCACAGACAAATTCTAGGTCGTGTCCCATTTTTTACCAAATTCTTTCATGAAAAGCTGTTCAAAAGGTGTGGAGGCCATGTTAAGGGAGCACTGCCACCATGACACGCTTCCTCCTCTAATGGTGTGGACTCCCCCCATCCTCCATGTCTGCTCAACCTCACAATTTATGTTAAGAGAAATCTCTTCCCCACCAACTGAAACATGAAGCCAGCCTCTGTCTTTTAGTCTTTATATAACAAAATGCTAATAAATAACAATGGCTTGATGTCCTGCTTTCCAAGAACTTATAACAAATGCATAAATACACTGCCTTAACTCAGAATTTCTCAAATTTGAGTAGTTATCAGGTACCTTCTACAAGAGAACAAAGTAACACACTAGTCCCAAGAGTTGGCTTTTACTGTATTATCAAAATATAAATTAAAACACTATTCATAGTCCTTAACTGATAGCACTTCCAACTAAAACTTGAAAAAAACAAATTACCTATCAATACCAAGGTACTACATGTACAATGTCTATTACAGGATTAAGATAAATAGTCTTAAAAGTGCCACCCAGATAATCTAAACCATGTTGTGTATGCTATTTTAAGACTATCACATGGACAAAAATTCTCCAAATTTCTTATGGAGAAATTACTAACCCAGATATATTTACAGACGGTGGGCCTTACACACTTTGTCATCTAACAGTGTGAAAAACTGATATAAAGTGGGAGACCTGAAGACCAGAAGAAATGTTTGAGAAGGTGGCTGCTCTCAGGCCTTCAACTTATCATTCCTAATATAATCTTTTCAGAAATGGTCAATAATGATATGAGTGATTATACTACTTGCATGATTAATGAAATGCAAGTCTATTTCAGCACAAATGTAAGTTTGTTTTTCATTTACTGGCAACTTATATAACATATAATTCAACCTTCAAAAACATATATGCACATCGACATGAATCAGCCACGGATGTCGATGTATAGCAAAATGAATACAGTATTGTAAAGCAAAACAAACTAAAAAATGAAATAATATTTAAAATTCAAACATTAAAAAAAAATATATGCACATACGTCTCAGAAAATTTTGAAATCTAATTGGTGTTTTAATACAAATAGACATCTTACACTTTATAAATAATAGATTTTGTAAATAACTATCAATAATATAAATCTTAGACTTTATAAATAATTCATCATATATAAAGATGAATATAATCACATGCTGAATGAGCTGGCAAGAACAGAACGGAAGACTATATTAAAAAAAAAAAAAAGAAGATAGGCCAAGACACAAAGGAACTTGGGGCAGGTGTAGTGTGTCACCCAGAGGTTAATAAAGAAGTACTGTATTCAGTTCAGTTAGGCCGCTCAATCGTGTGACTCTTTGCAACCCCATGAACTGCAGCACGCCAGGCCTTCCTGTCCATCACCAACTTCCAGGGTTCACTCAGACTCATGTCCATTGAGTCCATGATGCCATCCAGCCACCTCATCCTCTGTTGTCCCCTTCTCCTCCTACCCCCAATCCCTCCCAGCATCAGAGTCTTTTCCAATGAGTCAACTCTTCCCATGAGGTGGCCAAAGTACTGGAGTTTCAGCTTTAGCATCAGTCCTTCCAAAGAAAACTCAGGACTGATCTCCTTTAGAATGGACTGGTTGGATCTCCTTGCAGTCCAGGGACTCATAAGAGTCTTCTCCAGCACCACAGTTCAAAAGCATCAATTCTTCAGCGCTCAGCTTTCTTCACAGTCCAACTCTCACATCCATACATGACCACTGGAAAAACCACAGCCTTGACTAGACGGACCTTTGTTGGCAAAGTAATGTCTCTGCTTTTCAACATGCTATCTAGGTTGGTCATAACTTTCCTCCTAAGGAGTAAGTGTCTTTTAATTTCATGGCTGGAATCTCCATCTGCATTGATTTTGGAGCCCAAAAAGATAGTCTGACACTGTTTCCACTATTTCCCCATCTATTTCCCACGATGTGATGGAACCTGATGCCATGATCTTTGTTTTCTGAATGTTGAGCTTTAAGCCAACTGTTTCACTCTCCTCTTTCACTTTCATCAAGAGGCTTTTGAGTTCCTCTTCACTTTCTGCCATAAGGGTGGTGTCATCTGCATATCTGAGGCAATTGATATTTCTCCCAGCCATCTTGATTCCAGCTTGTGCTTCTTTCAGTCCAGCGTTTCTCATGATGTACTCTGCATAGAAGTTAAATAAGCAGGGTGACAATATATAGCCCTGACGTACTCCTTTTCCTATTTGGAACCAGTCTGTTGTTCCATGTCCAGTTCTAACTGTTGCTTCCTAACCTGTGTACAGGTTTCTCAAGAGGCAGGTTAGGTGGTCTGGTATTCCCATCTCTTTCAGAATTTTCCAGTTTATTGTGATCCACAGAGTCAAAGGCTTTGGCATAGTCAATAAAGCAGAAAGAGATGTTTTTCTGGAACTCTCTTGCTTTTTCCATGATCCAGCAGACATTGGCAATTTCATCTCTGGTTCCTCTGCCTTTTCTAACACCAGCTTGAACATCTGGAAGTTCACGGTTCACGTATTGCTGAAGCCTGGCTTGGAGAATTTTGAGCATTACTTTACTAGTGTGAGATGAGTGCAATTGTGTGGTAGTTTGAGCATTCTTTGGCATTGCCTTTCTTTGGGACTGGAATTACCTAGAGGCTAATAAAAACTAAATAACACAAAACTACATGTTCAGGGCGAGCTGGGACAATGTCTGACTAAGGTAGAAGGTTTAGCCCCATGGTCTTTCAAAATCTGCTGTACATTATGTCATCTGGGGAACCCTGAAAAAGCCTGCTGACTATGTAGCATCCTATACTAATTAAACCAGAATCTCTGGAGGTGGGAGCCAGACAGCAGTATTTATGAAAGATTTCCAGGTGAATAACAATACACAGCAAAGTTTGGGAAGCCTTTGTTCACCCTAGTGAAAGCAATCTGATAGTCTGTGCAAAATATGATGACTGAAAAGTAGCTCTTCAGATCACAGAGAAAGCACTTTCAAAATCCATGTGTCCTTCTGTTATCAGTTTCCTAGGGCGGCTATAACAAGATGCCACAAACTGAGTAGCTAAAAACAACACAAATGTTATTGTCTTAGTTATGGAGGCTGAAGGTCTGAAATAACGTTTTTGGCAGGGTCATGTACTCTCCTTGGTTCTCCAGGAAGATGTTCCCTTGCCTCTTCCAGTTTTGGGTAGTGGCCCCAGGCATTTCTTGACTTGTGGCAATCCAATTCTTGTCTCAATCTTCCTTCACATGGCCATCTTCCCACTGTGTCCATGTCTTCACAGACCACATATCGTCCTCTTATGCCCATGAATCTGTGTTTAAATTTCCCACTTTTTTAAGGACATCTGTCACAGTGGGAAAATGACTCACCCTAAAGACCTCATTTTAATTACATCTGCAAGAACTTTATTTCCAAGTAAGATCACATTCACCAGTATCAGGCGTTACAACTTCTACACATCTTTGAAGGAACATAATTCAACCCACAACACCTAACTTTCAAAACTCCCCTAATAAATCAACCATAAAATTTAGCGGTGAGTGGTTTAATGCAGAACTCTAGCTTAGACAGAACTCAACTACGTGGCAGCTTTTCAGAGCTTAAAGGACAACAAATCTGAAGGTACTTTAAACAGAGCATCCATCCATCTCCATCTCCTCAGCAGTAAGACTACTCTATTATACCAATAAAAGTTAAAAGAATAAAGTGCCCTCAAGCTAGTTTCTTCTAGCCCTGACTGTAGAACTTCTATTTTAAGACACACCTTTAGCAAAGTCCAAAATTCTCTACCCCAACAATCAAGTCCCTTCTGATATGCCAACCTAAAGGCAGAGCTTATATTTCTTCCTATGCCCTTACAATGAAGCCGAACTGGACAGCACTGTCAATTCATGGCACTGGACTAGTTTCCTGGGCCTGCCATACAAGGTGCCTCACGCAAGGTGGACTACAGCAGAAACTGACTGACTGCCTTACAGTTTTGGAAGTCAGAAGTCCAAGCATCAAGGTGTTGGCAGGGCAATGCTCCTTCTAAAGGTGCTAAGGAAGTCTCTCTCCTAGCTTCCTTGGCTCCTGGATGCATTCTCAAGCCACCTTGCCATAGCTCCATGTGGTTCTTCACACTGTTCTTCCTCTATGTCTTTGTCCAAACTTCCTCTTTTTATAAGGACATTCCCAGGTAGTGTGGTGGTAAAAAAAAAAAAAAAAAAAGTTTGCCTGCCAATGCAGGGGACACAAGTTTGATCCCTGGTCTAGGAAGGTCCCACATGCCAGGAGAAACTAAGCCCATATGCCACAACTATTGAGCTTGGGCTCTCAAGCCCAGGAGCCACGACTATTGAAGCCCATGTGCCCTAGAGTCTATGCTCCACAACAAGAGAAGCCACCACAATGAGAAGCCTGCATACTGCAGCAAACAGGAGCCCCCTGCTCATCCCAACTAGAGAAAAGACCTAGCTGAATAAGTTAAAAGAAGACCCAGCACAGCCAAAAATAAATAAAAAATAAATTAAAAAAATTAATCACTCTTCTCCTTTCCTGCAATAGCTAATTCATTCCTACTCCAACAACCTGGACCTTGGCTGCACGAAATAAATTGAGTGGATGAGCTGATCAATCACAGCTTAAGGTATCAGAACTATCTGCCAGTGCTCTTACACTTTTCTTCTGCCGCCAAGAATGAACATGTCGTACATGGGTCTATTCCAAAGCTTGGATCCCCAAATAAGAAGACACAAAACAGAGCCACAGTCGACCCACATTATCTACACACAAGAGATTGGAAAATAAATCTTTATTTTTGTAAACTGGTGAAATTATTTATAATCTTAAAAGAAAACGAATATACTTTGAAGTAGTATTTTGATTGCATATATCCCAAAGGATATAACCTAGAAACCCCCCAAAAAAAAAAAAAATCACAAAAGTTTAAATTGCTTTCTGTAGTCTTATTATAGTAATTCTATTAGTATTATTAATTTGAATATTTTTATAAATAATAACAAATGAGAAATTATGTTAAATCCATTACAAACCAAAATTTTCCAAAAGAAAAAATATATACAAATAGGGCAGCAGTAAAAATCTTCTCATCTTCTCTTCATGCTATACTACTCTCTGTACCTCAAACTGGCTACCCCTGAAGGATACACTGAAGTATGCTAGGGAGTATGAGAAGACAGAGGATAAACATGTCGCATTATCCCAAGGAACACTTTTTTTCTTAAATAATAAATAAGTGTGGTCATTTTACTTTTTATTAAAAAATCTCTTATCTGATGGAATTTAGTAAAAAAAAGAAAGTATTTTAATGTTTATAATGCATATACATTTTTAATAAAATCATATAATACAAATCAAGCTTTAAAACCTTAGAGCAACCTTAAATTTGAACTGAAATATAAGAATTTGTGATTTATTTCTCCTACTGAACATATACATTTATTTCCTTGTTCTAAAAAGGCCTCACAGCAATTAATGATAACCTAGTAGTAAATAGCACTCCATGCTTTGATTGTAGTCTCTAAATAGAAATAAAACCACTTTGGAGGAATGACCAATTCCAGGACTGAAGCAGAAAACCTGGAATATCTTGCCATGCAAGAAAGCAAGGAAACAACCAAAGGCCACGTGTATCATATCAAAAGGAGACAGGAATCCCAATGGATTAAAACACCTCAAAAATAGTTCTTAATCCATGAGATTATAAAAATTAAAAATAAATTTCATTCACTGGTCACCTTGAGAGGGCATCACCAACTCATCAGTCTAAAAACTGGTAACTAAAACAACTCAAGCACATACCTTGCTTTTGTTGTGCAAGTTCTATTTCAGAATATCCCAGTATTTGACTAGGAAGAGCCCTTCTTTACAGAATTCCATCTAATCAATGCAAAAACAATGATAGGATTTTAAAAACAATAATTTTCTATCCCTAAGAAAATTAAAATCTAGGCAACAATCATTAATGGGCACTATGACCACCAGGGGGAAATTCAATGTGGAATTTTATAACAGATATATTAGACGAACAACAACTGAATTCACTTATCAACATCAGCACCACAAAAAGTGACACAACCAGATGGTCTATGCCTCAAGGTGAGGCAGAAGGAAGAAAAAAGAAGACTTCATGATCAAAGAAAAGTGAATTTAATCACACCTCTTAACTACCACTCTACAGAAGTTACAGGAAGACAGCAGAGTGAAATAGTAATTACACAAGGATGTGCTGTGCTTAGTTGCTCAGTCGTGTCCAGCTCTTTGCGACCCCATGGACCATAGCCCTCCAGGCTCCTCTGTCCATGGGGATTCTCTAGGCAAGAGTACTGGAGTGGGTTGCCATGCCCTCCTCCAGGAGATCTTCCCAACCCAGGGATCAAATCCAGGTCTCCTGCAAGGCAGGCAGATTCTTTACCATCTGAGCCACCAGCAAAGCCATATGACTTCCAAATTGAGAATGTGGGGAATTTGACAAGACAAATTTATTTCTACCAATAGGTGGAAGAGATTGGAATTTAGCAACCAAAAGCAGTCTGCAGATCTTGTTTGGATTCTGTTTTAAAATAACCATCTGAAAATGTCACTGGGTAGAAAAAAAATAACAATTTTAACTCTCTTTACCTCTTCCAGTTTCTCATCAGGCTTTCATCTTTTCCAGACCACTGTAACAGTTAAACCCTAGTGTTTTCTCCATATTAATGAATGTGAAGGACAGGGAAATCTATAAGAATGAGGGCAGTGAGTGCAGAACAAAACAATGACTTATTTCACACTCAACATGCATCCTAGTTTTCTGACCCTGATTTGAATATGAAGTCCTGGGCCTGATTCTCCTTTCTCTGAAAAGTAAACAACTACAGAGAAGACAACTTGGTATAAATTTATCTAGACACATTCCATTTCAGCAGACTATCAAATTGCTGATCAATTTCCTGCTTCTCAAGTACAGGTATCAGAACAGCCTGCTTCCCTCAATATGATGCAAAGGCATGCTAGCTACTCAATAAATAGCTAAAACACACACACACAGCCTCAATAAATAGCTAACACGCTCCCCCCCAATAAATAGCTCACACATACCCACACTCACCCCTAAGGCACAAATTAGAGGGTAAGAGTGCTTTTCTTCTCATTGCTCCCAACGTCATCTCTTTTGTGGAGAAGAAGGAATTACATTTAGGGGAAAAGAAAATACTGTCTTCACCCAGAGACATCAACTTCAGAATCACTTTGATCTCCTCTGAAAATATTAAGGAGTTGGCAGTAAGCTTTATTGAAAGTGAAAGTGAAATTGCTCAGTCGTGTCTGACTCTTTGCGACCCCGTGGACTGTAGCCTACCAGGCTTCTCCATCCATGGGATTCTCCAGGCAAGAATACCACTTCCTTCTCCAGGGGATCTTCCCAACCCAGGGATCGAACCCAGGTCTCTCGCATTGCAGGCAGACACTTTAACCTCTGAGCCACAGGGAAACCCCAATTATTAGTATAGTAAAAAAACAAAAAACAAAACAAAACACCCTTGATTACCATACAGTAAACAGATATTTAATCTTTGTTTTTAACCACAATTATACAACTAAACTTACTCTTCAGAGCAGAATTTTCTTACACAATTCTCTGAAACTAAAGGAAAAAGAAACATTCTTTAAAAAAATAAAAAGTTTTTCAGGGCACATGTCAAAACCACTTAACTTCAATTAAAATACCTATGGGCGATGGTACCCCACTCCAGTACTCTTGCCTGGAAAATCCCATGGACGGAGGAGGCTGAAGGCTGCAGTCCATGGGGTCGCTAAGAGTTGGACACGACTGAGCGACTTCACTTTCACTTTTCACTTTCATGCATTGGAGAAGGAAATGGCAACCCACTCCGATGTTCTTGCCTGGAGGATCCCAGGGAGAGCGGAGCCTGGCGGGCTGCCGTCTATGGGGTCACAGAGTCGGACACGACTAAAGTGACTTAGCAGCGGCAGCAGCAGCAGTTATAAGAGTAATCATTATGAAAAAAATGTTACAAATAAAATGTTATATGAAAATGAATACATATGTTAGAAACAATGAGCATTTGAACCAAGTCATATAAGTTTTTAAGACTAAAACTGTTCCCATGATTTATACCTATTTTCATTCTACTGCAAAGTTTTTAGGCATTTTATAGGTACTCTACTGACCTAAAGGGCTTCCCTGGTGACTTAGTGATAAAGAATCCACCAGACGATGCAAGAGACATGAGTTTGATCCCTGGGTTGGGAAGATCCCCTGGAGAAAAAAACAGCAACCCACTCTAGTATGCTTGCCTGGAAAATTCCACGGGCAGAGTCTGTCAAGCTACAGTCTATGGGGTCACAAGAGAGTCAAACATGACTTAGTGGCTAAACAACAAATGACCTAAACACTCAAAATATACATTATAATAAATAATACACAAATCAGGGGAAAAAAATCTTAGTTTTTAACCTCAATTATGTAACTACTTTTTAGAGCAGAATTTTCTTTGGGCCTGCTGACACAAAATAACTGTTAATTGATACAATCTATAATATATAAAATATTAAGAATCATAGGCTTTAGAGCGGATGGGAACAGGTTTCCCCTCCTTGTTTAGGCTGCCCTAATATTAACTAAAACCTCAAAACTAACCTCAAAACATCTATGTGTAAATATACAACCATTTGGAGAAGGCAATGGCAACCCACTCCAATACTCTTGCCTGGAAAATCCCATGGACGGAGGAGCCTAGTAGGCCGCAGTCCATGGGGTCACTAAGAGTCGGCACAACTGAGTGACTTCACTTCACTTTTCACTTTCATGCATTGGAGAAGGAAATGGCAACCCACTCCAGTGTTCTTGCCTGGAGAATCCCAGGGACGGAGGAGCCTGGTGGGCTGCCGTCTATGGGGTCACACAGAGTGGGACATGACTGAATCGACTTAGCAGCAGCAGCATACAATCATTTTCTCTTTAAAAAACTGATTAAAAAAAAAAAAAAAAACTGATGGCTCGAGTACTAGGTGTGAGTAGTATGCAAAACTGAACCCATGAAAATAGTGACTGCAAAATGGAGAAAACAAAGCATCTGCTATTTCCAAAATTTATACAGAGATATGGGCACATGTCTCATCTCTCATATGGGCACACGTCACATGGAAGAAGAAGAGCAAGAAGATCAAAGAACTTCTTCCCCTTTCTGAGTTTCTGGGCACTCAAATCAGTTATCACAGGGTTATCTAACTTTGGAAAGGTTTTCAATCTATTCACGGCCAGTAGGTAGGAGTCTGGAATTCTTTCCCTTTGGACTGTTCTATATTGAAGAAGCATATTGTGTTGAAACTCAAGACTGCCAGAACTGAAAGAATGCTCCTCATTTCCATTATGTGATGGGAATGGGTTTACCTCTTTCTTGTCTTCCCTTACATTAGTGGTAAAGGAAGCTTTCAGAGTGATACTTAAAAGAATAGTAAAAAAGCAGCAAGAGGCAACAGCAGCAAATGAAAACATTCATTTCAAAATTAATTTTATTTACAAAGACCACTACTCTACAGAAACAATACTGGATCATATAATAAGATGATCCATAGGGTATGTTAGCTTTTTCAAACACTATGGTGATTCAGTTAACAAATACTGTACTCTAGGAATGACAGTTTATTTGTGTTCATTAAACAAAATATAGAACAGATACTTAATCCTTATCATTCACTACTATTGTGCCTGAAGTACCAGTTCGATTCCTAAAAGGCACCCAATGATTGTTTGTTGACCAAATGAATAAATGTTTCCCACTAGGTCAGTGATGTTTTAAAAAGACCAAAAATAATCTCCAATGATGATTAAACTTCAGTGTTCCCTCTCATCCACTCCAATATTGATCTCTACTACTCTCTCAACTTCAGTAACTTGTATCTCCATTTCTTTGGGGTGGGGTGAGGTGGAGGGGGACCATGATGCTATGTATGAAGGGGAAAAAAGGCCACGTTCCAATTTCTAGCCTAATAGTCTTACTTAGTGTGATGTATCAAAATCACCTGTGCAGCTTCTTCAAAGAAATGTTATAAATTTTGTGCCAACCAGGAAAAGCCTTAATTAAGTTTCAGCAAGTCAGACGTACAGCCCAGGAATGTCTATCTTAACAAGTTCCCCACGTCATACAAACTATGCTTGCATCACACTACATACTTCAAAAACTTCTCTATCTTTAAATCCTGTAACTGTAAACAAAACAAAATACACACACCTTCTTTTTCATTGTGTACGTACTAAGTCACTTCAGTGTGTCCACCTCTATGCAATCCCATGGACTGTAGCCCGCCAGGCCCCTCTGTCCATGGGATTCTCCAGGTAAGAATACTGGAGTGGGTGCCATTTCCTTCTCCAGATGTTCCCGACCCAGGGGCTGAACCTGTGTCTCTTTCATCTACCTGCACTGGCAGGTGGGTTCTTTACCACTAAGCCACCAGGGAAGCCCTGGTGGTAGCTTTTCACTGTAAACTCCTTATATCTTGGAAGGACTCTTTCTATAACTGAACAGGTTTTCAAGATCATCTCACGTTACTCCAGCTTCTCAGTAATCTCCAATCCCAAATCATTCACCTGAACTGTATCTCCATTCCCTCCATTTTCATGCAGATCAGACATTTCAACACAAATGCTATCATCATGATATTTATTTAACTATTTTGGTGTCTAAAACTCTTTTGTTCCTCTGAGGTATTTGACAATCGTTTTACTACATTTTTAACTTCCTTCTCAAACTTGCCCTTATGGATTTTCAAAAACTTTATAAGGATTCTATCTCACTCAAAGCCCCTTAATTTTAGGTGGCTTTACTTCTTTGGTAAAATTATTAGGACTTTCTGATTTTTTGCTCACTTCAAAAACATTTATTTTTATTCACCCTATTGTTCTATGTTGACTGAAGAAGTAGTAGAAAATGTTTTTGAAGTGAGCAAAAAAAAATCAGAAATCATTCTTCGTTATATACTTAAACATATTATTTTACTTAAATGCATTAGATATACGTTTTGTCACAAACTCTTTCTTTTGCTTCCTCCCCCATCAGTTCAGTTCAGTTGCTCAGTTGTGTCCAACTCTTTGCGACCCCATGGACTGCAGCATGCCAGGCTTCCCTGTCTATCACCAACTCCCAGAACCTGCTCAGACACATGTCCATCCAGTTGGTGGTGCCATCCAGCCATCTCATCCTTTTTCATCCCCTCTCCTCCTGTCTCAGTCTTTCCCAGCATCAGGGTCTTTTCTAACAAGTCAGCTCTTCATATCAAGTGGCCAAAGTATTGGAGCTTCAGCTCCATGAGTTTATTGTCTTTAATGACTTTACAATCCATGAATATCATGAATATACCACGATCTTGTTTTGATTCTTCCCCTTAATGGGCATTCACTATACTAACCTTTTTGCCATTAAAACCCAGTCTTCTTATATAAACATCCTTAGGAACTTGTGTTTTTATCTCTCTGTATTGTAGAGTATACATCTTAGTTGAACTCTGTGACATTATAACTGTGTGACCACATTGTAACAAAAAACAAAAAAGGCAAATTCTTATTTTTCCAGTCTAATATTTTTACTTTTAATAAGAATTGCCAGATTGTTTTCCAAGGATTTTTTTTCTTTTTTACATTTCCACTTGCACTACATGGGGATAACGTTGTATTTTTCAATTGAATATGTTTGGTCATTTGACTCTGTGCCTTTTTTGTTCATTTTTTTTGTAAATATTCAAAATTTTTTGGTCTTTTGAGTGTTTTCTCATCTCTATTTATAGGTCCATATTACTGGAGCAGAGAAAAGCTGTTGTTTTTTATTGGCCACTACTATATTAAATTCCTTTATGAAGGGCGGTGATATTTGCTAATAATATAATATACCTAGAAGAACCAACAACTTCTGGAGACCCGTGGCGGATTCATGTCAATGTATGGCAAAACCAATACAGTATTGTAAAGTAAAATAAAAATTTTTTTAAAATAAAATAAAGTGAAAAAAAATAAAGGTGTTTCCTCCTTTCCTCCTGTACCCCTAAAAGCATAGTTTTAGAAAAACTCTTTTCAAAGTTGGGCAGTAGTAAAAAAAAAAAAATTAGGTTAGAAATTATAGTATTTGTATTTTCTTTCAAATGTTACTGTTTTTGACAGTAAAGCATTAAATCAAGTCATTTAACTACCAAGCCCCAGTTTCCTATTCTGTAAAACAGAAATAAAACCTACTCTAAAAACCTCACAGGTAGTAGAAGTGCATGAAAACCAATTTATAACTTATGTGTTGACATTGTTATTCTATCATTTTATATTGTGCATCTTTTTCAGTCACTATCAAATTACAAGCATTTAAAAGGCAGTCTGTAGTTTACATTCTAGCACATAATAGCTATAAACAACAAGAGGATCAAACCAGTCAATCCTAAAGAAAACCAACTCTGAATATTCACTGGAAGGACTGAAAATGAAGCTCCAATACTCTGACCACTGGAAAAGATCCTGATGCTTAGAAAGATTGAAGGCAAAAGGAGAGGGGGCAGCAGAGGATAAAATGGTTGGACTGGCATTACTGACTCAATGGACAAGAATTTGAGCAAATTCCAGAAGATAGTGGAGGACAGAGGAACCTGGCGTGCTGCAGTCCATAGGGTCACAAAGAGTTGAATAAGACTGAGCAACTAAACAACAACACACACACACACCTCCAGAAGTCATAAAAGCCAGCCCTCATGCATCAGAAACATAATCAAAGCACAATTTATGTACCATGCCCTTGTCAAAACAAAACATCTACAATCCTCCCCACAGATAATCTTTTCAGGAAAACTACCGTCACATAGTATTTCTGGACCTCTGATTTAGTTCATCTGAAACACAGTTAGTTACTGGACAGGGGCCCTTTAAAATTGCTGATAAACAGTTAAATAAGCAAAAAATTCTAGTAACATATATGTGTGTGTGTGTGTGTGTGTGTGTTCTAGTAACATATATATATATATATATTCCAATGACATACATATTATACATATGTAAGTGATGTAAAGCGTAACTATGACAGCAGTATCCTGTCCAATCCAAATTTATCCAACATTCATAGCTGAGCATTAGTGCTTTTGTTTACCCAAAATTCTAGAGGCTGATATCATGGTTATTTCAGTAATATGAAACAAGAGATTTTAAAATACAAGAGAATACCTGAGAAGCACGCTAATTTTGTTTAAGCTGAAAGATCTTGTTTTCTCCTACTTTTACAAAAAGCAAAATTAATGAAGGACAGTGTTTATTAATGAACAAGTTAGTGGAAACAATACTTTGGTCCTACAGAAACTTATAAATCTTGAACTTACTACAATAACTTAAAAAGTCCTTGACCTTACAAAACCACACAAACCTATTAACACCGTGTCAAACCAAAAAGCCAGACAGCTACTTAAAACTTCTAAGGTCTTATCCAAAGGATACAGGAACCAACCTGAAGAGGCTCTCACTAGCCACAACTAGGACATCATGAGCATCTGCAAAGAAAATGATCATCTAAGGCACAAATGAGTTTAAATCCTTGAGTTCACAGGATACGGCATTTTACAGCAACCATGTCACACTGCTGGCTAATAGTTCTTGGGATTTTGTTATTTCACAAAAAGATTGCTCTCATATTTGGTATCACATCTGCTCTTAGATCTCATATACACACTCTTGTACTTATCTACTTACAACTCACTTTTTAAATCTAAATTTAAGATTCCCCTAAGTCATCCTTGTAAGAATTTTAATCTACTGTTGTTATAATGCCTGGTAAGGCTACCGTGGTTATGGATAAGAAAACATATTACAAAGAGTTTAACTCTCAAAAATAATGGTCAAATGCCAAGAAGTAGTAGCAGCAAAATAAATTCATGGGTAATTGGCTATATTGTGGATTAAAATAGGTATGGGTAAAAAAAAAGAAAAATGAAAGTTAAGAATGATGACACCACCTGATGAGAGTAGCAAGCCACTTTGTGCGTTCGTTTAAAAAAAAAAAGCTCACCCTGTATGTGATGTTGCTGAGTTCCATAAACAAACATCGGGCAGCATGACGCAACAGAAAGAGTCCTGGACTCAGTCAGGAGACTTCTGTTCTAGTCCAGGGCCTCAGTTTCCTCATCTGTAAAATGAGGGTGCTGAATTAGATTATCTGAAAGGGCTCTTCTGCCTTTAACATTGAGAGTCGATAGATGAGTTCAGGAAGAAGCAGTAAAATGCAGGACTTCTGTTAACCGGGAAGTTAACACTGCAAACAGCAGGTAGAACAGGGATGAAAACGATTTTCAAAAATTTTGAACTGCTGTAAGCAATCTTTCCATAACTTTTAAGTAGATTTTTAGGATATAAAATCGTAACTTTTAAGATTTTGTAACTCTTAAAATGTTTACAATATACCTGCCTTAGTAAGTAACCTTATCATCTAAACCAGATTAGGAGTGAGTGACCAAATTATGACCTCAAAAAAGCAATTCACCTTTAGCCAATGAGACTGCCCAAGTGAATCTTAAAAACAGTACAGGAATACCTTTGGGCTAGTAATAACTTTAGGTAATAAAATGCCTCATAACTGATCTCAATTCTCAATTAAGTAACTGAACAAAGTGTAAAATGACATAAAAAATGATTAGAGTAAATTAGACAATTATTTTTACTTGTAACAAAACAATAATTATATTTATGATACCCTTCTTTGTTAATGAGTGTACCTTCCCTATGCATAACATTTTTCTTGTTAGCTCTCCAAACAGAACCTGACTGCTTCTGACAAGGTTAACTGAAATAAATAACTTTTTTTTTTTTTACCACTAGTGACAAACAGAAATATAAAGAGAAGAGTAATTTTGTTTAAGCTTTCTACACTGAAAGAAATCAAGCTTCTATATATCGATAACAAATAATAGAAGGCTCTGGTGCCTCAAAAACTTGTGGTCTCCTAATGGCAATTTCCTAAATTACAGGTAATTAACTGATTGGTCTATGGTCTAATAAATTTTTTAAGTTCATAGATCCTCTGACACTATAGTTTACATTTACTTTTCATTTATGTTAATACTATGAATCTCACCTGGCAGACTTTTAAAACTCTAGCTAGATGAGGACCAATAAACATCATCTCTACAATCAGGAATCTACTAATATCAAAAATCTATCCTTTTAAAGGATGTAATATATATCTTTTAAACTATATAAAGATATAATGAAACAGTCTATGAAAATTTTGTTTTTAAAACTTCAGTTCAGTTCAGTTCAGTCACTCAGTCATGTCCGACTCTTTGTGACCCCATGAATGGCACTTGATGCAAATCACCTAGTGATTATAAAATAACTTAGCATACACATAATTAATCATTCACTTGAACATTTCACACTGGCAATACAGCACCTAATATGTTATTCAGAATCACTAACAAAATTTTTCTCTGGCTGGTAGAAACAAAGGCAAAAATAAAGCAGCCTTGATGGTGATGAAATCTGTTCTTGGCTAGTCTTAAAATAGTTGTGATATCCATGTGCCCCTGAGACAAGTGACCTGTGAAACAAACTTTCCTTCACATTAAAAATATTTTCTATTTTAATGTGGGTATTTAAACTTACACTTAAGGCTTCCCTGGTGGCTCAGAGGTTAAAGCATCTGCCCACAATGCAGGAGGCCTGGGTTCGATCCCTCGGTCGGGAAGATCCCCTGGAGAAGAAAATGGCAACCCACTCCAGTATTCCTGCCTAGAGAAACCCATGGACGGAGGAGCCTTGTGGGCTACAGTCCACTGGTCACAAAGAGTCGTACATGACTGAGCAACTTGACTGCATACAGCAGGTATCAGTATGGATATGGAAAGCATACTTTAGTGCACTATTCTGCACATAAGCTGTTTTCAGCAATTTACTCAAACTATTTTATTTCCCCCCTCCTCCATGACTTTTTCAGAGACATTTAAACATTAAGCTTATTTACTAATAATAAAACTACTAGTTTTATTATAATTACTAGTGATAGGATACTATAAGCAGCATTATTCTTAGCTACTATCATACAGATATAAACCAGCTCCTCAAAAATTCAGAACTGATTGTACTGCAGAAAACACTATTCTCCTGGCACCAGATCAGGAGTTAAATGAAAATTTGATGTTTAAATAACTAGTTGGTATGTGGCAAGAAGTCCACTGGATTGTTCCTCACTAAATTTCTATCTGTAGAACAGAAACACATTTGTAATTCTTCCTAACGCTTGTGTAAGTCGGTATACAGTACAATTTTCTCAAAGACCAAAATGCTTCATTTAGATATCAATAATACAAAATTCTAGGAACAATTATAAATTGCTAAAGCTACATACAAAACAGCAGCACATTTGCTTTTTGTCTGTTTCTATTTTTGCAGCATATTTGCTTTGAGAAAGTTATAATGGAAATGGTCCCTTTTTTTATTGCAATACAATGGGAAAGCTTAAAAAGTCAGAAGAGCAAAAATAAGTCCAAATCTATTTCTGCTCCCTAGAAACTAACAAGCCATATATATATATATATATATATATATATATATAAACACAATTAATTATATATAACTTTTTATCTTCTAAAATGTAAATGTATTTAATAAGTGCTTAATCTTATTCAAACTTCTTATTTCAGGTTAAGGGAAGAAAAACTGTCAATAGAAAGAAACAGAGATGATCAAACTAATGGCGAAAGAAATCTCACAATTTCTATTTCAGTATTTCATTTTTCCCTCATTTTTATCCACTTATAATTTATTCCAATATATACCTTAAAAAATTCAGTCTATCAAAATACATTTCCTAAGAGTAAGATGAGGATAAAGAATGAACAAGTAGTTTAGAATGCTTATACTTAATACTGGATAGTATATTAATATTTCTAGTATCACTATACTCATCTCTCAAAACTTTATAGAAGAATTACAAAATTCAGCAACTATGATCATTGTTTTTTAATAGAACTTATTAACATATAATTACCATTTTCCTAAAATACAGATTTTTTAAAATAAATTCTCATCATTCAATCTGGCTAACAATTCTAGCATTAAAATCACACAGCATTCCTCTGCTAAAGAATGAATACAACACACTAAAAAATGTGCCCTGAGTCATACTTTGCAATCAACAATTGGCCAATTAAAAGAACAGAAAGAGAATCTAAAAGTTTCTTCTATGAGCACTCTCAAAACTTGCTCAAAATAAGCAATTCTAGGGACCCCATTTCCCACTATTCACATTTGACTCTGATATACTATTGTAAATGATTTTGCTCTATCACTCTGAAGTCTTCAAATTATTGTGTGTGTATGTTTTGTCTTTCCACTTACATTGTTTATTTCTACTTCTATCTTTACTTCCTAAACAGTTCAGAGCTCAAATGCATAGGCAGAAAAATGTCACTGATAAATTCTTTAAAATATTTTCAAATTTAAAGAACTACCAATTTTTATGAAAGCCACCAAAAACAAACAGCAGAGATATACTGCCTACTAGTATCTTTCATAGCATTTCATGATGAAAATTTCAAACCTTCAGAAAAACTCAAAGAAGTGTACAAAGAACATTCACATAACCATCACTAAGACTTTAAAATTAATGCTTTCTTCTATCATTTTACCTGCGTCTATTAACTAATCTTAATTTCTGAAGCACTTCAAAACAAAGGTACAGCTATCTGTAAACTTCCCTCACATATACCCATATATACTCCAAACTGCCTATCATTAACTATAATAAAGTATTTAGTACAATTTTTCTTTTAAAGAAAAAATTCATGCAAACTACAACAGATATGTACAGGTGCACTATTCAATGAGTTTTGACAAATGCACAAACTCAAGTAACTCAAATCCCTAACAGGACACTACCATCACTCTAGAAAGTTCCCACATGCCTTTTTTTACTTAATTGTTGTCCTCAGCAGCCATGCTTCCATTTCTAAGCCTTGTCAATCATTTTTTCCCCACAATAATTATCTTTGTCCCGCCCCAGCCCCAATACACAATATATATTTGCCTGTTTTTAGTACACTGTATAAGGAATCATACATTATGTCCTGTTTCACATAAGACTACGTTTGCTCAGCATGTTTTAGAGTTTAGTACAAATTGCTTCAGGTACCGATAGTTTCCTCCTTCAACTGTTAGTAATACTCTGTGATACAAATAAAGCACAGTTTACCTATTCTCTTGCTGATACCCGAACTGTTTCCAAGTTTCAGGGTTGGCCCCAGTATTTGACAGAGTTTGGAGATCCAACCAGTCCATTCTGAAGGAGATTGGCCCTGGGATTTCTCTGGAAGGAATGATGCTAAAGCTGAAACTCCAGTACTTTGAGCACCTCATGCGAAGAGTTGACTCATTGGAAAAGACCCTGATGCTGGGAGGGATTGGGGGCAGGAGGAGAAGGGGACGACAGAGGATGAGATGGCTGGATGTCATCACTGACTGGATGGATGTGAGTCTGAGTGAACTCTGGGAGTTGGTAATGGACAGGGAGGCCTGGTGTGCTGCGATTCATGGGGTCACAAAGAGTCGGACACGACTGAGCAACTGAACTGAACTGATACCCAGAATTCAGTACTTGACCTCTGAGGTTCTTTCCTTTCTTAGACTTCCTCCCTCTTCCTCCTGCTGGGCTCCACTACTCTGCAGCTGCTGTGGTAATTCTCAACTATCTGATTCCTCAAGCCAGTTTAAAACTGCAAACCACCCAAGAGGCGCCTGCTCTCAGGCAGAACACCGTCAACTTGGGAAACTCACCTAAGGCCACTCCAAACCAGTTTCTATTTGTTTGCTCTACAATGTCCTCATATATTTTTTCATATGTTGTCCAGAGACGGTTATCACTACTTGTGGGAAGATTTGTCCGACAGGAGGAATTACTCCATTTTTGGTAATTCTAACCCCCCACTATTCTTAAAAGCACACATATTCAAAACTGCAATTGACATAACCCCCTTTCCCATGTTTATCTCTCTCAAGACCCGACTGAGCCAGTCCCTTTGAACCAAAGGAGCTCAACTAAATCAGAAAGAGGCCTCTGGGAGCTGGATCCTGTAATTCTGTATACAAACCAACACAAGTCCCAAGTTCATCCCAAGACGTGTATGCAAAACATACTCAAATAGGCAAAAGTTTTGAGAATTCAAGATAGGAGCTCTTGTCAGGGTCCCACACTAAGCCTGAGGTGTGCACATGAGGAGATCCAAAGCAGCAGGATAAAGGCTTTGAATACTGAGCTCACAGTGTAGCCACTGTCCATGTCTGGATCTGTCTGGTTTCAAACAGAATAATAATAATTTCCTGAAAGGATACAATAAAAAAGTTACTCAACATACAAAGAATCAAGAAAATCTAATTCTCAAAGAAAAAGGCAGTAAGTAAAGATGTCAATCTCAAGATGATCCAGATGTGAGAATTATCAAAGATAAGGTAGCTATTTTAATAGTCCATTCTCCATAGAGTAAGGGTAGGCACTTGGCACGTTGGTAAACGTTGGTAAAAACTCATAAGTAGAAAACATAAAAAGAACCAAGTGGAAAATTTATAACTCAAAAATCAAGGGAAAAGTGATTTGACAAGGAAGTAAGTGTACACAAAAGAGAGCAAACACTGAGTAAGAGAATAACAAATAGATGAGAATAAAAGTCTAATTTTAATAAAAGAAAATTCTCCTGACAGTCTGTATCTTTAGCTCTTAACTGTAGTGGGGTGGGGGGAACCTAGAGATCTCCAGTAAAGATGCTTTCCAAGTGTCAGTCGCTCATTGGTGCCCAACTCCTGTAGCCCACCATGCTCCTCTTGTCTATGGGATTCTCCAGGCAAGAATACTGGAGTGGGTTGTCATTTCCTTCTCCAGGGGATCTTCCCGACCCAGGGATCCAACTTGAGTCTCCTGCATTGGCAGGTGGATTCTTTACTGTCGGAGCCACCAGGGAAACTGATAAAGACAATTTTTCTATCTCCTCTTGAGGTCCTGTGAAATCACTTGATTCACCTCTGAAGAATTCCAAATTCTATAAAATTTGTATGACACTGATGAAAAGAAAATTCAACTACAAATGAGGGGATTTGGTTGAAGTTATAGGCTCTACCAAAACTAAGTCATTAGCATCCCTTCTCTATCATTTAGGTCCTCATTTTACAAATGAATAACGACAACTTAAGCTTTGTAATGTAGCCCCATGATCCAATTTTAGGAACTTTCTGAGGGTCACTCCAGTTTCCCCAGATCTTAATTTTTTAAAAAAAGTTGTTTCAAACTAGTTTACTTAGGGGGTTCCATTTTCACTCCTCAATAGACTGTATTTCTCATAAGCTTCTTCACTCACTCACCTAGTTCTGAAGGGTTACTGAGTGTCGTTCTGATTAGCTAACCAACTTCATAAGATTTGTTGACAAGTCCTGGATTTTCTGCTGGAGCTTTATTAACTTCAGTTACTTTTCCTGACAGAGGAGAATAGAGTTTACTAGCAGCTTTCACATTGTCCAAAACACCAGACTCCTTGTCTGTTCAAGTTTGCCCCAACTTCACATAGATTACAGTAAACAGTATCTCCCAAAAGCTTCCTGTGCAAAATTGCTTTTTCTTACTGTTCCAACACCACTTTCTGTTATCCACTCATGTTTTTCTGAGAATTTCCGCAGCGACAGCAGAGCTGGGCGGGTGTGCAGCACCTAGCCGCAGCCCCAGGGGAGGGCGCTTTGGGTGCTGAGATGGCGCGCGGCTGCACACAGCAGCCCACATGCTCTGTACCTCTTCAGCGCCAGGCTTGCAGGGGCCCTCGAATTTCTCACTGCTGTAATTACTTGCTTCTGGCAGACAAGGAGGATCCTTAAATCAGGTAGCTGTGATCAGCAAGGTACAGAACACTGTCAACAGACACAAAATGCTAACCAAAAGTGTGTCAGTTTCTAGTAGACTCAAAAAAAAAAAAAAAAAAGTCTTTAAAGTGGCAATTGACTCCTAATAGTCTATTTTTATGTAATCCAATATATCCTAACAATATCATCTCTTGAAATTCAAGCAAACTAAGATTTCACTTAATAAACAAAAACAACTCTTCAAAACCCAGCATACATTTTATAATGACAGCGTATTTGAATTACAACTAGTCATGTTTTCAAGTGCTCGAGTTACACGTCACTAGTGGCTACCACACCACCTGGCGCAGGGGCAGACGTGGGGGTGGGAGGGCAGGGAGAGGTGAGATGACAGCAGACAAGGCCAAGGTGTCTCGATGGGTCATCTGTCTCACACACACACACACACACACACACACACACACAGTATCCCACTGATGGTTACGGGACCTGTTCTGTTACAGGCAGAAGGACAAATCAGAGAAAGCCTGGCTTTGAAATAAATTTCCTACAGGTAGAAACTTCAATAAAAGGAGGAAAAGAGTAGACAAATGACTTATGGATCATTTCAAAATAAATGAATTAACTATTCATTTCTATGAAAAACCACTGCTGATTCTATCCTACTTGCAACTGAGGGGAGAAAGTGTACAAGGAATACATTAAAAGACTTTATGAAACAAAAACATTCCTCCATCAAATGAATTAAAAGATTGGTGAAGAAAACACAAAATGTGTTTAAAAAGTACACAATATTCAATTCACATGTTTCACTGTGTTACTTAGCTTCTGGAATTTCAGGCAAAATATCAAATCCCCCTTTCCAATGAAAACAACAATTTGCCCTGTCTGCCAGAAACAAGTGAAAGTCGCTCAGTCCTGTCTGACTCTTTGTGACACCATGGACTGTACAGTCCTTGGAATTCTCCAGGCCAGAACACTGGGGTGGGTAGCCTTTCCCTTCTTCAGGGGATCTTCCTAACCCAAGGATTGAACCCAGGTCTCCAGCATTGCAGGCGGATTCTTTACCAGCTGAGCCACAAGTAAGCCAGAAAATAACAAAAAGCTTAAGAAAATTTGTGAATGCAAATATAATTTTTTTAAAAGGCCTCTACAACAATTTCATTCCTTAACTGTCCCTCATGTAATATAAAACGCAACACACAATCTCTGTGAGAACTCCAATTCCTCATGCCACAGTCCCTATCATTTCCATCTCAGAACAGAAATATAGACATGTTCTCTAAAGAGAGGAAAAAACTGTAGGAAAAGACTTGGTTCTGACTTCAGACTTTTTAAAATTTATTATCTAAGCCATTATGAACAGGAAAAATGGTTTCCTCACCTATAAAACAGAGATGGTAACAGACTCACAGTTACACAGATATTTAAATATCTATCTACTCTCTTTCAGAACA
The DNA here is from genome assembly GCA_006408695.1 of Aepyceros melampus. Taxonomy (NCBI): domain Eukaryota; kingdom Metazoa; phylum Chordata; class Mammalia; order Artiodactyla; family Bovidae; genus Aepyceros; species Aepyceros melampus. The sequence continues at coordinate 545,161 of SJXQ01008277.1, read as the reverse complement.
CTCACTCATCATTCCTTTGTTGGTCTGATTTTAATTTACATTTTCTTGTGTGTCAAAAAACTGCAAACTAATCAAAATGTCTTGGTGTCTCTTACATATTTAAAATGTATCTCTGTGACTTGTTGTAAACTCATAAACCCCTACATTGAGTCATTTTTTTAAAATATCAGATTACAATGAACTCACATGATTCCACTAAAATTTAACTGGAAATGAATGTCAAGTGAGATGGTCTTTTATATAGAGAAAGTAGGTAGAAAAATAAGAACACTAGCATCTTTTTTAAAAAAACAAATCCTCCTGACAGGAGGAAATAGTAATCACAGCATAGGAGAAAAAATAGACACTGTGAAGAAATTTCGTTTATAAGAATAGGGAGAAAAATCAAAAGATATGACTGAAATTAACTAGCTCGCAGAAAAGGACAGAACGTGAAGAAGAAAACAAACAGTATCTGTTAAACTTGGCAGTTTCTGTCTTTTACCTCTCAAACTTCAGTTATGTTAATTTTTCTTTGGAACAAAAAACTAAAACGCAAATGTTTTTAAAAAGCAATATTATCCCCTGGCAAGGGGGATGGATTGATGAAAGCAAGCAAGGAAAAGAAGATTCCAAATGGCTTCAATACATCTATAAATTTGGTTTGTAGTTTTAAATTTGGCTATATTGCTAGTATTAGACCAGGAGCCTAATTCTAATCAAGAGATGCAGGTTTGCTCTCTGGACAGGGAAGAACTCTGGGAGAAGAAATTGGCAATCCACTCCCATATTCTTGCCGGAGAATCCCATGGACGAGGAGCCTAGTGGGCTACTGTCCAAAGGGTCACAAAAAGTCAGACAAGACTGAGGAAGCACAGCACAGCACAGTCCAATCCTAAATGTGTCAGATCCTATTAAGACTGAATTTAACAAAGTATAGTCAGTGTGAGAAGTTGGAAAAACTTTATTTTGGGCTCCTTGAGACATAAAGAGCCATATTTTATTTTTGGTTGCACAGTGCCTCATACTAAGAAATTGTAGAACAGAGGCCAAGATTATATGACATATGAAGATCAATTTTTAAATTGCTACTCACCATAACAAGTTAATTATTACATCATACCGCTATTCACCATAACAAGTTTAACTATTCCACCATAACAAGTCAACTATTACATTTAATATAAGGATTAAATCCATGTAAGAGTCTACACTTTCTTTGCCTTCTAAATGATACCACACTCACTCAGGTTTCATTTTGGTCAGTCATAACAGCCTCACATCACACAACAAACATCTAATAGTAAAGATGAAGGCATTCAGTTAAACCCAACTCCAAGGACTTCCCTGGTGGTCCAGTGGTTAAGATTTTGCCTTCCAATGCAGGGGGTGCATCCCTGGTCAGGGAGATAAGACCTCACATATATTGCAGTCAAAAATCCAAAATATAAAACAGAATAGTGTAACAACAGTATAACAAATTCAATAAAGAGTTTAAAAATGGTCCATGTCAAAAGGAACCTTATAAAAAAAAAAAAAAAAACCTCCAATGAGCATGTGTTCTGCTTTTCTGAGTTTATCATTTATTTTGCTTTTACAGAAAATAAACCATACATTTTTCAAAGAGATACCTGCTCAGACATACGCAAAAGCACAGACATTTCTGAAAAGAAATTTAGCCTATAGCTATTATTTTCAGTTCCATCCATTCAAAGGGGGAGGAAAAAAAAATCCACAAAACTAAAAGAGTTTTTCACCATAACTCTCTTAGTATTGATTTGAAAATTAGTTCTTCAGGGACATAAATTCTCCACCAAAATAAAATGAATACTTCACCAATCCTGTCTATATGCAGTACCATTCATTCTTCACATTTAGTAATACCACTTCAAAATCATGATAGTAGATGAAAATAATAATGAACTTTCCTACAGGGAACAGAACAAATTATTTCATAGATGATATTCTGGAAAAGTGGAGAATAAAAAGGAACAGATCGTTAGCTCCTCAGTATGCACCACACTGCTCTTGGGGAGTTACCTCTCAAAAGGGTTACAACTCTGGGGTCTTGTCTTATCCACAGTTGAGCAAGTCATAATTTACTTTTATCAATTCTCTTAAGATAATCAAGTTCTAGGAGAAGAGATGTTAACAAAATACAGTAGGGCAATTTATGAATGAGATTAACTAATTCACACTGAGAAATGTAGCTGCAGGGAGGCTAGAACATCCACTGACGCACGGTCACCAGGCACTGGCAGTGCCCAGGCCACAAGCCCGTCACTGTCTTCCAGAGGAAGCAGGCATCTTCTTACCGCAGACACCTGAGGGCCATCTGGCCACAGCGAGGTCAGGGCAGAGTACTAAGCAGCTGGTGTCTTGCCCATTCCAAAGCTTAACTCCACCAATAAGGAATTGCCCCTTTTGTGACCATCGAGTGGAAGAACTAAGGGGCATGTTCTACACTGGCTTCCAAAGGTCCCAAAAAGAAATGGTCCCAATTGCCTAAAACATTAACCTGTATCCTGTACTGGTCTCCGTATCTTCCTTTTCTTATTTCCTCACAGGAACTTTCTAAGTTCAGCTTTCAAATAAAATGGTTATAATCAAGGGTCTGATTCTACAGAAATCAAACCTGACAACTGGTCAGTGAGGTTCTATTCTTAGGAGGAAAATCTTGTTAAACCAAATTAAGTTTTAGAAGCTGTGGGATGACTGGAGAATTAGAAAAAAGGAGAAAAGAGAAGGCTCAAAAGGACTGGTCGACAAAATGGATAGTCTTTTATTGAAAATGAGAATTTATCTTTGGAAGAGTTCAAAGGAAAAAACATACAAACTGCTCTAACGCATGTGAGATGAAATGAGAACTAAATTGAGACACCATTCTTCAACTATGAGATAAAATATGTATATATCCAAAAGGTTCTGACTATATACTGTTTACAAGTGGGAAAACAGGCACCCTCACACATTACTGGAAAAAAAACAGAGAATGGCATAAAGCCTAAGGAAGAGAATTTGGCAAGCTGCCTCAAAATTACATGAACATTTATGTTCATACCTAAAACTCTCATTCATGAAACAGCGAAGCTATATCTAGGTAATGAACTTCTACTCAGCTGTTATAAAAACAGAGAACTAATTCTATACACTACTATAAGGTGGTCTCCAAAACATTCTGTTGACTTCTATACAAAACTATACAAAACATTTAAGTTGACTTCTGAGCGTTTTTGATAGGACTCTGCTCTCTGATAGCTTCCCTGGGGTGTTACTGAGCTCGTCTTCTACTTGTACATACAAAACATGTACATATGTATGTGTGAGTGTGCGTGTGTGTGTGTGTCTACAGACCCACATACACTCTCACATGCACAGACTCACACATGTTTGTTTATATTTTTAAAAATAGCAACCTAAGCTAAACTTGGCTACCAATAAGGAGAAGAAACTAAGTACATACTTCATTTTGAAGTAATATCAGTGTTTTACATAAAATTATAAACAAGATTAAATCAGTATTTTCAAACCCTAAGAATTAAAAATAAAATGAAACAAACAGACCTGATTCTGACCAAGTTGGTAGACAAATCATATAAGTGGACTTACTTTGAATGTAAACCCCAGTGGGACATGGGCAAAAAAAAAAAATTTTAATTGCAGTTTTCAGTAATCATATTAGTGGTAATGGTTTAAATATATAAACATATATTTAAAAATTATACTATGTACAATATTTTTTATATTTACATATTTATATCTTACCCACTTTATTTTATAGTTTAATGTTTTACCCATGCTAAATACATATATAGCATTATACTAAAATGTAATAAATATACAAAAGAAACAAGTTAACGTAAATACCATTAGAAAAAGAATTATTCAGCATGAGAAAGGATGGAAATATTGAAATCAAAGAATTTAAGCTTAAAATATTAAAATCCAAAATTTTTATCAGATGTATCACAGACACACCAGATAGATATCCAGAATACAACAAATGCCCTCAGCACAAAACTGTGGCTCTACATACTGCTTCTCACTAACAGGAACTGTACTTTCTGGAGACACAGCTGAGTTGAGGACTGAGGAAGGACACGGAGAAGATGAGCTCAGGAACACCCTGTCATGTAACAAAGCAGGGAAGCTAACAGAGATCAGAGTCCCATCAAAACCCTCAGAAGTCAACTTAAAAAGGCTCCCTAGGCTAAGACAATCTGAGTATCCCAAAGGATAAAAACTATAATGCAGTAAAAAATCAAATTATTTAAATTCACAAGCTCAGAGAGACACTTTTTTAAAAGTTCTTTCTGGTCTACTTTTCCCAGCATTCTAGGAAACAACTTAGCACTTTAAATACTGGCAGATAAACTTATGTACAAAACAGGAATAGAGCTACAGATATAAAAAACTGGTAAATAAAGGGAAGAATCAAGAATTTGGTATGCTGTTTCTGTGCAAACTGTGCCACAGAGTAACTAAATACCTAATGACGGAAGTTTCTTTTTATAGAAATATTACAGATAATAAATAATGAGAGATGATCTAGGTAATGACCATCAGTGGTCACAAACAGAGACAAATCAATATTATATGCCTCTCCATAAATTCCCTAGTACCCCCTACAATATGTTGTCACCCTCAGTTCAGTCGCTCAGTCATGTCCAACCCTTTGCAACTCCATGGACTGCAGCACGCCAGGATTCCCTGTCCATCACCAGCTCCCAGAACTTTGCTCCAACTCATGTCCCTCAAGTCACTGATGCCATCCAGCCTTCTCATCCTCTGTCGTCCCCTTCTGCTCCTGCCCCCAATCCCTCATAGCATCAGGGTCTTTTCCAATGAGTCAGCTCTTCGCGTCAGGTGGCCAAAATATTAAGAGCTTCAGCTTCAGCATCATCCTTCTAATGCATATTCAGGACTGATTTCCTTTAGGATTGAGTGGTTTGATCTCCCTGCATTCTTGCTGTACTTGTTACTTTCTTTCCTGTGACAGGTTTTGGCTGTTGTGAGGGTTAGGGGGTTGGTTTATTTGGTTTTGGGGTAGTGTAAGGTGATGACAGTAATTTCTTAATATCACCATATATCCTTTTAATTTGAACTTTTACAGATTGACAACAAAATCATGTATTACATTTGGTTGCTGCTGCTGCTGCTAAGTCGCTTCAGTCATGTCCGACTCTGTGAGACCTCAGAGACGGCAGCCCACTAGGCTCCCCCGTCCCTGGGATTCTCCAGGCAAGAACACTGGAGTGGGTTGCCATTTCCTTCTCCAATGCATGAAAGTGAAAAGTGGAAGTGAAGTCGCTCAGTCATGTCCAACCCTCAGCGGCCCCATGGACTGCAGTCTTCCAGGCTCCTCTGTCCATGGAATTTTCCAGGCAAGAGTGCTGGAGTGGGGTGCCATTGCCTTCTCCTATTTACAGCTTATGCTTCACTATGTACGGCTTCTGTCACGCCACCTCCATCTCCAAATAATGCAAAAAAACCTGAATTAGATTAATCTTTTAAATGTAACTACTGATTTTTTTTTTTAATTCAAGGGAAAGAAAGGTATAAGGACGCAATCAAGACAAACGTATTAGAAGGATAAAAAGAGGTAAAGCATAAGCCATACATAAAAATGACTTAAAAATGACTTCAAGGATTTTTCAAAAAGTTGGCAAATGTGCTTGAGATAACTGAATTTAAAATACAGTCTACAAGCTGTTTCCCAAACAAAACAACACACAGGCTAACCATTGCCTTCTCCTATTTACAGCTTATGCTTCACTATGTACGGCTTCTGTCACGCCACCTCCATCTCCAAATAATGCAAAAAAACCTGAATTAGATTAATCTTTTAAATGTAACTACTGATTTTTTTTTTTAATTCAAGGGAAAGAAAGGTATAAGGACGCAATCAAGACAAACGTATTAGAAGGATAAAAAGAGGTAAAGCATAAGCCATACATAAAAATGACTTAAAAATGACTTCAAGGATTTTTCAAAAAGTTGGCAAATGTGCTTGAGATAACTGAATTTAAAATACAGTCTACAAGCTGTTTCCCAAACAAAACAACACACAGGCTATGTGAGAGGTACATTACAAAGTCTCTTGAAGGTAGGCACTTAGAAGAGAGAACCAGGAGCATCACAATTGGCTCTCAGACATCCAACAGGTCTGTGCAGCTTATTTCTTGGGGGAGACATGCCACAAATAGCTAAGACTCCAACAACCAAGAAAAAAACGCACAGGTTTCAAAAGTGAACTTCAAAGAAAACAGTTAAGTTAGTTACTCAAAATGCTTGATGAGCTGCTTATGTGAGAAACTAGTGCTCCAGATGAAACAGCAGATTTAATGATGGTTTATGAATCACCCAAGTACCATAAGGAACCCATAAATATTTCATATATGAATGAAGGACCATGTCATCCTTCATGCTAGGTAGAGACAGAAGAAAAATCCTTTTTTTCCCCCAACATTCCCCATTACCTACTGAGAGGAAGGAGAATGGGAGATGGGAGATTGGAGATAGGGAGAGGTATTTTCTCATCAGCAGTAAGAATACAGAAGACAGTTTAGGCAGAGGAAATCTAACACACTGACAAGTCCATCTTGAAAATGAATCATTTCCTAGAAATATTTTCACAGATAACTTTTGTATCACTCTCGCTCATTCTGGTTCTAGTTAATTTTTGTACTTTTTATTTCAGACAGATGCATCTATAATTTCCCACCAAGTTTCATAAAACTTAGTTTCTATAGCTCCCCAATTTAATATTTAAAATGAAAATTTGATTAAGTAAAAAATAATTCAAAGTTTTGATAATGCACTATAGAAAACACTGTTGTAAGACATTAATTCTTAAAAAAATAAATAAAAATTCATAATTCATTTATTTCCTGACCCCTGGAATACAGAGCCATACCACTTATGTTAGGAATTACTTTTTGTAAGGTAAAAATCACTCTGATTTCTAGGTAACAGTGATGAGACCACTTAGCCTAGCCAGAATGAACATTAGAAATTTAGTCCAGTGCTATCACCTAATTTTTTAAGAGTGCTTCTGCCAAAAGTCACACAAGACATATGCAGCAGAGTGCGAATCCCACTTCCCACAGTCTAGTGGTCTTTTGCAGTATCACACAGTGGACAGAGTTTCATTCCATGGAGAAAAGATTCTAAACAACCTTGTTAAATAAATAAGAATGGTTCTCCTAATAATTATCCACTTACTAAAGACAGGTAGAATTTTAGCTATTTAACTGCCCATTAACTATAAATATTACGAGAAATGTGATATGACTATTTCAGTAAGATGATGGACAAAAACACAAGAGCTATTACTGCCACTGTAACTTGAGTTTAGTAATCTTCATTCTGATAACCACAGCAAAGACAATGGAAATCTTCAAATCAAGTGTTCTGCCTTAAAAAATAAATAAATAATCAAAATTATTTTCTAAGTACCTTAAATTACATATTTTTAAAAACAGTTCTTCAGTTTGGGAATATATGAATTTTGTCAAACTGTGGAAAATTTAAAAATTTTTAACAGGTTCTTAAAAATAAGAGAGTAATAAAAACAGCAATTAAGACAATCTCTGACTAAAGAAAAAGGAGAAATTCTTACCATTGGCAGTGCATTGATGTGGGGATGTACAACTGAGTATCTGGTACCGCCAATCACAAGCTGCTGTTGCTGATGCTGAGGAAAAGGAAAGCAAAACATTCAGTGCATCCTAAAACACATTCTGCTGCAAAGATTTCTCATTCCGAATTTTACAGGAAGGAAATACTATCTCTATGTCTTTAAGGCCCCCACCAGAGAGTATCTGTCTCTCCCTAAGCAACTGTTGTCATAAACAGCAGCAACTTTTCAGCATGTAGTACACAGCAGGCACTGAATCATTACAACATTTCTAAAAAGTTGACACAATGAACAAAATGAGGCTCAAGAGAGGAATTTGCATAAAGGAGGCACTCACCGCCATTCAACTCAACTCACGCAAATATCACCACTACTGGGCCCAGTATGGCAGGTTCATAATCTGCCATCATGAGCCATGAAAAACAGTATAAACTTATATGTTACATATTCTATTTAATGACTGAAAGAAAACATGACTGGTTTTGAAGCAATTTCAATCAAAATGTACTAAACTGGAAATCTCTTCAGACTTTCTATTCTACAGAGTTTGCCCAGTCTTCTCAATTATTGCTGGGGCACAGCACATTGCTTTTCAAGACCATTTTCTGCAGATACACAGTGTTTTTTCACACACCCTTTCAGAGTGGTGGCTTTCAGGTGGGACACTGACCAGTGCAGCTCCCACCATGGGCAAGCAGAGCGCACCTTTCTGTAAGAGTACAAGCTCATGCCACATGAAGGTGTGCAAGAGATTTTCTTCATACACCAAAAAGTGTGAGGTCAGTAACACTAAAAAGATAACCTGGCTAATACACCAAATATGTGCAGAAAAAATGCAATCCCTTGAAATGTGCTCCTCTCTGATTTTATCTTCAATTGACTGAAACCCTCTCTCTGCTGATTACCAAGGCCACACTAAATAACTTCAGTGCTATTACACAAGTTTCACGTAGCTGAGCTGTATGAAAATCTAGGAAATAAAATAATATTAAACACACCACACATTTATAAGTGAAATTATAGACGGTTATATCAACATATGATATTCCACCAGCTTCTTATGCTTCAAGACAGGTAAGTGAGCCCCAAGCTTTCTGGCACAAAACAGTGAGCTCCTCAGTAGATCTTTACTAACACCTATTGGGAAAATGTTCTATAGACATCGTGATTGAATCCAAGCAAAAACTAGATTACTACTAGGTTCTGTCTACCTCAGCGTCATTTATTATGGCATTGATTATTTTACTATACAAGTTTTCATGAATTTTTGAGCTCTAAGCTATGTAGACTGGCATACATTTATTCCAGTTATTTATAAATAACCAATATATGCTACTGAACTTCATACAACATTCTAGATCCTTAACAGTAAGGTTCATCATCAGTACTAACAGTGAAATCAGTACTGTATGTCAAATGTGTTTCTTGAGAATCTCTAATTTTTCATCCACCTTCTAAAATGATTAGATCCGGGAAGGTGGAAAGCTTATTCTAACTGTTTAAGTACCTCCTCTACCATTTTCTTGTTTCCTATTCTTGTTCATGTTTCTCATATTCTGTTTCTTTGTAGGAATCTTCACATTATTAGTCTATTTTATGGGGTTTGGTTAAAACTGAATAATATAATCCACAAACCTATATAATCAAACACAAGCAAACTTACAGTAATAAGCCCAAATACACGGCAATTTTCAGAAATGGAATGAGTGAATGGGTGTGCCACTGCTGCTCTGTAAAACTCCCAACCCTGTGAACACCATTATGGACCATATGTTATATATGACTCTCTGACACCACAGCCAAGTGAACCGCAGTATCAAATATTAAAAACATTTAACTTTTAAAATCTAAAATAAGCATATTTGGAGCAACTGAACACTGTACTTCAATGGAGAGCTTTCACTACTAGGATGTGTACACACCCAACACAAACAGACTTATAAACATGTGCCTTTGGGAAATACTAAAGCAGATTATTCCTGTTGCTAGTCTTTACTTCCCCCTCCCTGGTTCTCTCCTCTTTAATTTTTTTGTGGCGAGTCCTCTCATCACTCTCACAGAGGTCTCTAATCTCAGTTTTCTCTAAATATATTTTCTCTTCCCTTCTTTTCTCATTCATTCATTTAGCTTTTATCAGGTGACAGCTCCTCATGGGAAAAGCCCACAAGAGTGATTTAATATTGAAGGGGTTAAATATCTGATTCTAGGAGTTGAAGGGTAAAAAAAAATGTATGGAAAATGATGTATTAAAAGAGGTATCTTAGTTCCTCAACCAGGGGTCCAACCTATGCCCCTTGCAGTGGAAGCCACAGAGTCCTAACCACTGGACCACCAGGGAATTTCCAGAAACTTTAAAAAATTATATATAGGGCTATATTTTGGTTTATGCATTAATATTTTCCTGGTTGATTCATTTTGAAAGCATCAATTCTCCAGTGTTCAGTCTTCTTTATGGTCCAACTCTCACATCTGTATATGACTACATAGTTTGGCTATATGGACCTTTGTCAGCAAAGTGATGTCTCTGCTTTTTAATAAATTGTCTAGGTTTGTCATAGCTTTCCTTCTGAGCAGCAAGCATCTTTTCATTGATGCTTTCAAATTATGGTGCTGACCAAGACTCTTCGGAGTCCCTTGGAGATAAACCCAGTCAATCCTGAGGGAAATCAACACTGAATATTCATTGGAAGGCCTGATGCTTGAAGCTGAAGCTCCAATACTTTGGCCATCTGATGTGAAGAGCCAACTCACTGGAAAAGAATCCAATGCTGGGAAAGATTGAAGGCAGGAGGAGAAGAGGGTGACAGACGATGAGATGGTTGGATGGCATCATCAACTCAATAGACATGAGTTTGAGCAAGCTCCAGGAGACAGTGACGGATAGGGAAGCCTAGTGCGCTGCAGTCCATGGGTTGAAAAGAGCTGGACACGACTGAGGAACTGAACAACAAAGGTGACTTAAGATAATCCAATAGGATAAATATATATTAAAACCACCTGTACTAAAGCAATTCAATTCGCCAAAAAAACAAAACCGTTATGTATCCTGAACACCTGCCTTTATAATCTCACGTGCTCAACCTCCTCTGCTCTCACTGCAGCAGACCACCCTCCCTGCTCTCGGTACTCTTTGCTGCCACGACACTGGCCAGTACTTTGTCAGAAATGTCCTTCTACTGTGGTTTTGCCCACAAACCTAGCCCATCTCTTCTTTCAAGTTTCAGCCCAAATCAGCTTCCTCCCTTGATTACTCACTCACTACTTGAGAGAAACACGTGTCTCCCTTACCACAACTCTGAATTGCCTCATGCTCTCCCCATGCCTCCCCTATCAGGCTTCCCCAGGCCAGGGGCTGATCTGCTCATCTTGCTATCCCACCACAGAACTAAGAATGATGCCTTGAGCATACAGTCTGTGGGATACACATGATGATAAAGTTACATAGTATCTATACGTGCAGGAATAGGTACACACATATTTGAAAATAAAACACAGTAGAAGTGAATTACAACACAAATCACAACGGCAAGGAAGAATTCAACAGTGAGTTTTGCTTTGTTTTTAAGACTTAGGAGAGCTTGGCTATACCAATAATTTTAGTATCACTTCCAAGAAAGCCAATGAAGGTTGATCTTTTGCCATTAAAATAAAAAAACTATGATAAGCCACATCATAAAATCTGTAAAACTATCAACTACTTAGTGTACTACATAAACTAAACCCATGTGCTTCACTTCTTGTGATGAAATACATGTTTGCAGGCTTTGTCTATAAACAAAAAGCTGTGCTTTTAGAATCTAAATTTCAGAACACTTTACCTAAAATAAATGAAGTATTAATCTTAGAATAAGCTTTCAGTATAGAAACAGACACTGCTAATTCAGCAGACATCACTATACATAATCAGGATTTTTTTAAGATGAAAAATCCTATAAAAAACAGCATAACAGTATATTTTGACTCATCTTCAAACATACTACCCTGCAATCTCTCCAGGGGCAAATTTCTTTGATTTATAAATCTCTTTTGAAAGCTAACGGATTATAAACCTTCTCCCTAAAAAAAGTTAAAAAAAATTTTTTTTTGCTTACAATTCATAGCAGTGACATAAACTATTCTAGAAACCAGTAACTAGTAACAAAGGCAAGAATGAGTGCTGGTATCTTTAAGAAATAAAAGTTACAAATGAATTTTTTAAATTTGGAGAACTGCAGGGAAATTATCCCAAGAATTAAGAGAAAAATATATCAATCCTACCATAATCAATCTTCTTTGAAAGATGTTTGTTAAATGAACTTCTGGACAACAGATAAGTCACAGATAAATTAAACTGCTTAGCACAAGACTGAAAGCACAATAAATAATGGTGATTACCGCCAACTAGAACTCTTAAGAAAGGAATATATTTGTAAATCAAAGAGTTTCAACTTCATCTTCTCAATTACACTGATCCACCTCACACAAATGACTTTGTTAGCTGCCTTCTTCAACATGGCAATCTCAACTAACACACTGTACATTCATCAAAGCTCTAAAGCATTACGTCCCTCAGTCTCCTCACCCTATTCTCATTTTTCAGGGAATCACACACAGCTGGGCAGCCAAAAGAGGAAGTTAGTGAAAAGGGAGAAGGAGCTGTGATAGAGGATTATCTTAAGAAAACTGACCCTGAGATCAGGCCCAAAGGCAGAGCAGTTAGGCCAAACACAACTTACCCATCACTGCCTGATTTCCACTTCAATTTGAGAATTTTGAGCATTACTTTACTAGCATGTGAGATGAGTGCAATTGTGCGGTAGTTTGAGCATTCTTTGGCATTGCCTTTCTTTGGAATCGGAATGAAACCTGACCTTTTCCAGTCCTGTGGCCACTGCTGAGTTTTCCAGATTTGCTGGCATATTGAGTGCAGCGCTTTCACAGCATCTTCTTTCAGGATTTGAAACAGCTCAACGGGAATTCCATCACCTCCACTAGCTTTGTTCGTAGTGATGCTTTCTAAGGCCCACTTGACTTCACCTTCCAAGATGTCTGGCTCTAGATTAGTCATCACATCATCATGATTATCTGGGTCATGAAGATCTTTTTTGTACAGTTCTTCCGTGTATTCTTGCCACCTCTTCTTAATATCTTCTGCTTCTGTTAGGTCCAGGCCATTTCTGTCCTTTATCGAGCCCATCTTTGCATGAAATGTTCCCTTGGTATCTCTAATTTTCTTGAAGAGATCTCTAGTCTTTCCCCTTCTGTTCTTTTCTTCTATTTCTTTGCCTTGATCGCTGAAGAAGGCTTTCTTATCTCTTCTTGCTAGTCTTTGGAACTCTGCATTCAGATGCTTATATCTTTCCTTTTCTCCTTTGCTTTTCGCTTCTCTTCTTTTCACAGCNAGAGTCGGACTGTGAAGAAGGCTGAGCGCCGAAGAATTGATGCTTTTGAACTGTGGTGCTGGAGAAGACTCTTGAGAGTCCCTTGGACTGCAAGGAGATCCAACCAGTCCATTCTGAAGGAGATCAACCCTGGGACTTCTTTGGAAGGAATGATGCTCAAACTGAAGCTCCAGTACTTTGGCCACCTCATGCAAAGAGTTGACTCATTGGAAAAGACCCTGATGCTGGGAGGGATTGGGGGCAGGAGGAGAAGGGAAGGACCGAGGATAAGATGGCTGGATGGCATCACGGACTCAATGGACGTGAGTCTGAGTGAACTCCAGGAGTTGGTGATGGACAGGAAGGCCTGGCGTGCTGCGATTCATGGGGTTGCAAAGAGTCGAACACGACTGAGCGACTGAACTGAACTGAACTTGTTATTTAAGCAATTTAAGGGAAAGAATTTTATTATGACCCCAAATTTTCTAAAAATAAGAAGTATGCAGGACCACAAACGCAAAGAAAAATATAAACATGCACTGGTGTCTAGCCATTCAACTATTACTTCAGTTAGGTTAGTTTCACTGGCAGTATCACATGTGGTTCAATTTTATATTAAATTTATATTTTTAAAAAACCCACTATTGGGCGGAAACAAAAGAACTCAAGGGCCCCCAAATTTGCCTCTCAGGAAGTAAGCAATCCATTTAAAGAGAATAAAAACAACAGATTCATACTAAGCCACAGAGATTTTTAAATTAAAGTTTGGTTTGGGCAGTTCCAAGTGTTATTAAAAGTAAAGTTTATTTTTAAGCACTAACATCCACTCATCAAAAGCTTTCAGTCCACTAACTTTCAAATGTAGAAAATCTGAATATGAAAAAAGGCTCAGAACCAAATTTAAGCTCTGATGCTAGAGAGGTGATACAAAAATGTATTATTGCCCATTACTTTTTTAAAAACTGAGTACATCAACATTATGTAACTGTAACTAATTTCTTTTCCTTAAAAATAAAAAAGGTCACTAAATTAATGGTGCAACTGTAACTTAAGATGCCTTAGAAATATGACAGATTTGACATTGTTTTCTTTAAAAAAGCTGATAGCAGCTAAATAATTTTTTTTAAAACAGTTTAAGGGGAAGAAACAAGTAAAAGATAAATGGAGACAATAAAATAGCATAAGGATCTAAGAAATAACTGAAAAAAAATTAAACTTTCTCTATTTGCCTAAGACCACACAAGTAGGTATGTGAAACAGAACGAGTTAGAAGTAAAAAACTGACATAATTCCTAGATCTTATTAGATTTCTTACTCTTCCCACGGGGTGAATATTTGATTCAAAAGCCAAAGAATCTGAATAGGTAATTAAACTAGACAACACAAAAATCATTCTGCTGAACAATTCATTCCCAGCAGAAATGAAACAGCTTTGCCAGGGATGTTGGGTCTTGGATTAACTCTGTCCACAGATATACCTTTCCAGATTCCAGCTTGTGACACAGAGGGTCTTTCACCTGGATTTAATTGGTCTAGGATAGAATCTGCACATCTGTTGAATTTAAAAGATCCTACAGGTGATTCCAATGGGCGCTGAGGACCACTGGACTAGGTGGCAGGAAAGGGCAGGATGGAGAACTTTACTAGCCAAATTATTCATCTATGCAGGGAGGGGGAGGGGGCAGGCACAGAGGGATCACATCTTTCAACAATATTAGCACTGCAAAATGAGTCCTTCTCTCATTCTAAGAACAAGAGTGGGAACAAACTATATTGAGTAAAAGTTTTATTAATTTGATTTTAAGATTAAAACAATAAACAAAAGATGAATGATAAACTCAATTCTTCTCCCCAAAAATGAATTAGAAAAGCAAGGACAATAACAATGTTCTCTCTGAGGACATCTCAGAGAGAAAAAAGACACAGATCACAAAACAGGAATTACTGTTTTAAAGAGGTACATTCATACCTTTTAAACAAAATCTGGATTATCACTCGACATGGAAATTACTACAGTGGAATATGATACGGTGTTTTAAGTGCGTCCTGCAGAATTCCTTCCAACTCAGCCTTCAAATATGCTATCAGGAACACCAATAACCTCTGTGGCATCTTTGCACAAATTAGACTCCAGCAGGACAAATCAGATAAAAAGAGAAGCCATATTACAGTACCAAGGGTTAAGAGCCTAAACTATGGAACCACACAGCTCTGAAACTACAGCCAGACGACCCAAGACAAGGTACTTAACCTCTCAGTGCCTCAGTTTCCTCATCACCTGTAATATAAACTGTAATGAGAGTTGAATACCTTAATATTTACAAACTGCTAAAGACTGCCTGGCACAGAATTCAAATCATTTAAAAGATACAGTAAGTAAAAAGGAGGCCTTTCCTCTGAGAAGAAGACAGTCCGATACCAGGGAAATGGCTTGGCTGAGTGTGGCCTGGATGTCAGCACCCACTTGTCCCCTTGGCTGTGAACCTCTGTGCAGGACACCAACTGTCCATTCATACTCTGCTGTGCTGTGTGCTATAGGCTGTAGAGTTCAGCTCTGTCTTCTGTGAGCTGATACAAGAGCTTTATATAAATGCACACACAAAGGAGAGTAATCCCGGGTAAAAGTTCACGTGAACATGACATTCATCTTGACCAATGTGGCCACACACAGTGATAATGGATACACAGCGAGCAGAGCCTCTCAATCACAGTCCAAAACTAAGTCTTTAACTTTCACTTTGTAACAGAAAGGAAAATGCTTAACTTTTTTAAAAATTAAGAACATGCCAGCAGATAATTACTAAAATGAAAATTGTCATTCTGAAGTACTCTAGACACAAAAAGAAAGAATATATTTACATTTAATTAGATGTTAGGTTCAGAAATTTAAAATATTACATTTCTGTCACAGAGATTCAGAAGAGTCACTCTTGTGTCTTAAGAGTATTTCCTCACATACAGAAAAGCTTAAGAACTCATTGCTTGACTTTGTATTTTTAAAATTGGTATAATCTAGACAGGACCAACAAATGTTTTGTCTTCAGTAAGCTAAAACAAATTGCTCATTCAACTACCATGTTTCTATCAGAATGGCAGTCACAAATACACCTCTTTAAGAATTCAAGGTTGTCTCATCTTTTTAACATAATTCATTCTGAGTATGTTATAAATTGGTGGTGGTTTAGTCAGTCGCCAAGTCGTGTCCGACTCTTGAATATTATATATTACATATTCATAATTCCAAAAAATGCCTAATTCTCTGATGTTGGTTTGCCAAACTGTTTTCAACTTCACCAAACTTAAAACATTTAAACCAGCAAACACACGGTGTTATCTGCCTATTCCACTCTGGACACACAGACATAGGAAGAGGGACACAAAGACATATTCTCCAACACTCACTCACTCCCAATGGAAGGATCATGAAAAGAAAGAAGACCACCTTTCTTTTGTGATTCAATATATTTAGTTCAATTACAAAACATTACTCCTCTCCCTACCCACCATCCAAATTTCAATACCGCACCAGTGGAGACTATATGAGTCCAGGGGCTCCATTTGACTTTTCAGTTGCTGTCAGGCAATGGTACAGAGGCTGATGCTACGGCCAGAAAGTAAGCATTTTTGGTTTTGCAGGCCACATAGTCTCTATCACAACCACTCAACTCCGCTACTACAGTGCAAAGCTGCCACAGACAATACAGAAATGAATGACTATATTTCTGTTTACACTAAAACTATACAACAACAAAAAAAGGCTACAGGCAACACCTTTGGGCCCTGAAGTAATGCCCAAGACCAGCCAAACCTCTACCAATTGAGAACAGAGCATAACACTTATAGGTTAAACAAAATTTTTAAAACACTTTGTTATCAAAATAACAGATCAAGTAAAAATAAATTATTCAAGTATTCTCCACTAAAATTATGTAACCATTCTACAGGAAGGAAATTTTTCAAGGCATTCAAACCTATCTTACATGGAACTATACATAGTAATGAAGTTCAATTAGAAAGGAAGAGTACTAAAACTCCAGTATTTCTCTGACATCTTCAGACCTAAAAGGCAGTGGAGGCAGAAAGGCAGGAACGCAAGATATCTACTCTTGCTCCTTAAAAACACAAGTCTTTCACATCACACCCAAACAATCGTGAGGAAATTTTCAGTGTCCTCATCTGCAGAATGGGATTATTCTACATGGCTACACTCTGCAGAGATGGATAGCTTTACACAAATTATGAACACAGAGCTTGGGTTACTATAAGGAAAAAAAATAACACTATGATTTAAAAACAATCAATCCTATTAAACTCTTAAAGATGTTTATGCTTTCACAAAGAAATAATAGTAATAAATATCAGCTACTTGTAACTGCTTATAGAGTTCAAAAGAATAGTTAGTATTTAAAGTTAGAACAGTCTAGAGGGGCGGTCCTAAGATGGCGGAAGAATAGGACGGGGAGACCACTTTCTCCCCCACAAATTCATCAAAAGATCATTTGAATACTGAGCAAGAACAGTCTAGTATTGAAAGATTAAAAACTAAGGTTCGCTGGATCATAAGGCAGTTCTATTTGCAATTTTTTAAGGAATCTCCACACTGTTCTCCATAGTGGCTGTACTAATTTGCATTCCCACCAACAGTGTAAGAGGGTTCCCTTTTCTCCACACCCTCTCCAGCATTTATTGCTTGTTGACTTTTGGATCGCAGCCATTCTGACTGGTGTGAGACGTACCTCATTGTGGTTTTGATTTGCATTTCTCTGATAATGAGTGATGTTGAGCATTCTTTTCATGTGTTTGTTAGCCAT
>SJXQ01008277.1:493251-526304 GCA_006408695.1 Aepyceros melampus | reverse complement strand
GGTGTGGGGCGGGAGGGGGGAGGTGGGGGTCGGGATTGGGAGTTCATGTACACTCGTGGCTGATTCATGTCAATGTATAGCAAAATGAATACAGTATTGTAAAGCAAAACAAACTAAAAAATAAAAAATTAAAAACTTAGGTTCTAAGTTAAAAAAAAAAACAACTGTTGATGACTATTATGACTTACCATGAGATTACAAAAATAGCAATGGGAAGTATTTAAGAAAAAAAAAAAAAAGGTCAAACAAGAACAATGAAGGCATAGAAATAGCAAAGTGGTCCTGGAAATGAACTCCCGCAGCCAGAGCCAATGGAGCAAGCAAACACCTTGACCATAAGTTTCGCCAATACTAGCTCATGTTCACCACGCAGTGAGTGAGGAGAAATGAGAGTTACTCTGCATATTTTTAATTAAGAGAAAATGATACTGTATTTTAGTTTTCTGACATGGTTAGTGACAACTGAACACCAAAAATCAGTTCTATAATGTGAATTAAACAGTTACTGCAAAGGATGTTTTTACATTTTCTAACAATCTTAAATCATAATTCACATATAAATCTGGGGGGGAGAAGTCAACTGCAACTATCTTTTGAAAAACAAGTTCATAAAACTATCCATAAACAGAATAATATTTAAAACAAATATCAATTTTCTTATCTTTTCCCACTTCTCTAATATCAAAGCAACTAAAAACACCATCAACAGCAAAGGATCTGAATACAATAAATGGACTCTCCATCAGTGAAACATTAACCACCCAAGAAAAGGCAAATTAAGATGAAAGCCTGATGCTCCTTCAGGAGACCAGGATGCAATGCGATTTAAAGTCCATGTTCATCCCTGAACCCAAGTTAAATGGCAGTTTGCTTTCTGGGGTTTTTTTTTGTTTGTTTGTTTGCTTGCTTTTAACTGGTCGTAAAGATGAGATATATCCTGCAACAGACAACAGAACTGTGAAAAAATGAAGGGGGGACGGCAGGAGAAAGAAGGGGAAGAAAAGTTTTATTAATCTCTCTACTACACTTATGTGAAAAGTTAGACTTTGACCAACAGTGGAACAAAACTCATTAACGCACATCAGTAAATAAAAATCCTTGCCCTCACAAAGTTCAATTCCAGCAGAATTTAAAATCAAGTGTTATGTAAAAGGTGATAAATGCTACAAAAAATGAAAAAGGGAATTCCTTGGTGGTCCAGGGGTTAGAAATCTACCCTCCCACTTCAGGGGGCACACATTCAATCCTCACTCAGTTAGGGAACTAAGATCTCGCATGCCATGGTGCGGCAAATAAAAAGCAAATAAAATAAATTAAAAAGCAAGCAAACAACAACAAAAAAATTTTTTTTAAAGAAAATTGAAAAAAAAAAATGCAAGTAGGCTAAGAAAAATCAGGACTTTTCACAGGGAAGGGAAGTGCTGACGCCCACAATACAGCAGAAGTAGGACTGTCAGAGCTGGTTTGTATTTCAACTGAGAGCCGGTGAGACACTCAGGAAGCTACTCTTGTGTTTGTTCTGTATTAGGAAAATCATGTTTGAAGAGGTGTCTTATCTTGATGTTGTCAGCTTAGTGTTAGAAAGAGAACCTCATATCCACAAACTATAAATGACCTTCATGTTTCAATTACTCTAATTTTTTCCTGTCTGAAGTATCTGTTCTTACCTACATTTACTATGTATTATGAAGCTCTAATTCCTAGGACAGATACTAGGTGTCACAAATGACAGGTTTACGTAATATTTAGCATTATATATAATATTATGAAAGCCATCACAGAAGTCATCAAATGCAAAAGAGAAACTTTATCATTGTTGCCCAGAGTCTGTTCATTCAAATTATTTTTCATACAAGCATTCTTACAAAGTTAATATCAAGGAACTTCAAACTTTCTCAAGACACCGGATACTAAAAAAAGGAAAAAGGCCCCTGAAGTGGAATGCCTGATCACTTAAATCCCACTACAGTCTAGATAACAGACTCAATTTTTTAATATCTACCAAATGCATATATTATGCCTAGCACTACACACACTTAACTACCCATCTCACCTTAAAATATTTTAGTTAAAAAGAACTAAACACAACTATGGATATAGACCAACATGTACTCAAATGACTGAGGGTCTCCAGTCTTATTAGCCTTCCTCCCACTGTGTTGCATATTCTTTATTAGTGCAACAAGAAACTCAGCTATAAATCCTGGAAAAAATCAGAGTTATCTCTATAACTTGTACCTACTGTCATTTCTAAAACATAATTCTAGATCTCAAGGATGGAGGTGGTAGTGGTGGCAAGATCTGTGGAGGTCAGACTATGGCAACAAAATCTCACCTCTTCCTCAGAAGACGGGAAATAAGCCAGAAATTGTTTAAAGAATATTTTGAGGACCAAAGAGGATGAAAATCTGTTGTGTGTGATTGTTCTACGGCCTTTTGTTCTCAAGTCAAGGCTAACCAATCAGATGAAAAGAACTACCCTGATGATTCAGACTAGAGGAAATCATAGACCTAAGCAGACCACAGCTGTAACCTGTTCACTCAAGGGCTGCAGGGCCGGAAAGCCCAGCAGGGTAGCAGCAGTCCAGATGTGTCAGCAGAACGTGCACTCCAGGAGCCGCTGTCTTTGTACCTCCTCCCAACCACCACCATGTGACTGCTCAGGTGCAAGGGTACAAGACTCACAGGAGGCTGTGGAGGCCACCCTGGCTTGGAAACCTTAAGCTGGAACCAACATCCTCTTTTAAGTGTTTCATGGGTATAGCTTCCACAGGACCCAACCCGTCAAGGGGCACACTCAGAACAATGTACCACTTCCTCCTACCAGGTAGTCACTCCCACTCCAGATGCAACTCACAAATCAGGGACCATTCTGCCAGACCCCACACTGGTAATACCGCTGACATTCTGCCTCTGTGCGCCACATGAAACACAGCTGAAAATTAAACCAAGGTCATTTATCCACAGAAAGAGAAAGGTTTGGTGAACCTTTTCATCACAACACACTTGGGTCCTTATCCCTACTCTGCCTCTAGGATGTCAATGGTCTTGGGCCTGTAACTTAAGCTTCTTGGGACTAATTCACCTTCTATACAAGCAATGACTGGGATGAACTGTGAAACTGTCTGGAGTCTTAAAAAAAAAACAGAAACTAGGCTCACTGAAATAAAGACTCTCAAAGGAAAGAAGGAAATACCTTCTGAGTTCTAAGAAATAAAGGCAACACAGATATAAAAACTAACAAGCTAGAAAAATATCTTATAGGGAATTCCCTGGCAGTCCAGTGGTTAGGACTCAGCACTTTCACTGCCATGGGCCCAGACAGGGAACTAAGATTCCATAAGCTGCCCACAAGATGCAGCTTCCCAATATCTTTTTTAATCTAAAATTTTAAATAAAAAAATCTTATTAATAGCACAGAATGCTTGTTTTGATGATATGAAGGTTAAAGCAAAGCAATGTAGTTATATAGTTCACAAACTTGAGGTCCAGAGGTTCAGTATTTCTTACTAGAAGTAACAAAATATTAAATTCTGCATTGTTTGCATACTCAGCATCATTTAAATCTCAAAACAAGCTTGTACAGTAGGTATTACTATCTCTGTTTAAGAAACAAGCTAACTGGGGCTCAAAGGAATTATCAGACCAAGAACACCAGTAAGAGGAAGAACAGATACATCAGGTGCTGGGTCTCTTGTCAACTTCCTCTCTAGGTCTCTCAAGTCCTTTTTCAAAGCCTTTGCTTCCAAAGAGTTTTCTTATTCTAACATAACAAAGAATTTGTAATGAGAGTATCACTTTACTTAAGGGGAAGAAATCTATATCCATACCCTTACTGCTGTAGGTAGGATGGAATCAATACAATATGGATCTCGGTTACCCCCACCAGGGGACAGTATAAGTACACTCACGAATAAATACAACTTTTTTGCCAACCACACCTACCCAATTTTCCAAATACTTCTGACCTTGAGTATTTTGTACAACTAACTAGTTCTTCAAATGCCATGTAAAAAAAACAAGGGTTGGGGAGGGCAGCCATCAAAGCAAGGGAGGAGGCTAGGGAAGCGCCGCTTTCCTGAAAACAAACAACGATGCAGCATTTCCTTCTGTATTATTTAACAGGATGCCTCCTGAAGCAGTAGCCATTTTTCACTGAGCCAATGAGTCTGATGGAATTTCTTTCACTGGGGACAATGGGATAAAAAAAGGACAGCAATTTCTATTTTTTTAATTTGTTTAAAATAGTACTTTCAGTTACTTAAAGCCAACGGGACATCATTCTCTCCTTGATGTCCCCAAAGCATTGCAAACTTAACTATGAAAAAGAAGTGAAAGTTTTAGCCATTCAGTCGTGTCCAACTCTATGTAACCCAACGGACTGTAGCCCGCCAGGCTCCTCCGTCCATGGAATTCTCCAGGTAAGAATACTGCAGTGGATAGCCATTCCCTTCTCCGGGGGACCTTCCCGACCCAGGGATCTAACCAGGTGGACTCCTTACAGTCTGAGCCACTATATAAACTTCATTCATCTCCCACTCCAAACTTGTTCCTCTTCTCATATTCTCTAGTATGGCTCTATCCTCCAGTCACTCAAGCAAGAAATATGGCTCCTTCTCCTCCCTCATCTCCTATAGCTCATCCAATCAGCAAACACCATTACTTTCTATCTCTAGGGTATTATTTCACAAAAGTGTTTTCAATTCCCCAAACCTCCCACATCCTCTTGCCTTTGGATGAGGTATATCCTCCAACTAAACTTTAGATCACCCACCTAAGTTCTACCACCATTGTGGATACTTGTTTGATATGCCTATCTCCTTTCAATAGACAATACATAGCTTGAAAAATGCCCTAGAACAAAGCACAACAAACATGATCAAACATACCCTTCTCACAAAGGAGTGCTAGTGATTAAAGACTTCACCTGCACAGGCACCAAAAAACTATGATAGTAACATCACTGACATGTTATTTACTCATTCACAAAATCAACTTCATGAAGAATGAAGACAAATGTTAGTCTAATGCAAACCATATGTGAAATTAAGAATCCTGGAGGTATAATTTCAAGGATAAAAATAAGAACTATGACCACTTATTAAACAACTATACTTGCTCTGAAATACTGTATCACCCAAACACACTAGTGAACTATAACACTGTGGTAAGCCATTGAAAACTATTTCAATACAATACCACTGTTACAAATAAAGACACAAATTTTAAAATATAAGGCTGCTCTTAAAAGGCATTTCCTAGTTTTGCCCTTTTAGGGTCTATAGTTTGATTGATCCTGTTGATCATTGCAGACCAGATTAGAGGAACTGGTAACACAAAAGAGAACTACATAAAAAGAATTATCAACAGCTGCAAGTGAATCACTGACAAAGGTCTAAGATTTGCTATTTTTTTCCCTTCCTTGTGCTACAAAAACTGGACAGACTAATCAAAGAAACTAGAAGGCTTACAACAGGCAGGGACTCCTTTCATCGTCAGTTTCTAACCCCAAAATCCTGGAAAGATAGACAAGGAAGACAGATTAACTCGCTCTACTGGCACTCTAACACTGGAAGAAATAAAATCCAAAAGAATACAGATGTGCCTTACGTGTTTACTATAATGAAGCTGTCTGCACATTTTCAAATCTTCTAGGTTTATTTGTGCCACTATGAAACCATATCACTATCTCATACATATCATTTTTATCTCTTGCTTTCCCCTCTCAAAATAATTTGGATGTTTTATGTGCTTGTTCTCTTCTAGCCACACCAAATTCCCTACTCCTTCTGACATGCATCTAATAATCCTATGCCAAGCCATTTCTTTACAATACACAACTGTTTAAAAGGGGGGGGTGTGCTATTTCTTTACCATTACTCAATTGTATTAGTGCATTCGTTCAATATTCACATTGCCTTCTATTTCAGTTTTGCCCATTCTTCACCAAATTCAAGCATTTAAGGCAGAAGAAACTACACACAGAATTAGAACTGCAACAATACTGTGACTCCATCACTTACTGAGATGATACATCAGGCTGGTTATCTTATTTCTCTAAATCTGTTTTCTCATCTGTAAAATTATAGAAGTGCTGCTATGAGAACTGAGAGAGAGAATGCATAACAAGCATTTAAAGCAACTGAGATATAAAAAGTAATTAGTAGCAGTACTGTTCATTGGCATTCTGAAAATGGGGTATCATTTTTGCAAAAATATTAGATATAAATAAAAGAAAAAAAGTTACCCAACAGGAAAGCAGGAGTGGGTCAAGACTTTGGCTGCTGCAAAATAATATTCATTTTTAATAAGCATCACAATCAATCATCTGTATTCAGTATTGGATTAATCAAATGTCCATATTTTAAAGAAATATAAGTCTAACATTTTTATTCCTGTTCCCTGGCTTCAAACCAGTAGCTGAGAAGCAATGAGACTACCACGTAACACAGCAACACTTAATTTCTGGGAATCACAACTTTCAGTGATAGCAAATGATAGGTAAGTTTAATAATGCTTCAATTAAGCCTTCTTCACCATGAGACAGTATCTTTAAATATTACCTTTATTTTATTGTTGAACATCATATAGATTACTGAAAATCTGTATAGTTTTAAATCATTTTCTTTCTAGATAAAACATCAAAAATATTTTACAAACATCAAAAATAAATTACAAACATGTAAACTGTAGTCTCCTATTCCAGAAAGTTCCTCATAGGCAGTATAAGCTCTCAGTTCTCCCTAATGTCTGTTACTCTGGACAATTTAATGTCTCTGTAAATTCCATTAATGTGCATCTTCTCTAGTATAGTAATAAAGATGTTAACAGTATGCTTCAGTCTAACAGTGTCACTAATAAAAGACTAATTTTACTAATTTGAAAGAAGTCAGCAAATCCCACCTGGAGTTTTAGTCAATTCTGCTTGACTTCTGTGTCAGTGACTGGAAGAAACAAAATAAAACGGGCTATTTCGTTCAAAGGGCAGAAAAGCAGTACTGGAGAGCAGAATAGGATCAGCAGCATAAGGCGAGTGTCAGCCAAGAACCACTGTACATTCATTCTGACCCCATCAGTTTGCTTTTTTCTACTATACAGGGTAAGCAGTAAACAGATAAAAACAAAGTCTACTTTGCTATACAAAAGAAATTAACACAACCCATAAATCAACTATACATCAATAAAATAAATTTTTGTAAAAAGTCTAAGTTAATGGCCTTTTATACATTTCTTAACGATATATAAATTGACTTTTTTTTTCCCTTTTCCTCACTTTTTTAATCCATTGTTCCTAGACAGAAATTCAGGACACACCAAATGCTCAAGCTATGACTGTTGTGAGCCACATACTAAGAAACTTTTTTCATTCTAAGTCAATGTAAAACATCTATTCTTTCAAAATCACTTCTCTCTTCAAACTCTCAAATGTCCTTGAACATTCTTTCATTTATTCAGAGCCTATTTTAAGGACCACAGATTTTACATTGTAAAGGGTGAAAGAACAATCTAGTTAAAACCATACTACACATGCAAAAATAAACTTCTAGAACTGCTTCAAACTTTAAGTCCCCACAGAAGTCTCTGAATGAAGGATGACTTGGCAGATTATGGATCTCCTTGAAGTTCAATTCTACCCAGATATGTATTCCTACACTGACATTAACTATACAAGGAGAACACAGAGAAATACCAGACTTTTGTTCAAAGTATACCTAGAATAACCTTACTGCTAATTTGATCCATCTGATACTGAGAAATAATATACACACACATACATACACATATCAGTCCCCAGTTCCTGGCACAGAGCTCTTAAGATCCTTGTAACTTCCTAATGATACTAACACTGGGAATGTTTTTTGTTCTACTATTTGATGTTAGATCTTGGTTTTTCACAGAGGTCTTAAATTCTTTGGAACTTGCTGGATGATAGAAATGACTTTAGTTGTAATGAGGAAACTCTCAGTGAGCTACTAGACAATGTCAGGATGGAGCTGGTCACAAAAAAGAACTCCACCACTGTCATCCTCCAGGAAAGAGAGAGAGTGGTGACTGGGTTAAGGTCTGACCATGCTGCATGATGAAGCCTCCGTATATGCCCCGAAAGGATGGGCTTCATAGAGCTTACTGGCCCACTGAAGGCATAAACGCACTAGCAAGCATGGCTCTGCACCTCTTTCCCACACTCTTGCCTCACGCATCTCTTCCATTTGTCTGTTCATCTGTATCCTCTGCTAAACCCTTCCTTTTACAATAAACCGGTAAACATAAATAAGTGATTTCCTAAGTTCTATGAGCCATTTTAGCAAATTATCAAGCCCAATTTATAGACAGTTGGTTAAAAGCAACCACCTAGGACCTGTGTCTGGCATCTGAATTGGGGGTAGTCTTGTGGGACTGATCCCTTTACTTGTGAGATGATGCTAACTCCAGGCAGACAGTGTCAGAATTGAAATGAACTGTAGGACACATGTTCATTACCTTCTCATGTTTTATGTCATGTTTTCTTATTGCCTTCTCATGTTTTCTTTATGTCAATCTACAATGATTTTCTCTCCCCAAGCATTATTCAAAGAACATATATTTCACAAAGACATATCATGGACATTTCACTCAAAAGTTGAAGACAATAAATGTTATACAAAGCTCACAAAGACAAAAATAAATATATAATGGGAACTATCAAAAGAACCAAAACACAAGTTCTTAACATTGTTGTCTCCTGAGGACAGGGATACTAAAGAAGTCCCCCAGCTTTTCCTTCACTTTATTACATGCATTCATCGTTGCCATTGCTGTGTCATTAAGTTGTGTCCAACTCTTTGTGACCCCACGGATTGTAGCCTGCCAGGCTCCTCTGCCCATGTGATTTCCCAGGCAAGAATAATGGAGTGGGTTGTCATTTCCTTCTCCAGAGGATCTTCCCAACCCAGGAATTAAGCCCCCATCTCCTACTTGGCAAGCAGATTCCACCACTGAGCCACCTGCGAAGCACCATGAATTCATTACTTTCAAGGTATTTTTTTTTAAAGCACTGAAATTTCTAAGTCATCCAAAGCCACAAAATTAAACTCTCGTCATGTAAATAACAAATATTAACTATACACATGCCTTTTGTACACCCCCATCACTGGTAATTTGATAATTTAATAAGATTTAATATAAATTTTATGTAGAAAATTTTTAAATATTTACCAATGTTTAAAATTTAACCACTAGTACAAAGTAACATAAATTTGATGGTTTTTATTAAAGTCTGTTAAATGTCCTTTCCAATTAAAACTAAAAACCTGGTCATGGCATTTTCTTCCAAAGTCATGAATAGATTCCTAGACAAAATCAAAATATGACTTTTCATATTCCCCTTTCACTGATGAAAGCAAAGCCCCATAATCAAAGAGGGAAGGAGAAAGGGAGTAAGTAGAAAGACTTTAGGGAAATTTTAGAAGAATCCATTTGTGATTTCTCTTTTTATTGGGCTTAATTCATAATTAACTGTTACTGGGATTAATTATGCATTACACTGTGAAATACCAAATTTCTTCACTCATTTGATTACTATGAGTTGAGTGCCTACTATGAGCCAGGATGATTTCCAATGATAAAGACAGAGCAGTAAAGAAAATTCCCTTAAGTTTATATTTTAGTAGAAGAAGAAAAGAGAGCAAATAATTATGAGTACATTATAATATATGGGGACCATCTTGTCTCAGTTTCTAAAAACAAAAGTAAATACTTAGCTTTAGCACTGTAACCATTCAGGTTCACTGACTGCAAATACAAGAAAGAAACTCAGGAAACAGGATTTACTGAAATCATTAGCGTAGAAAAACCTGGATAGCCAGATTTTGAAATAAAGAAACCACAGCAGTTTTATGGATCAAGAATATTCCCACTCAGCCCAATTAAGTTTGTTCCTGGAATCTGTTTCAACAACTTGTGGTCAAATACGGTCCCATGGCTCTTCTATTCCCAATGAATGACTGGATTCACACATAATTAAGACTCCTATTGATATTATTTATAGGTAGGTAAATAAACAGAAATGAGTGGAGGGTGAAAGGTTATCAATCCTGAGGCAGAGAGATCTACAAAGAATAATTATTTGTATACCATTTCTCCTGCCACAGGACGGGACTGTTGAAATCTGCTCTAAACAGACAATCTCACGCACTGTGTCGTGATGTGCTGCTGGTTTACCTCCCGGTTCAGGCGACAGCACTGGTACAACTTTGAGGATTATTTTAGTTTACTTCCAGAACCATTTATTGTTCCTGCAACATGAACAGAAGCTCCAAAATCAACTGACATGCACAAACATTCCAAAAATCTCCTTGGGCCTGTATTTCAACCTCACGCATTTTCTTCCAGGTCATTTTATTTGCAGTGTTTTGTCCTTGCCCTTTCCCTCCATTAAGTCTTGGTATTTCTAACACCAAATTTCTGGAAGGAGAGGATTTCCTCTCCAACAAAAATCCCCTAGGCTCCCTAAGCAAACAATCCACAAACCAAAATGCGGCATAAAGTGAATGTAGTTATATTCCAATACATATCTCACCAACTGCTAAGACTGCTAGTCACTTCAGTCGTGTCCGATTCTGTGCGACCCCATAGACTGCTGCCCACCAGGCTCCCCGTCCCTGGGATTCTCCAAGCAAGAATACTGGAGTGGGTTGCCATTTCCTTCTCCAATACATGAAAGTGAAAAGTGAAAGTGAAGTCGCTCAGTCCTGTGCAACTCTTAGCGACACCATGGACTCCAGCCTACCAGGCTCCTCTCTCCATGGGATTTTCCAGGCAAGAGTACTGGAGTGGGGTGCCATTGCCTTCTCCGATATCTCACCAAACTTTATTCAAATAACTCTGAATAAAGGTGGGCCATTTTCCTACTCCACAACTCTAAATGCCGCACATAATTATAAAGATCCTACTTACAGAGCCTAGAACAGACAACCTTAGTTTCTCATGACTTTCCAACATGCATCCCTTCTTAATCAGTGATAGAGTAGGTTTATTCTCAATGGTGCCCTCTTTAACTTAGTATGCTTATTCTAACAGCTTCCTCTTTCCTTCTTGTCCCATCCAGAGCCTATCCATTTTTCAAGATCCAGCTCTATTCCTTCCTGCTCAAAGTCTTTCCTTAGTATTCCTACCTATCAGTGACGTTCCTCCTCTCGGAAGGACTCTGACATATAAGTCATTTCACAGTGCTGGAAAATACAGCCCAGACAGGTGAAGTGATCTACCCAATGTAAACAACTAGTCAAAGATAGAAGCTGGAATATAATCCATGTCTTTAAACTCAGAAGACTAAGGTTTATCACTAGTTCTTGCAACCTTCTCACTCTAATCTCACTTCCCACACTAATCTTACCATATTGCTTCACCCTTAAAAATTTCTCATGGACTCTCTAGAGATCACAGGTCAAGTGTAATCTTCTTTAATGTTACTTTTTGACAGCTCTAATTCATATTAATTTCCCTCTTTTCCAAATCCAGTACATTTAAATCAGTATTTCACAATATAGCAACTTTTTATGCCACATGTTATCTAATTTAATCCCCAGAACAATTTGAAAAGGCAGGAATATATGTCACCTTTACAAACAGCCCTAAGATGTTAAGATGCTTACATTCAAACAATTACAGTAGCTCCTCCACCAAGAGCTGCTATTTAGAACTACATCACCACCTCCAAAGTATATGCTCTTTAAATACAACATATTTCAATTCTTTTTTATTTTCCTTCTCACCACACACACATAGAGTGGAAATTATGCTGAGATGACAGATAAGCAATTCTTTCTTTGTAACTAGAACTCAGACTCTTAATTTTTGATCCAGAATTCTTTCAATTATAACTGATAGTTTTTGCTTGTTAAGGGATTTCATCCTTTTCTTTAAAAAACCACAGTTAACATAATCTGAACCTGTTTCTGAGGAAGCAAACCCAGACTGAGGAATATTCTTCAAAACTGTCAATGTCAATGTAGTAAGACACAAAGAAAGTCTGAGGCCAGACTAAAGATTAGTCAGTGTGTGATCTTGGACTGGATCCTATATCAGAGTAAAATTATTGTTAGAAAGATCATTTCGACAATTAGCAAAATTTGAACATGAAACACATTAAGTAACAGTACTATATCAATGGAAGGAAAGTTATGAGCAACCTACATAGCATGTTGAAGAGCAGAGACATTACTTTGCCAACAAAGGTCCGTCTATTCAAGGCTATGGTTTTTCCTGTGGTCATGTATGGATGTGAGAGTGGACTGTGAAGAAAGCCAAGTGTTGAAGAATTGATGCTTTTGAACTGTGGTGCTGGAGAAGACTCTTGAGAGTCCCTTGGACTGCAAGGAGATCCAACCAGTCCATTCTGAAGGAGATCAGCCCTGGGATTTCTTTGGAAGGAATGATGCTAAAGCTGAAGCTCCGGTACTTTGGCCACCTCATGAGAAGAGTTGACTCATTGGAAAAGACTCTGATGCTGGGAGGGATTGGGGGCAGGAGGAGAAGGGGATGACAGAGGATGAGATGGCTGGATGGCATCACTGACTCGATGGATGTGAGTCTGAGTGAACTCCGGGAGTTGGTGATGGACAGGGAGGCCTGGTGTGCTGCGATTCATGGGGTCGCAAAGAGTTGGACACAACTGAGCAACTGAACTGCACTGTATCAATATCAATACCTCTAAATTAGACCATCGCACTATGGTTACTGTAACAGGAGAATGTACCACAAGCATTGAGAGATAAAAAATCATGATGTTCAACTCTTATTCTCAAATGGTTCAGCTAAAGAAAGAATAATTAGATTAATAAAAAATAATGATAAAAGAGACAATGAATAATAATATAAAACAAATGTACAAAAATGTCCAAAACTGGTAAATCTATTTGAAAGGTATACAAGAGTTCAAATTTACAGTTGAAAAGCTGAAAAAAGATATTATTGAGAGAGGAATGGATGGGCATATTCCAACATTTTCTGGGAAGGGCCAGATATTTTAGGTTTGGGGGGCCTTCTAGTCCCTGCCACAATTACTCAGTGCTGTCACTGTAGCACAAAGACAGCCTACAGACAACAACATAAACAAATGGGCTTAGTGTGTTCCAACAAAACTTTGTTTACCAAAAAGCAGGCCTTAGTCTTGCTGACCCTTGATACAAATGCAAAAGACTGGCTGTGTGGTGGTAAATGGTGGGAACTGTGCAGCAGGAACACAAAATTCACTGCATTTTCTCTTACATGTTTTGACATTTTTCATAATAAAGATTTAAAAACAAAGCCCTCACCAAGAAATCTTCCTATATGTCAATCTCTTCCTTCCCTTCCACAGCCTACCTCCTGCAGAGGAAAAGTCACAATTGATGCATTAATTTTCTCTTTAAATTCTAAACTCCCTGATAAAAGGGTCTAGGCTGATGATTCACATAAACTGGGTGCTCTAACAGGATGATGGGGCGCATTCCTCTCAGGCTCTGAGCACAAGTCTCTGCCTGGCACCCGGGCGAGGAGGCTGTTCTGGGCGCTGTGAGCCAGGCCAGCCTGGCTGGGGCACGGGGCACACTGGACACACTTTAGATTTTACAAGACTGCTCTTGCTAAAGAAATAAAACCGGTGGAAGCTGCACCTAATTACGAACCTCAGATTACTAGAAACCTAGAAAAACACAGGGTTTGAAGCAATTAAAAGAACCATCCTTGTTCCCCATCCCACAGATGGAAGAAATGGGGGTAATTCCAGCATTCTAATCAATAAATATGAAGTCAAAACCATGAAGCATGTTGAAAAACTACAGAAATATTAATAAGCAAACTTTTATTTGATTAAGAGAAGACATACTTAAAATGTATCTATACAATGTTGACAAATTAACCAAAATTCTGCTTCTGAGCACTACTGTCAAATGTACTTATTCCAAAATATTGTCTCTTAAGTACAGTATATTCTATTAGGTGATATAGGGTATACAACAATTCAAATATTTCCCCCTCTAAAATAAGATACATGAAGACATTAACTTCTATACAAGACACATGTGGTGAACACTATAAGCCTATGTGTCAAGGCATCTAGAACTGTTATTAAGAACATCACTCCAAGCAGGGGTAAAGGAAGAAGTGAGATGACAGAATGGAGAGAACATCAAAAAGTTCAACATATTCCCTGGAAACTGCTAAGTACTAATCCAAAGTCCTTAATACTGTCATGAGATCAGCCTCTAACACAGACATTAAATTTGGCTCCATATACTATAATTTGAACTCTTGTGCACTTGAACAAGTCAAGACCTCCGACCTGAAATGTTAAACTATAAAATACTGCAAGTCCACCAATAGTAAAGCCACACTGTTGAAAATTCAATTTTGTGGGGCTAGCTTTCATATTGCTATTACAGTCAAGTCTGAGGAAAAGCAGAGCTTTAGGATCAATGGCTCCAGTCTAACAGAGCTAAATAGGCTGTTGCAAAGAGCAACACATTCTTTAAATAAGCGGTAGTAGCCTGAATCAAAGCACAGATCATCATATATGTGCAGGAAAAACTGGTGGTTGGGTATCTATCTTTTCGAGCTCTTTTGCAAATAACAAATAATCAGCATCCATATCCTCACCTTCCAATTCCAATAGCATTTCTTATATTGCAATATAACTAGCTCTTTCCTGGTGGCTCAGATGGTAAAGAATTTGCCTGCAATGCAGGAGACCCAGGTTCAATCCCTGGGTTGGGTAGATCCCCTCAAGAAGGGAATGGCAACCCACTCCAATATTCTTGCCTAGAGAAACCTCCAGACTGAGGAGCCTGATGGGCTACAGTCCGTGGGGTTGCCAAGAGTGGAACAGGGCTGAGTGATAAACACTTTCACTTTCACTACTTGAGTGTAGGGTACTATTTAATACAGTGAATTCCTCTCTAATAAATTAAGCTAAGTGAAAGTGAAGTTGCTCAGTCGTGTCCGACTCTCTCTGCAACCCTATGGACTGCAGCCCAACAGGCTCCTCCATCCATGGGATTCTCCAGGCAAGAGTACTGGAGTGGGTTGCCATTTCCTTCTCCAGGGGATCTTCCCAACCCAGGAATTGAACCCAGGTCTGCCACACTGCAGGCAGACGCTTTACCCTCTGAGCCACCAGGGAAGATAAATTAAGCTAAGAGTGCTGTTAAACATTACAAGAAGTCAACCATACGAAAACATCAGGTTGAACAATTATTTCCTACACATACTATCCCCATACTTCACATTTATGTTTTTTGGCTATAAAGTGAGAAAAAGTGAAGTCTTTTTTTTTTTAATTAACTTGTAGAGTCATAGAACCTGTGAACAGTAGCAGTTTCAAGTGGGCCATTCAAAAGCAGGCAACAGAAATGAAAATCTTGACAGTATACTTTAATTCAGTTCAGTTCAGTCGCTCAGTCATGTCTGACTTTTTGCAACTCCTTGGACTGCAGCACATCAGGCTTCCCTGTCCATCATCAATTCCCAGAGCTTGTGCAAACTCATAATTTAAATGTATTTTGTTAATGTATAAGTAGGTTCAGGAAAAAAATTATGTACATCAAAAACAGTATTTTTACTTCAATTTTTTAACATCCAAATAGTTTTGTATTGGGATATGGCCAATTAACCAGAGAAGGCAATGGCACCCCACTCCAGTACTCCTGCCTGGAAAATCCCATGGACGGAGGAGCTTGGTAGGCTGCAGTCCATGGGATCGCTGAGGGTCGGACACGACTGAGCAACTTCACTTTCTCTTTTTACTTTCATGCATTGGAGAAGGAAATGGCAACCCACTCCAGTGTTCTTGCCTGGAGAATCCCAGGGACGGGGGAGCCTGGTGGGCTGCCGTCTGTGGGGTCACACAGAGTCGGACACGACTGAAGTGACTTAGCAGCAGCAGCATGGCCAATTAACAACATTGTGATAGCTTTAGATGAACAGTGAAGGTACTCAGCCATACATATACACATTTCCATTCTCCCCCAAGCTCCCCTCCTATCCAGGCTGGCACATAACACTGAGCAGAGTTCCATGTGCCATAAAATAGGTTTTTGTTGGTTATCCACTTTAAATATAGCAGCGTGTACATGACCTTCCCAAAGTCCTCAACTATCCCTTCCCACTGGCAAGCATAAGTTCACTTTCAAAGTCTGTGAGTCTTTCTCAAAACAGTATTTTCACTTTCTTAAGCATAAAAGAATATACACATTAATAAAAACTTCTAAATTTAAGTCTTAACAAGTTACAGTTACATAAAATCTTCACTTTAATTGATTTGTATCAATTACACATTAAAGCAAACCTATACCAACACCAGAGAAAGAAAGCTTTTATTTTAAGCCAATTTTTCCCAACCAAATCCAGGCTATTCTCAAAGTGAGAATTTTGGCACAGTCTTTAAAATAAAAGCCTGTAAAATGAGCAAACAAGATAAATGTTTAAAACATGAAACAGGCTAAGCTCAGTTTTTTCTATTTTAAAAGCCACTCCAAAATCTCACTTCAAAGAAATAAAGACACCTACTTTTTCATGTTCTTAATTCTTATTTTCAGTTTGAGTCTTATCACTACAAGGTCCTTAAATCATTCTGCCTAAAAGCCAGTTATTTAAATATATTTGCATCAATCATCTTATGTAACTAAGAGGTTTCTTTCAAACCTTAAAACAAATGATTTAAATACACCTATCACAAAAGTACAAATAGGTACTAGTATGTGTTCTCCTCTAAGAATACTCTCTTCTAATGGATCCTTTACAAAGTAACAGCATAAATTCCTGAATCAGGAAATGTACCTTTCAGATTTTCCTGGAAGGATAACAATGAAATTCCATTTACACTATCACAGTTTACGGTTTCTGAAATCTTGCAAACTTCAATCAGTTTGCAAGAATCACAACTTCAAACGAATCACAACTACGACAAATGTGATGGACTAATGCTTTACTTTTCAGTTCTCACCAACTCTTCTCTCTTGCTATGGTATCTCATACCCACTGTTCATTGTGTTTTACAACAAGCTTACTTAAGCCGAAAAAGAAAAGAATTAGCTCAAGAAGGTGATCAGTTTTCAGGATAACGCATAATAATGTCAGCTAACCAAATCCTTCAAGGCAATCATCTATTTTCACTCTCTCATTTTGCTATTTGACAGAAATGTTGAAACAGATGAACCCTGAAAAGAACAACCCTTCATAAATATAAAAGCAAAGTAGAAGAGAAACATGGAAATCTTTCAACAATCTTTGTTCCACGCAGAAATCCATTCTGTCGATTTAAGGACAAAATAACTCAACCGCTGCTTGAGTTCCTTCAATGATGAGTGCTTTCATGTGAGGGTGCCCCTTTTACTAAAGTATTAGCTCAATCTGTTACAAAGTCTTTCCTCTCTAGCATTCAAAGTATCTACCTGTAACTTCTACTTAGGGCCTCTGCTGCTGCTACTGCTGCTAAGTCTCCTCAACTCTGTGCAACCCCTTCAACGGCAGCCCAGCAGGCTCCCCCGTCCCTGGGATTCTCCAAGGAAGAACACTGGAGTGGGTTGCCATTTCCTTCTCCAGTGCATGAAAGTGAAAAACCTCTAGAGCTACATAAAACAAGCTTTTAACCTGCTCTAAATGAAAGCCTTAGGTACTAGAAGGACTTTCTCTCAGTCTCATTCCTAAGTGTTCTATTTCCCATTTTAAAAAATTGTGATGTAACAATTTCAAAAGCTGCTCCAGTTTGTGTCTTTCTAAAAATATGACTCCTACAATGAAACACAGTGCTTTTATTTACAGCAGTTTTTCTTCAATACTTAGTGAATTTGTTATTATTTTAGACAACAGGATAACAGCAGTCAGTAAAACTCAATCTCTTCAACCACTAATAAGATCTAGGAAGTACAGATAAAAATTCACAAAATATTAATAATCAATATTCTGTAATAACCTAAGTGGGAAAAAAAGTTTTCAAAAAAAAAAATAGACACATGTATATGTATAACTGAAACAAACACAACATTGTTAATCAACTATACTCCAATACAAAATAATTTTTTTTTAAAATTCACAAAAATCTGTCATTATAACAAATGGATGCTGAGACAACTGAATATCCACATGCAAAAGAATGAGGCTAAAACTCTACTTCCTATCACATAAAAATCAGTTTAAAATCAATCAGAAGCCTAAGTGACATTAGATTTAAACAATGGTTTCTTAGAGATGATGCTTAAAGCAAAAGCAACAAAAGGAAAGAACCTGAACTGTCATCAAGAAAATCTGAAACTTTTTTGCTTCAAAGAAACACAATTTAAAAAAAAAAAGGTTATCAACAACAACAAAAGCCCCAGTAATAATGGTTATCAAGGATGAGTATAAACAGTAAACCTCACACACTGCTGGTGTGAATAGAAAATGCATCGCTTTGAAAAATGCTGGCAATTTCCTCAATTATTAGCATTTCGTTTGAAATAATGATTAGAAAATTTTTTAAAAAATGAAAAATTCAAAAAGATACTTAGTGTAAAACTGACGTGTCATTAAAAGATTTCATAAAAATAAAAAATTTTATCAGGATATGTTTCCTTTCTATATGGTACTTACCAATGACTACAACGACCCATTTGCAATTGTCTTTATACTTATTCCTGACAATTTAAAAAATTCACTAAATTCTTCAGTTACTAGATTTTCAAATTTTTAAGATTAAAAAAAAAAGTATCCCTCACACTGACAAGAGATTGTATAATCAAATAGTTAAGTTGGAGAGCAATGACTTGTAATCAAAGTTATAATATGGGTGATTAAAAATAATAGCTTCAGGAGGAAGATCATGTATTTACAAAAAAGTATATGCAGAGTACATCATGCAAAATGCTGGGCTGGATGAAGCACAAGCTGGAATCAAGATTGCCACAAGAAATATCAATAACCTCAGAGATGCAACACCACCCTTCTGGCAGAAAGCAAAGAAGAACTAAAGAGCCTCTTGATGAAAGTGAAAGAGGAGAGTGAAAAAGTTGGCTTAAAATTCAACATTCAGAAAACTAAGATCATGGCATCTGGTCCCATCACTTCATGGAAAATAGATGGGGAACGATGGAAACAGAGAGAGATTATTTCTTTGGGCTCCAAAATCACTATAGATGGTGACTGTAGCCATGAAATTAAAAGACGCTTGCTCCTTGGATGAAAAGCTATGACCAACCTAGACAGCATATTAAAAAGCAGAGACATTACTTTACCAAAAAAGGTCTATCTAGCCAAAGCTATGGTTTTTCCAGTAGCCATGTATGAACGTGAGAGGCGGGATTATAAAGAAAGTTGAGCGCCGAAGAATTGATGCTTTTGAACTGTGGTGTTGGAGAAGACTCTTGAGAGTCCCTTGGACTGCAAGGAGATCAAACCAGTCAATCCTAAAAGAAATCAGTCTGGAATATTCCCGGAAGGACCGATGCTGAAGCTGAAACTCCAATACTCTGGTCACCTGATACGAAGAACTGACTCATTGGAAAAGACCTTGATGCTGAAAAAGATGGAAGGCGGGAGGAGAAGGGGACGACAGAGGATGAGATGGTTGGATAGCATCACCAACACGATGGACATTGAGTTTGAGTAGGCTCCAGGAGTTGGTGATGGACAGGGAAGCCTAGTGTGCTGCAGTCCATGGAGTTGCAAAGAGTCACACATGACTGAACAAGTGAGCTTAAGCTCTATCCAATAGAGTTGATACAGATACTGCATTTCCCCCCACAAATTATTAACAGTAAATGCTTGGTCCTCTCAAAACAAGAAAATACTCACAAAGCAAAGAGTGCTGGGTACTCCTTCCTCATCCCCAACTTTGTGATTCAACTGCTAGGCTTGGGACAAGACTAGGGATTTGCATTTATTACAAGTTATCGAAAGATGCTGATGCTGTCAAGGACCTACCACATGATCCTGAATCATAGTAATAATATTCTGCTGAGAACAAAAACTGGTAATGTTTATGATCCAATGATCATTTGTCAAACATTTTTTACCAAACACTCAGTACCTGCTTCCATTAACATGCCCAAGTATCTTTCAAGCCTTTGCTCAGCTATTCTGCATCCATGAAGTCTTTGATTCTCCTGATGGGAAATAATTGCTTACTCCTTTGAATCCAAGTCCTTTCTTACCATCCATAAAATAACACTTTTTAGCTTTATTTAGACAAATAATTAGTATTATTTGTCTAGCTATTTATATTCAAGACTTATACCATCTATTAAACTAAGTTTCATGGTAGCCAACAGCTCTTCAAGAGTTCTCAGCACAGGCTCTCCAAAAATACTGAATAAAGACATGTTCAGTAAATAATCAGAATCAGTATCTTTCATTTACTCTCTGGAAAAGAGGAAGGCACAGTACATAAGCTTTTATAGAGACATGAGTTGAAAACCAAATCCTTTTCAAATGACTGTACATAATGCTAAATTAAATACTTAACAATTTAGGTACAAGATTAGGAGTAAGAACACTGGACCAGAGGCTCAAAACCTAGCTTCAACAGAAACTTAACAATATAACCCTTGAGTTGGTCAATTAAACTACTCTGCTCATAAAATGTATTCATAAAATGTATTCACAATCCAAAATCAGACTATATGCTTTCAACATGAAATCTGCCAAAGACAGATTAAAATCAGCATATACCTGCTGTCCAAGTTCAATTATATTATTTATATTAAAAATATCTTTTCTGCCATTTATTAGATACGCTGTCACCTGACCTATATAAACAAACTCTGCTGGTATATATGGTGGTTTAGTCGCTAAGTCATGCCCAACTCTTGAGGCCCCATGGACTGTAGCCTGCTGGGCTCCTCTGTCCATGGGGTTCTCCAGGCAAGAACACTGGAGCGGGCTGCCATTTCCTTCTCCAGGGGATCTTCCCGACCCAGGAATTGAAGCTGGGTCTCCTGTATTGCAGGCAGATTCTTTACTGATTGAGCTACAAGGGAAGTTCCCACCAATTTCCTTGAAAACAAGAAATCATTCCTACGGTATCTCAAACATCAGAGAACATCACAGAACATAGCAAAGAATTTAGCAACACTTTTAAAATGTTCTCAGTTATCTGAATTTTCAGCATGAGTTATAATTCTATATTTTCACATAACTCCAATGTATTATCTTTCATCTGTTTACCCAACTTTAGCAGACTATGAGCTCCTTCAAGAGAAAAAGGGGACCCAAGTGTTATTCATACCCCAATGCCTAACACAGAACCTAGTGAACAGCAGGTGCTTAAGAAATACACAAAAGCACTGCGTCTTTCATGATCTCACATATTCTTTTTCAAATAAGTGTGTAAGACCATTAGTATCTACACTAGCACTTTAGAGAAGAAATGAGATCCAAAGCAGCTCCAGCAACTCAAGTCCTAAATACAAGAAAAGCACACCATATTTGGAATCCTATCTAATCTATGATGAACTTCAAGATCAGAAAATAAAGGGTAACTTTCTGAAACAGGTCAATTTAAGGAGTTTTAGAGGGACAGGAAGGCTTTCCCAGATGGTGCAGTGGTAAAGAGCCCTGCAATGCAGGAAGACTCTGGTTCAATCCTTGGGTTGGAAAGATCTCCTGGAGTAGGAAATGGCAACTTGTTCCAGTATTTACCTGGAGAATCCCATGGACAGCGGAGCCTGGCGGGCTACAGTCCATAGGGTTGCAAAGAGTTGGACACAACTGAGCAGACACACATAAAGAGGGAGAGGAAGGGCTGTTTAAACACACACGGGCAGTCCTCGTTTTGTACAGTAGTGTGGGGTCATAAAAATGACTTTGTTAGATGAAATCAAGCCAAGTAACCTTAATCAGCGGGAACTGTTGGATGACCTTTGAAAACTGTCAGTTATATAAGAGGATAAAATATAGGAGAACTAATACTCACTTAGTACACTCTAATTTAAAAAATGAGAACAACTGTGAACCAAAGTGCTTTATTTGCTTGTAAATAAACTTATCCAGTAGTCTGAATAGCACTTGTCTCCTCGAATGGCATAACTTACAATACACAGGGAGAGCATCTTTTACGTTTTATACATCTTGGGAAACTGCCACACCATTGTCTAAATTGGCACCAGCTTCTAACATTTTATCCCCTGCACTTTCAATGTTAGAAGAGTCCCATTAGTATGAAGATTTCTGCCAGCATCACTTCCTCTGGACATCGCCCTTTTCAGCACAACCACTTTCCCTCATTTATTCTAAGTCTGCCTTCATTAAGCTCCTCTCACTGCAAATCCAGAGTCTCTGGAACAGTGGCAACATTCTTTTCTTCTATAACTCCATTTACATCTGATTCAAATATCACTTTCAGAGTTATCACTTTTCATTTCCGTATTGACCTTTCATTTTTATTGACATTAAGGTGTGGCTTAATAAAAGTTCTGTGATGTTCAGAAGACAGTAAGTAGATTTACTGAGGAAAACAAGTAAGGAATATTATGGAGGGAAATGTTTAATGGCCATAAAATTAATTAGGTTATGTAATTTTTAAAAAAATCTACATGCCAAAACCATCATATGCAAAATTAAAAGGTATGATTAACTGAAAAAAAGTTACAATTCATTTCCCACATAAAAAATTAACTTCCTTCATATATGAAAAGATCTTTAAGGAAATGACCCTCCATTCAGAATGTAGGAAACAAACAGCTTACAGAAAACAAAAATTTTAAAGCCTCAAACATGAAAGGATGCTCATAAAAATTTAAAGTTTGAAACATGAAAAGACAATCTTCCTGTAAGAGAAATGTAATTAAGAGTTCACCAAGAACTTCTGATAAAACCTGGATAAAACTCAGATACAATGCTGAGCAAGTTATAAATAAGGACACTTACTGTATGATTTATATGAAGTATGAAAAAAATGAATTGATACTGTAAGATGACATTCACCTTTCCATAGGCTGGGGCCAAAAAGAGGAAGGAGGGAAAAAAGGTAAAATAGTGGACTAACATACAATATTTTAGAGGGAAAAAGTTGAGAGAAAGTATATTATTAACATTATTTGTATATAACATCATCTCTGGTAGGACATATAAGAAAATGAGAACACTGGTTCCTCCAAGGAAGGGAACCAAGTAGTTGCAGGAAGATTTTTCCATGTATGTACTTTGGCAAAATTTAAACTTTGAGCCATGTAAAATGTTTAAATCTTCAAAATGATGACACTAAAAAATGATACTTGAAAGAGAAGCAAAAATAGGAACCCATAAAGAGATTATCAGAGCCTAGATTAAAATAATTGCTCATCACTTCTCAGAGAAAGACTATCTAGAAATGTTTTAAAAGGAAAAGGCCACAATATTTGGGATTTAGATATACTGTGAAATTAGTTAAATTACTGCAGCTTATTGCGAGGTCTGCAATACAATAGCAATAGGAAACTATGTTTCTGAGAACAAAGAATTTATTTAGCAAAATAGGGATGTTCAATCTCAACCTATCTTTTTGACATGAATCCAAATAAGAGAGATGAGACAGTTCTAAATCATAAGTAGAAAGGAAACAGAAAGAAAGAGACTAGACAGAGCCCCAGAAGCTATGTTTAACAAGGAATCAGCAAACTGTAAAGGGCAGAACATTGAATTTTTTTTATATTCACACCACATAAAATGTTACGATCGTGAGCATTCACTGTAAGGTTCTTGCTATCTTCTACTTCTAATACCTTGTACAATGAGAACTCTGGTTTGGGAGCCCCAAAAAGCTAGATCCAAATCCACCCCTCCCCGGTCATTACTAAGAACAAGTCTGCGCATGGCACTTCCGAGCCTCAGTTCCTACCTGTTTAAACTCAGGATATTACCACCCACACCTTGTAGTATTCTCATAAGGGTTAGAGATAATGCATTTAAAAATAAAAAATAACAAACCTTAGCACAATGTCTGGTGAATAAAAGGCACAAAAAGGCAGGCGGGGGCGGGCAGGGAGGTTTATTTATTATTGCCTCCTCTGCATGTAAAAATACTATAATTCTTTTTACAGTGTGTGTTGTCCCTTCAGTCATGTCTGACACTTTGTGACACTGTGGACAATAGCCTGCCAGGCTCCTCTGTCCATAGGATTCTCTAGGCAAGAAAAGAATACTGAAATGGGTTGCCACGCCCTCCTCCAAGGGATCTTCTCTACCCAGGGATCGAACCCACATCTCTTGTGTCTCCTGCACTGGCAGGCGTGTTCTTTACCACAAGCACCACCTGGGAACCTTTTTACAGGAGATGGTTCGATTTTTTTGTGTCTAGGACACATGACAACAAACAAAAAAAGAAAATTATTTTACTCGCCTAGACACGAAGACGCTTCGTGATGAAGGAATAAGAAGGGGAAGAGAATCACACTCACTTTTATACCCATTCCTTCTCATTAATCACTGCTTCTAGCCCTCAGTACTGCAAGAAGTGCCTGGTCCTTCCCAAAACACTAAGGCCCCAAACTTAGGAGGAGGAAAAAAGAAAAAACCTAAATGGAAAAGGTACCTTTGGTCATTCGAATATCCACTGTCAAATCTTAAACACTTTAAGGAAATCATTGACAACTTTCAATACAAATTCCTGCTGTAGAGGCCTTCAGATTCCAGTGGAGGAGAAAGAAGGAAATATAAAAGCAAAAAGCATTCTGAGGGTTAATTCCAGCCACGGTATATTCCTAAAACAAGTTTCTTATATGGCAGCCATGCCTGGTCGGAGCACAGAACACAGAGACGCAGACATAGAGAACCAACCGACTCACAGGCACAGAGGGTCCAGGAGAGGGTGGGACAAACTGAGAAAGTGGCACTGAAACATATTCACTACCATGTGTAAACCAGATAGCTAGTGGTGGGAAGCTGCCATATGATGCAGGGAGCTCAACCCGATGGGGCTGGGCAGGCAGGAGGGAGGTTTAAGAGAGAGGGAACATATAAGTATGTATACTTGTGGCTGATTCACATTGTTGTGTGGCAGAAATCAACACAACACTGTAAAGCAATTATTCTCCAATTAAAAAAAATACACAAAAATACCAACATACTGATTAGTAAGGCTGATTTGAAACTATGGGTGCAATAAGCTTTGAATTGTTTGTACCAGCAATGTTTATTGTTCATTGTTAACAGTGTGACTGATGGTTTGCACCTGGTTTTGGTTAAGACCTCCAGAGAGCTCTGCCACTGGGGCTAGTTACACAGCACAAACATGCCTTTGTTGCCAGCAGGATATGAGAAGTCCCAGCTGAGACTCCACTGTCGGTTCCCTGGTTCCAGGGTGCTTCGTGCACACTCACTGAGCCTGACCTGAGAGAAAGCATAGCTGGTATGATCTACAGAGGCAGGCCCACTGCAGGTCACGCTCAGCCTCTTCAGGTCCACTGCTGTGAGGCAAGCTGCGGTTGTGAAGCATAACCTTACCCCAGTGCAGCTGCTGTGCTACACCCTTTTACAACAATAAACCACAGACTAATCAGCACCATCATTTCAGGTCCCTTGAGTCGTCTTTAGCAATCAAACCCTGCCTAACCGCCACTATTTGGGGAACAGGTTAAAAAAAAAAAAAAAAAAGAAAAAATAACAAACTGTAATAACTGTGATGAGAAAAATAAAACAGAATGATCTGATAGTGAAATGCCATAAGAGGCATTGAGATCAGAGACTACAGTCAGGAGGTGGAGGGAAATATGAGTTAAATCCAAGCAAATGCTAACCAAGGGCGGGAGAATTCCA
Source organism: Aepyceros melampus (assembly GCA_006408695.1). Taxonomy (NCBI): domain Eukaryota; kingdom Metazoa; phylum Chordata; class Mammalia; order Artiodactyla; family Bovidae; genus Aepyceros; species Aepyceros melampus. Next base: position 500,582 of record SJXQ01008277.1, on the reverse strand, counting down.
ATAAAGTACATATGACTCTGGGATGAGAATAAGCTGGATGTGAACAAAAGTGTGGTTAGACGGTGGTTAAGTAAGGGAAAAATGGTAGGAAATTAAATCAGACCAGAGGGCTTAATAAATGTGCATTTCAACTTTCTCACTGGTCCTGCTGCCTCTATCTTTTTAAACAGTCCTTCACCCTCACTCCAACCTTTACAATGCCTCCAGAGTAAACCTTATAAAAGGTAAATATGATCATATAATGTGGCATATTAAAATACATGAATGTGAAATCCTGGGAATGACATTATATTTGCTTATTATCTCTCTTCTCATATCACACAGTTTCAAAATACCCTAAGGTTGAGCCACATATTTACCCAGAATTCTGTTCACTTTTTTAAACCACACAGCATGCCCAGTATACAGACTCTATGCAGGATAATGATTAAGAACCAGACACATCTTCTCTCTAGAGCTTGAAAAATATATATATATATACCTCTCCGCAAACACACACATACACACACACAAACACACACAGTATTGGACATCTGTTGTTTTTGGCTGTAAGCATCCAGTCTCCTTCTGGAACAACATCTAATTTTGCTTTTAAAACACAATACAGCTCCTACTGCGCTGAGTCCTGGTTGGATTTTCATTCAGCATATCTTCTCCTCCCCTGGCCAAAGAATGAAAACAATTAAAGCTAGGCAAATCAGATTCTCTTCTAGGTATCTGAATGTGAAGAGAGAAAAACTATATAGGAAAATAATTGCAGATTAGCAACTTCTGCCAAACCAGCTCATTGATTCCTATGACCCAGATCTCTTGCTCTTCAGGGGGTTTTTTTGGGGTTTTTTTTTTTTTTTTTTTTTGCTTCATTCAACACCACATATCATTCCTCTTTCTTTGCTTCAATTTCTGTTGCTTACAACTAAAATAGCCAGAACTCAAGAAATCAAGAGTGTGACATAGGTCAGCAGAAATCACATTGCAGCAGAAATCATAAAGAACAGTAGAGGAAAAGCTGGTATCTAGTGGGAGACAAAACTGAGCTATAATGGTAGAATACTGGACTTGGAGGCCCTGTGTTGCTGCTATTGAAGGGAAACATGAGAATTCAGTCCCTGTGACTGTCATATTCTTCAAGATGTCCAATTATTCATGAAGTTAGAAAATGGAAACAGTTCGTTATGGTCAAAGCACAACTGCAATTTTCTGAAATGCTTGGCTTTGCAACTTTAAAATGATTCTTGTTTTTCCTTTCCTCTTTTATGTATCAAATTTAACTGGAGCTAATTTGAGAGACCCTGTTCCTTGGGGAAAGAGACGGCACACCTGTAATTTCCCAATGCGGACTTCCTTTAAGTTACTATACCTCTAATATGCTCTAGTAACATCCTTTTCATCCTGTAGGACGGTTACGCCTCTGTATTAATAAAATGTTATCTACTGCCCTAAAAGCGAGAAGTTTGAATCTCAATGCCTACTTAATAGGACAGATGGCATATAATAAAAATAACCAAGATAATAATAAACCTTCCAATTATTAAATACCTACATCATTCCTAGCACTGCTAGGCACTTTTCATTTATTTCCAATTCTCACAATCAAGGTAACAAAATATTATTATTTCCAGTTACAGCTGCAAAAATAGGCTCAAAGGAAATTACCCAAAACTATCAAGCTAGAATTCCCTCAGTCTCAGAATCCAAACCCCTCCATCTTCCCACTTTTCCCAGAGACCAGGATTTAAACCAGAAAGTTTTTCAAACTGCAGGTTATAACCAATTGGTAGATCATAAAATAATGTTAATGGGTCATACTCTTTTTGTTAATGAACTAGATAATATGAGTGTATCACATCAAAGGCAAAACTGTTTCACAAAACTCTAATTCCAGTGTTACATAATATGCTAGGCAGCAATGTTAAATGTATGTCTTACTGTGGACCACAGACCAAAAGATTCTGAAAGCCGTGGATATTATTGTAATAACTGTCATTATTGCAGTTGTATGCACTGACACATTTCAATTTTTCTTCAAAAGTCTGATGTTAAAAACATTTGGGCAACAAAATCCTTCACCCAACATCAAAAGACACTACGAAAGAGGAGGAGGGGGATGGGATGAGGTTTACAAAGTGCTAAGTGAAAAGGTAGTATTTGGGACGTAAGTACCATGTTTTTCCCCCTCCAGCAGAGTGTATGCTAAAACTACACTGAACACCCATACAAGACTCAAAGAACAAAAATGTTCTAGCTATTCTCTTATTCCTTCCCCCCAGGTTTTCACTACATCATTTTCAAAAATACTTCCTTACTTTTTGCTGTGCTTCACTACAGATATCAACACAATTTTATCAGTTTTCTGACCATCTTCATGAGTGACTGGATAATCTCCAAGATATACTGTCTCTGTAAAAAATATGTGCATTCCCTAGTAGTCCAAAGTTAAGACTTTGACTTCCAGTGCAGAGGATACAGGTTTAGATCCTGGTTGGGGAGCTAAGACCCACATGCCCAACCACCAGAAAACCAACACCATATCCTAACAAATTCAATAAAGACTTTACAATTTAAAAAAAAAAAAAAAAATGACTTCACTTACACGTATAACCCCACATACCAAACCAGGGTCGGGGGCATTCAGAAGCTGACAGCCAGCAGGGTCACTACGGCCATGTGTGTTTTCTTCTACAACAGAACAGCAATGAGCATTACGACTTAGATCGAAAATTAAAATATTCTTTACTACAGGGGGACAGGGCCGGATGATTTAGTAAAGCTTCTAAGGAACACTGAGAGAGAGATGTTGTTTAAGAATGTGTTTAAGAACATCAGGAAGATACCCTAGAGAAGGAAATGGCGACCCACTCCAGTATTCTTGCCTGGGAAACCCATGGGTTACAGTCCACGGAGTCGCACAAAGAGTCAGACAGGACTGGGCAACTAACACTTTCTTTTTAAAGACAGATCTACCTTTTAAAAATTAGTCACAAATTGGTCAATTACAGTAGGAGGCAGTGGACTGAAACAGATGTAGCTCTCTCTCCTCCAGCCCAAGGTCCCACTGAAATGACAGGGGAAAAAAATTAAATTTAAATGATAGCACTGTTGCAGATAAAGAAAAGACGTCACTGGACAATCAGAAATTTTAAAGAACTCTGGGTATATAGAAATTGTAATGGCGAGACTGGAATAAAAGAGGGAAAAAGGATGAAATCATACGTAAGACACTAAAGTCTTTTCCAGGACAAGAGAGAGAAATTCTAAGTTATAATCAAATTAATCACAACTCCCAGAAGGAGGAAACAATTAGGGGACTTCATCAGGGTACTGCATTACCCTACTCTGGACAGATGATCCCCTCCCCCGTCTCTCTGTGAACTGAGACGCAAGGAGTGGCAGCTTCCGCCTTTAAGATAGAGCCAGGGGCTGATCGCCACAAAGTAGGCCCTTCTGCCCAGTCAGGCTTCTTATGAGAGGAGCCAGATCTGAGGGAAAAGCAGAGCAGAAACATGGAAGGACCAGCGAGCTTCCAACACCAAGAGGGAAATAAAAGAGGAACGAGGGGAAAAGCAAAGCAAAGAGGGGCAATCTCAATATGATCTGAGTGAAATCTAAAAAAGTACTACTCCGCTGCATTACTTAAAGACTCCACAGTTATCCAGGCGAGAGGCACACTGCCTTACCTACTCCTCAGCCATTCTCTCTCCGAAGTCTGGTCTGCTGGCCCACATCTAAGAATCTATCACCCAAACTACCACTCAACACAAAGGCCTGGTGGAGAAAGAACTACGTTCTGAGGCAGACACACTTCAACTGCCAGTATCGACCATGATTCCCCAAACATCTGAGGAAAGCTTAACAGAATAAAGAGGAGCAAGATGAACAGAGAGAAGAAAAATGTGTGTGTGTGGGGGGCGGGGGATAGTAATACACAGACAGGCAAAACTAAACAGCAAATTACTTATCTATATGATAAGGCTGAAGAGATTTTTCCCTTAAAGGGAAGGGAAATTTACCTTACTTCCAAAGTAAAGGAAAACACACACAAAGATGGTAACTGTAAGAAAATAGAAAATGTGAATTAAAATCTAAAGGGCCCAACATCCACTTACATAAGATATCCAAAAGTGGAGGGAAATTAATCCAAACAAGGGACACATTTAACTCTCTAAGAGCTAAGGAAAGATTCAGTCATCAAATTGAGACATGCAACGCAACAAAAACCAAGTTAAAAAAAAAAAAACCCATATCCAGGATGATGCTGGAAAAATTTCAGAACACTGAGAAAGGTTCCAGAAATTAGAAACACTCTAACATTCATTTTCTCATCAAAAATGGTGATGGTGATGGTGAAGTCGCTCAGTCGTGTCCGACTCTTTGTGACCCCGTGGACTGTAATGTACTAGGCTTCTCCGTCCATGGGATTCTCCAGGCAAGAATACTGGAGTGGATTGCCATTTCCTTCTCCAGGGGATCTTCCCAACTCAGGGATTGAACCTGGGTCTCCTGCATTGGAGGCAGACGCTTTAACCTCTGAGCCACCAGGGAAGCCCAGGATGCTAAAAGATAACAGAGCAGTTTCCTCCAAATTCAAACGGAAAAATGTTTTGAAACCAGATTCCTACAGACTTTCACCAACATGTATGTTACAAATTAATGGGTTACCTGGTAACCTGAAGAGCCAGGTGCCTCTGCTGCAATCAACTTCACTCACCACACACACATTATCACTTTCTATACAGATAGTACGACATGAAAAAGGTTGGAAAGCACTGCTCTCACAAGTCAGATTTTCCATCAAGAGTTAAAATAAAGATGTTTTCAACAGTGAAAAACGAAAATTTACTGAAAAAAAAAGAAAGAAAAGATACAACACCAAAACATAAAGGAATCCAATAAAACACAACATGATATGGAAGAAACAGGGGCAGTGAATTATGATATCGAAATAACGTAAGAAGAGGATGCACTTATCCCTAGCATAATAATTCTCCTCTTACAGTAAACATTTAATAAGACAGTATTGTATCTTCCTCTTCAAAAACACTACATAATAAAAAAAGTTAAACAATTAGTAATTCTTCATTTCTAAAATCATTCTATAGGAAACTAAGGCACAGAACTAACAGTTTTAAATTCCAATCTTTACTTTGCAAAAAGTTAGGCTATCAAGTCAATAGAACCGTATGCATACAATCCCAATTGCTACTAAACTGTACGTAAATGAGTCATTAAATATTTTCACATTGATACATATCAATAATATATGTACATATAGATGATACATATATCAATGTATATACTTATATATCTGTGTGTATGTATATATATCATACTCCTTAGCTGCACAAAAACACATTTGAAACACTATACACCAAACTCTTCAGCTGTCTCTAGTGAATGGAATGAGGTCAAACTGAGAACTTTACCTGTCACTTTATAATATACATCTGTTTTAGTTGGGTCACTCATTTTCTTATGTATACATGATATAGCAAAGATAAACTTACTTCTGAAAGCAGGGTCTTGAAGAGATATATGCACAACCATGTTCACAACAGCCAAAAGATGAAAGCAACCCAAGTGTCTGCTGACAAATCAAAGGGTAATTGAAACGTGGTCTATATACATACAATGGAATATTCCTCAGCCTTAAAAAGGAAGAAAATTCTGAGACATGCTACTACATGGATGAACCTTGAGGACATTATGCTGAGTGACAGAAGCCAATCGCAGAAAGACAAAACACCATACAGTGCCACTTAGAGGAGTGTAATCAGATTCACCAAAACAGAAAGCAGAAGGGTGGCTGCCAGAGGCTGAAGAGCAGGGGAAATGGCGAGCTGTTCTTTAATGGGTATAAATATGAAAAGAGTGCTGGAGACTGGCTGCACTTGAAGGTACTTAACTATTTCATTATGTGTGGTAGGTCACTTTAATCATGTACAACTCTAGCAACCCAACGGACTGCAGCCCGCCAGGCTCCCCTGTACATGGGATTCTCCAGGTAAGAATGCTCCACTGGGTTGCCATGCCCTCCTCCAGACATTCAGTTCAGTTCAGTTCAGTCGCTCAGTCGTGTCCGACTCTTTGCGACCCCGTGAATCGCATCACGCCAGGCCTCCCTGTCCATCACCATCTCCAGGAGTTCACTCAGACTCACGGCCATCGAGTCCGTGATGCCATCCAGCCATCTCATCCTCAGTCGTCCCCTTCTCCTCCTGCCCCCAGTCCCTCCCAGCATCAGAGTCTTTTCCAATGAGTCAACTCTTCGCATGAGGTGGCCAAAGTACTGGAGCTTCAGCTTCAGCATCATTCCTTCCAAAGAAATCCCAGGGTTGATCTCCTTCAGAATGGACTGGTTGGATCTCCTTGCAGTCCAAGGGACTCTCAACAGTCTTCTCCAACTCCACACTTCCAAAAGCATCAATTCTTCGGCGCTGAGCCTTCTTCACAGTCCAACTCTCACATCCATACATGACCACAGGAAAAACCATAGCCTTGACTACACAGACCTTAGTCGGCAAAGTAATGTCTCTGCTTTTGAATATACTATCTAGGTTGGTCATAACTTTTCTTCCAAGGAGTAAGCGCCTTTTAATTTCACGGCTGCAGTCACCATCTGCAGTGATTTTGGAGCCCTGAAAAATAAAGTCTGACACTGTTTCTACTGTCTCCCCATCTATTTCCCATGAAGTGATGGGGCCAGATGCCATGATCTTCGTTTTCTGAATGTTGAGCTTTAAGCCAACTTTTCCACTCTCCTCTTTCACTTTCAACAAGAGGCTTTTTAGCTCCTCCTCACTTTCTGCCATAAGGGTGGTGTCATCTGCATATCTGAGATTATTGATATTTCTCCCAGCAATCTTGATTCCAGCTTGTGTTTCTTCCAGTCCAGCATTTCTCATGATGTACTCTGCATATAAGTTAAATAAGCAGGGTGACAATATACAGCCTTGACGTACTCCTTTTCCTATTTGGAACCAGTCTGTTGTTCCATGTCCAGTTCTAACTGTTGCTTCCTGACCTGCATACAGATTTCTCAAGAGGCAGGTCAGGTGGTCTGGTATTCCCATCTCTTTCAGAATTTTCCACAGTTTACTGTGATCCACACAGTCAAAGGCTTTGGCATAGTCAATAAAGCAGAAATAGATGTTTTTCTGGAACTCTCTTGCTTTTTCCATGATCCAGCGGATGTTGGCAATTTGATCTCTGGTTCCTCTGCCTTTTCTAAAACCAGCTTGAACATCAGGGAGTTCACGGTTCACATATTGCTGAAGTCTGGCTTGGAGAATTTTGAGCATTACTTTACTAGCATGTGAGATGAGTGCAATTGT
>SJXQ01008277.1:291865-492706 GCA_006408695.1 Aepyceros melampus | reverse complement strand
TGGAATGAAAACTGACCTTTTCCAGTCTTGTGGCCACTGCTGAGTTTTCCAGATTTGCTGGCATATTGAGTGCAGCACTTTCACAGCATCATCTTTCAGGATTTGAAACAGCTCAACTGGAATTCCATCACCTCCACTAGCTTTGTTCGTAGTGATGCTTTCTAAGGCCCACTTGACTTCACATTCCAGGATGTCTGGCTCTAGATTAGTGATCACACCATCATGATTATCTGGGTCGTGAAGATCTTTTTTGTACAGTTCTTCCGTGTATTCTTTCCACCTCTTCTTAATATCTTCTGCTTCTGTTAGGTCCAGACCATTTCTGTCTTTTATCAAGCCCATCTTTGCATGAAATGTTCCCTTGGTATCTCTAATTTTCTTGAAGAGATCTCTAGTCTTTCCCATTCTGTTGTTTTCCTCTATTTCTTTGCATTGATCGCTGAGGAAGGCTTTCTTATCTCTTCTTGCTATTCTTTGGAACTATTTTACCACAATTACTGGGCTGACCAGAAAGTTCATTTGGTTTTTTTCTGTAAGATTGCTCTAGTAGCACTTAGTTGTCTTTCACTTCATTTGAAACAATTTTGTTAGATTGTATTGTGACCGTTGTCTTATCAGCATGCATTTAAAAAAATACTCATCAAAATTGGTCAATTTTTGTGTAGCCATTTAAATACTGACAATGTAAGAAATACCACATTTTCAACACATTATGCTTTATTATTTCCAGAAAGGTAAAAACACAACTGAAATGAAAAAAAAGGTTTGCGTAGTATATAGAGAAGGTGCTGTGACTGACAGAATGTGTCAAAAGCAGTTTGCAAAAAGTTTCTGCTGGAGATTTCTCACTGGATGATGCGCCAGTCAGGTGGATCAGCTGAAGTAGACAGCAATCAAACTGAGACATTAACTGAGACATCAAACTAAGACATAAACCAAGATCAATCAATGTTATACCAGGTGCAAGATAGCCAACATACTCAAAATATCCAGATCAAGTATTGAAAATCATTACCCCAACTCAGTTATGTTAATTGCTTTGATGTTTGTGTTCCACAAAAATTAAGCAAAAGAAAAACCTTCTTGCCGAATGTATTTCCACAGGTGATTCTCTACTGAAACTAACGAAAACGTTCCACTTTAAAAACAAATTTTGACAGTTGATACAAAGTGCATACTGTACAGTTACAGTGTAACAGAAGAGATCATGGGGCAAGCAACCTGAATCACCAACAACCAAAGGCCAGTCTCCATCCAAAGAAGGTAATATTGTGTATATGGCAGGATTGGAAGGGCATCTTCTACTACAAGCTCCTTCTGGAAAACCAAACGATTAATTCCAATAAGTATTGCTCCCAATTAGAACTGAAAGCAGTATTAGATGAAAAGTATCCAGAATTAGTCAACAGAACATGCATAATTTTCCATCAGGTTAATGCAAGAACATGTTTCACTGATGACCAGGCAACAACTGTTACAGAGTGGCTAGGAAGTTCTGATTCATCAGCTGTATTCACCAGACATTGCACCTTCAGATATCCATTTATTACGGTCTTCATAAAATTCTCTTAATGGAAAAAAATTCAGTTCCCTGGAAGATTGCAAAATCACCTGGAATAGTTTTTTTGTTCAAAGAGATAAAAAGTTTTAGGGAGATGGAATTATGAAGTTGCCTAAAAATGGCAGAAGGCAGTAGAACAAAAACAGTGAATACATTGTTCAATAAAGTCCTTGGTGAAAATGAAAAATATATCTATTTTTATTTAAAAACCAAAGGAACTTTTTGCCTAACCCAATTAAAAATAAGGCTCAAAGCAAATGAAAAAAAAATTAAAACAAATTAAAACATAATTGATAAATTGTGGCATCTGGGAAGACACAGTCAATCCTTACTGTTCATTGATTTCATATTTGTGCAATCTGCCTACTTGCTAAAAGTTATATGTAATCCCTAAAGTAATACTTATGGCATTTCTGCAATCTTTAGACAGGTGTAGATCAAAAAGTAAGTTACCCAGAGAGGGTGTGTTTAGCTCTCTTCCTTACTGTTTCTGCTCTTGTTCTGTAAGCAAATGTCCCCTGTGAGGTCAATTTACTGCCACATTTTTTATTTTGGTGCTTTTCATTGGTGATTTTGCTATTCAGCATAGGGCTGCAAAGCTGTCTAAGCACAAGAAGGTGGATGTGTCTTATGGAGAAAACGTGGCAGATGGGCTTCTTTCCTGCAGGATTTATAATGCTGTTGAGCCATGAGTGCCATGTCAATGAATCAACTATATATTCAATAAAGTGTCTTTAAACAGAAGCACACAAAACAAGGTTATTATTGATCCATTGACAAATCTGTTGTGACCAGAGGCTCACAGGAATGAAACTCTGTATTTCCTAGGAAGCAACAGTTCAATATTTTCTAATTCAGTGTTCACAGCAACTTCATAAACTAACTACTGCGAATAATGAGAACTGACTGTATTTATCTACAAGGTTTTTTTTTTAAGGAGCAATATTATAGGCCAAAAAATTAAGTTACGTCAATCACTCCAATTTAAACTTAATGTGATTTTTAATACTTTAATGGCTAATGAAGTTTTTTATAGTACATGGTGTATGAAGGGGTAATTTATTTCTAATTAAAAATAAATATCAGCTAATCTTTAGTGAATACTTATGTAACAGGCACTTAAATAAGTACTTTACAACTCACGGATAAAAAAGTGCTTAGCTCAGTACCTTGCACACAGAAAAAATTCAATAAAATCTTGGCTAATCTTATTTATAGCATTAAATTCCTACAATCACTCTGTGAGGTAGGTACATGAGCAAACCTTCAAGGTAATGGGAATCTGAGAATGCATCTAAACTGGCTGGGTTTGAATGCAGTGTAAACACAGCTATTGAAGATGATCTCTGACAGTTCATTCAGGCTATGAAAAAATGAAATTATCAAATGGGGTCGTCTGCGATGAATAAGTCTTTGGGGATCGAGTGATAGCAGTAGTATAAAACTACGAAAGGAATGAGGTAGGCAAACAAGGACAGCCAAGTAGGACTGCTGTTTGTAACAGTGTGTAACAGTTCAAAAAAAGAAAGTGACATATTCACAGTGTAAATTCTTGACTCAAAGCACTGAAAAAAATAAGGCAGTTTCTAAGTATGACATAAAAGAACTTTTCTCCAAATTCTAGAGCAGCAATCAGCAAACATTTTCAATAATGTGCCAAATAGTAATTTTCTGAAGGCCATGGAAGGTCTCTGTCACAACTACCAGAGAGCAGCCAAAATTATACATAAATGAATGTGGCTTGTGCTCCAATAAACCCTTATATATGAAATTTTGAATTTCATATAATTTTCACTTGCCATGAAACAGTATCATTCTTTTGACTTTTTTCCCAATTACTTTAAAATGTGAAACATTATTTTTATCTAAAAACAAGTGCAGGCCACATCTGACCTGTACAGTGTAGCTTGCCAACCCCTACTCTAGATCTCAAAACCAAAATGCATAATATGATTTTGTTAACTGCCTAATTATAACATCAAGTAATACTAAGCAAGGTTAAAGAAACAGGAACATACTGGTTATCAAACTGATTTACCTGCAAGAATCCTTCCTTAAAAGTCCCCAAGATCATGACATTAGGAAATCCCACTAGAATCCTGTGTCATTTGTAACAGAGATCCAGAAACAAGCAGCTATGGTCCAAATCTGATCCATGATGCTTTTATAAGTAAAGTTTTCTGAGAACACAGACACACCCATTCACTTACGTATTATCCATAGATTCTTCAGCACCACAATAGCTCTGCTGGGTAATTTTTTCACAGAAAAGCCTTAGATATTTAATATGTGGCCCTCTACAGAAAAAGTCTGCTTACCCCTAATCTACTCAAACAACTCCAGGTATGGCATATAGTTAAGCCTGACTAAGGGAACATAAGCCACAGACTCTCAAAGTTCCCAGACCCATAGCCCCTCAAATAAGGGAAAAGCAACCTTCAAAAACGGCTCTATGATTGCATCACCAGCACTGTGATTTTTGTCGTGGCTTTCCACAAAGGATCAATAGCCACTTATCAAAATAACCATGCACGTGGGAAAGGAAAATACTCCAACCTTTTCAGGACTATAAAATCTAACTCTTAAAATAACCTAAGAACCCAGATAGCACCACTGTGACATATGTGTTAGAATGAAGCCAAATAATATATGAAGTTTAGGCCCAAGCCCATTTATCAGAGTGGAGTAATCCTCCCATCTTATAGTTATTTCTTCAGGAATTGAACATACAGCTGAAAAGGGTAGTTTCAGGCTGACTACCCACTGAAAAAAGCCCACACTGATGCCAGGACAGGTGGAGTAGTGGGGTAGTATAATACCAGGAAAGGCCAGAGAGAGACCCCTGGAGCTCTCCCACCAATCAAAAATGCCATTCCTGGGGGATTATCCAAGAATCAAAAGCAATAAGGGTTGCAACCCCCAGCAGATATTCACTTTGTACAACTGTCTGGCTAATGTAAAACATACAAAAGTTCTTAGAGAAGAAGTGTTTTAACCTTAATGACTACAAGCAAAGTTGGTAATTCAAATTAAATCTCTTCAGTGCAGCAGCACCTGGTATAAAGCTACAGTTCTGGCAAATGGTGTCTCTGTCTCTACAATCTGCTTTAATCTCACTTGGATAGCAGTACATGTTCACTATATTGCCTCGCTAAGTTTCTACTTTCTTAGACTGTAGTTATCTCATCACACCATTCGACATCACACTGGCTCACTATACTGATAAACTCAAGCCAACAGAACCTTTTGAAAAAGAAACAGCAGTGTTCTAGATGCCTTAAAAAGACAGGTATGCCAGAAGACAGAAAATAAGTCACAAGAAAATGCAGGGTCCTGACACCAGTATGAAATTCTAGAAGCAAGTGGAGTGTGGCAATTCAGGATATTTCCTTCAAAATAAAAAGCAAGTCAATATCCACTACAACAAAAAAGAAGCAGAAAGCTTGTTGGGCCTCTGGATATTGAGAACAAGATATACTACTTTGTGTGTGCTGCTTTATTTACTGAATAACCTGAAATCCAGCAGCTTTAAGTTTATCCCAGAGCAAGAGAAAATGTGTGAGTCAATCCAGGTTGCAGTACAAGTAGCTCCGCCATTTGACCATAATGACCTCTGATGCAATGGCGCGCCAAGGGTCAACAGATGAATGCCATAAGCAGATACTGGCAAATCCTTTGGGAGAATCACGGCGAACGACCCTGAGTTTTTGGGCCAAGTCATATTTTATTAAACTAAGACTGTCTTGAAAATAATACCTTTTGTACTTTGGAGAATGAACACCTAGCCACAGGTAACTATAAAACCTGAGCTGCCTGTCAGGAATTGTCATCATGGGATCCACCAAGTAAAGCTGATGTGACAGAAATGCTCCATCAAGTGTTATGATACACACCGAGCAGGATTCAGGCTGGTTGTGAAGCATGAGCAGACGGCTCACATTTTCAGTGTGCCTATTCCTGATGCACTGCAGTCATTTTCCTCACACAAGGCCTACTGCTACATACGGGATTCTCTATTCTGGCTAAGAAAGAAAATATCTGACCCTGGATTACAAGTGACTCTGCACAACACACAGGTATCACCCAAAAACTCTTTCTACCCTACTGTCCCATCGGGAACAGCTGCTAAGGAAGGTCAGAAAGGGAAGTTCTCCCACTGGGCAGTACATCTCACAATCCACATTGTAAATAACAGGAAACACAGTGAGGAAGCAATAATTTGGCTAGATTTCCAGGTCAGGATCTCAAAAGACACAAGTATGGACAGTGATTTAAGGATGAGATACATGGATGGAACTGTCAGAACTGACCAAGTGTTAAAATATTTCTGTTCCATGCAAAGGCTCACCAAAAAGTCCCAACCACAGGGGAAGATTCCATAATCATATGGAATTGTGAGGCAAGATAATCCATTCCTTGAAAGTCGGTCAATATCTTTCACCAGCAACTTCAATGCCTAATCAGTGACCTCACAAAAATCAGCCACAGTCATAATACAGAGGTTCAAGAAAGTGTATGAACTTGCACTTCACAACAAGGTTGACTCAGCTACCCTGCCAATGTACCATCTCTCACTAGGTTATGATTTAGCAGCAAACAATTCTGAAAAGCTTAATAGTTACAACAGTGATTCTTAAATATTTTGGGCTGATCATTCCTTTACACCCTTAAAAATCGAGACTCTCAAAGAATTTCTCCTTACATGGGCTCTAACAATATTAATTACATTTGAAATTAAATTATCCTTTTTTTTTAACAAATAAATAATACAGACATTTATTAGAGAATTATCTAGTTTACTTTCAATATACTAACATTAAAAGAAAAGAGAAAGAGAAAGAGCAGAGAGTATTATCACCAAGCTGGGCTTTGACCAACCTCCAGACAAAGTAGTCCCGTGTCACAGCACATCCCAACTGGGAAAGGGTCCCAGGCAGTTCTTCATGCTCCGTGGGTGAGACTTCAAAGGTTTGTTAATCCATTTTAAAAATAATAAACCAACTACATGTTAGCACAAATAAACTTTTTATTTTAAAATAAACTACATCTTCCAAAAAACAAAACACTAAAATTTTAAGGAGAGTTGTATTTTTAAAATCTCTTTGGGCTTTCCTGGTGGTCCAGTGGTTAAGATTCCAAGCGTCCAATGCAGGGGACATGGGTTCGATCCCTAGTTGAGGAATCTGGTACCACATTCCACGTGGCACAGCCCAAGAAAATAAAAAATAAAAATTTAAATAAAAAATAAAATCTTTAAGATCTGACTTAATAAAATATCAGATTAACATATCTGTTGCAACACTGTTTCGGTTGAAATATATGAGAAAAACAACTCACAGATATATATTTAGAAACGGGGGGAATATTTGATGGCTTTTTTGAATAGCTTTGAGCATCATTCTTTGATTTTATCTCAAAGCTCAACAATAGTGTCTTAAAGGTTCACAGAAGAACCTAAAACATTATAAATCAACTATACTTCAAAAAGAAAACTTTTTTTTAAAAAAACGGTCCATTTAAGTATAGAATCGTTAATCTTATCAGTTAACTTTCATACTGCTACATTAATCCATCAGTCTGGCAACATGAGTCAGTCTTTTGCTTATGTGTAATTTTGTAACATCATTCATCAGTCAGTTATAAATATTGGTCCATTGGTTTGGTATAGCTCCCAAAATGTTGGCATTTCATAATACAGTATTAATTATTTTTAAAAACTACCTTCACTACTATCACTAGCAAGCTCATCAGAAAAAACCTAAGTACTGGGAAGCTATCAAGCTCACACTGCCTGATAATTTTCTGAAACATTAATTTACACTTGAAATCAAATTTTATCACTGGCAACAAATATTGCCAGTTGCTTTCCTTGAAGTAAAGGGTCACTTCAATTGACAAAATGTCTGTCAAACACTCATGTCAAAATAACGCTCATAAATCACTGTTTCAAGTGAAAATTATATTCCATAGAGGCTAGTTTGCCTCATAATTCAAATAATCACACAAGTGCTTTTCCCTGTGACAAACACATACTTCAGCATGCAGAAGTACTTCATCAATACTTTCTGCTTCATTCAAAAAGGCTTATGGAAAGATGCATATTTAAGATCAAGATTTTTTTAATTAGTAAGTTTAATCCTCAAGTATAATTTTTTGTTTACTATAAATATATGGTGACATAGAGCACAGCTTGAAGCAACTGCATTGATTTTTGCTAAGGTACCATCAGTTTTCTCCCCACCATTGCTTATGAACCACAGTGCAACTGTCAACATAATAAAAAAGGAATTTGGTATTATTATTAAAATAGCTTTGATCCTTAAAGGGTCTTAGGCTCAACAGACAGCACTCTGAGAACTACTGTTTTATGAGGTGGTACAGTTGGTAAAGAATCCACCTGCCAATTCAATCCATGGGTCAGGACGATGCCTCAGAGAAGGGCATGGCAACCTACTCCAGTATCTTGCCTGGATAATTTCATGGACATAGGAGCCTGGTGGGCTACAATCTATGGGGCCACAACTAAGCATGTGGGCACACACAGTTTACTAGCACAAAAATCTATTTCTCATTTTTGTTATGTTGACTTTGAGTTGATTACAGGTATCATCTTCATTCTGGAATCCTGGGAAAAGAAAAAGCTTGCATCTGGCACCTGCTTTCCTCACGACAGAGAAAATGAGCCAAGGTCAATTCATGCAATGCTTCCAAAGCTCCTCAGACATGACATATATCACTTCCCATCTTCCCTGACTTTGGTCAAATCCCAAGGCCAAGCTTGATGTCAATGATAAAAAGCAGCACTCCTCCCATAGGTAGGGACCCTGTAGAGAGAAACGTAATAAAGAAGGAAGCCAATTGCTTAGAATAACATAATCTGCCATAAGCAGCAACTGAGTCCCTCTCGTCTCCACACCAAACTATACCATATTTCACTGTGGACAAACAGCCACCTGGTAGCAAGCTGATAACACTCAGGATCTTTCCACCATGAAGGAACTTATCTCTGTGAAATAAGACACTTGGCTTGTGTAAACAATCTTATGCTTACTACCCTGGAAACAAGTCCATTATTTATAACCTTTTAATTTTGAACACAGAATATATTCTAGGTTCTAACAAACCAATTCATATACTAACTTAGAACAGAAACCTTTCATTCATTATAGTTTTTAGGTGAGAGCTTATTATAGTTGTTTGAAGCCTAAGTACAAAAAGAGGTATATATACTAATAGTTAAGTATCTACTATTATGGCTATCCATCATATTCATCACCGCTGAAAATTTCAACAGACTTTAATTTGTGGATATTTCTACAAATTTACTGATCCAGTGCCTAATGTATTAATGTAATTTCTAATTAGCTCATGTCATCTCTAATGCAGAAATTAGAATTTAAAATTTCCAGTCTCCTTTCTAACTTTGGACACAGCATAGTATTCTGTATTATGTAAATCTCCAAAAGACTTTGATTTGGAATTAAGTAATAAGGATTTCCATTTTCGCTCAAACCCCACATATGGCTTTTGATGGTGGTGGCAGCAATGTGAGTCACTTTCCAGTGGTTACAATATAGAGTTCCTGCCACTGAAAAAGTACAACAGCAGCAGCATCTGCAATCAACTTGAGTCTTGATCATTTAGAGCTCAGCAACATTAGCTTTCTCAAACGGAGTCCTGCAGTATGGTTTTGGGAAATGTCCCTGAAGCTTGGACTAAAGTCCAATCTCTAGCACTCCCCAATGACTCTACGAGCTACCAAATATTCTTTAATAATTCCCTACTCTGCTTACAATAGCCAGGGTGAGTTATTGTTTAGTATAAAGAACTATGATTTACAATATGTATAGCATTCCAATTTTATACAGAAGAAAACTAAAGGTTTAGATTGGATTTCTCAGATTTGAAAGCTTAGACTTTGTTCTATTACACAAATTCTACAATTGATTACTTAAATACGACAGGGCAGGGATTGAAACAAATTTATCAACATTCTTCTAAAGCATGAATTGGCAATATATGGTGAATGGGCCAAATCCAACGTGCTTTTTCACAATCCATAAGCTAAGAATAATTTTCACATTTTTAAATGGAGGAGGGGGATTATATTAAAAACAACATGAACTTCAAATTTCAATGTCTATCATAAATAAAATTTTACTGGAATACAGCCATGCCCATTCATTTACATATTGTCTGTGGCTGCCTTCCCACTACAACAAACAGACTTGAGTGGCTGCCTAAAATATTTACTACCTGGCTCTTTACAGAAACAGTATGTTGACCTCTGCTCTAAAATTCTTCTAAAATAACTGAGGAAATGCCAATGTAAACTAATATTAAAATAGGTACATGCGTATTTCTATCATCCTTGCTTACCTACTTTGAGAATAGAAGACATGAAACACTGTACAATTTAGCCCATAGTTAAAAGTGAACCACAAAGTCCAATTTTCTTCAGTCACTCTCCTGCTTCTACAGCAAGGGCAAACACATCAAATTAAAATATTGTGTCAAAAGTTATTTTCAGGATAATACCAAGTCACCAAGAGCCAAATGTAACTGACTATTCATTTTCTCTAGAAACTGAAAGAGCCAGCAGTAAGGGAACCTTTTAAAAAATAACTGGTATTAAGGTTTTTGTTGGGATGGTGGGGGAATAGGATTCAAAGAGTACAGGAAAGGAGCAAATAAGTATAGTGTCAAAAGGGTTGACATTTTTCGAAGATAGAGTACTCAATTCCTTAAACAAAATGAGCCCAAGCAGGAAACTCACAAGTAGATGACTGGAACATCCAATTGCTAAGAAATGCTCACAATAAGATGCCTTCTCTGCATCTAAAATCCAGAGCCCAAAAGTCACCAGATCAGTAAAAAGTGAAAACCGACCCATCTTCATCCTTTCTTCCGCTTTCAGCATCTACGAACTGAGTTACCTAGCAAAAGAGTATTATCTGTCTCTTTGAAGTACCCTGATTCAAAAAAGTTTTCCCCTTTCATATAACCACCTTTTAGAAAAAAGAAGGGCTTTCCGGTGACTCACCAGTAAAGAATTCACCTGCTAATGAAAGAGACACAGGTTTGATTCCTGGGTGGGGAAGATCCCCTGGAGAAGGAAATGGCAATCCACTCCAGTATTCTTGCCTGGAGAATCCCATGGACAGAGGAGCCTGGCGAGCTACAGTCTATGGGGTCGAAAAGAGTCAGACACAACTGAGCACGCATGCAGAAAAAAGAAAAAACTTTCCTATCCACTAGTAGTATCATTCCTTGCTCTATCTATCTCCAGCCCCCCAAATGAAGTTACCATGAGGTGTAAGTAATGTCTAAGCCTTTACTCAAGTGCCATGCAGAAAGCCACTAACAGTTATCTAAAGATCCTGCAACAAATTCCAAACAGGCTCAAAGGAAGTAGAGGAAATTACTCATAAATGAGAAACAGTCAAAGTTTTATACTTTACCTTCATTTAAAAATCAGGACCAAAAAAAACACCAATATTTTTTTAACGATGGAAAAAGAAAAAATTAGGACGCAAATTGGAACAACTTGTGAGAATCTGAGATTTCACCTCACCATGTAATATAGAATACAAATCTACCACTGACAAAATGGTCTGGAACATGAGCGTGTTGTTGAGAACTTCAAATGTATTCTCTCTAGTGAATAAGGTTATATATAATATACTTGTTTCGAAGACAGCTCAGAAAAACTAATAATAAACTAAAATTTAAAAAAGAAATGATCCACAATCAGATATGATGCTGATTAAAGCTGACATTCAACTCCTTTATTTTACAAATAATGTGGCTCTGATGAAGAGAAAGTTGGGTCACTTGCCCAGTGTCACCACCGTATATAAAATCAAGGGTTAGTTGCTCAGTTGCGTCCGACTCTTTGCGACCTACGGACTGCAGCCCATAGGTCTGTTCTTGGGATTCTCCAGACAAGAATACTGGAGTGGGTTGCCATTTCCTCCCCCAGGGGATCTTCCCAACCCTGGTGGGAAACCAGGCAGATTCTTTTTCTACTGTCTGCCCCACCAGGGAAGGCCATATAAAATTCAAAGCTGGTCAAAAAATCCAGATCCAGGACTCAGTACAGACACACATTTTCAGATTTCACCATCTCTACATAACAAGGATATGTTATGTATAAACATCCTAATATGGTGTAACTCTATTGGTACATATCAAAAGAAATATTTAAAAAGCACTTACCTTAGATTGTATTAGGTGGTGATGTTTTACATAATAAAAGTAAACAGGCTGAGTGAGAAAACTAGCTGCACTCTAGAACACCTGTGCTGTTTTCAGTTCCCTTACCTATGGTGAAATCTCAGGATAATTTTTCACCAATCAAGAGTAAAGGGAGTTTTCCCTCTAGATACAATCCTAAACGCTGTTTTGTCCTATATATCGCTAAACACAATTGGTTTCAAGTCGATTCAAATGGATAACTGTGAGGGACTTACACGAATAAATTAAATACAATTACAGCAAATTAAAAATTTTGTTAATTACTCAATTGGCCTGTGTTACAAAACTTCTTCCAAAGAAGCTGCCAGCAGTCACACTTTTCTCTTCAGTTGCTGTGTGAAAGTGAAAGTCACTCAGTGGTGTCCGACTCTTTGCAACCCCATGGACTGTACAGCCCATGGAATTCTCCAGGCCAGAATACTGGAGTGGGTAGCCTTACCCTTCTCCAGGGGATCTTTCCAACGCAGGGATCTAACCCATGTCTCCTGCACTGCAGGCCAATTCTTTACCGCTGAGCCACAAGGGAAGCCCAAGAATACTGGTGTGGGTAGCCTATCCCTTCTCCAGCAGATCTTCCTGGCCCAAGGACTGAACACGGGTCTCCTGCATTACAGGCTGATTCTTTACCAACTGAGCTATCAGGGAATCAGTTGCTATACTCACTGTGAATTATGAACCTTACTTTTCAGTCACAGACCACTATCCTTGCTCTTGTTTCTCCAGAGCCAAAGGATTAACTAATTTGAGCCCCACTCTACTTACTCCATATTTATTTCTCTCACCTACTCAGGCAATGCTGGCCCCAAGTTCTATGTATTTCTATCTTTTTCTACGTAGATCTCTCTATTCCTCATTCATAAAGCCTCCTCCGAGTCTGATATTCAATTTACTTTGCTTTCTAAATGAATTAATATTGCTTCCATCTCCCCCTGTTTTTTTTTTCTGTTTTCCATACAGCTTTCCTCCAAGTCTGTTTCTCTCTTGTTCTTCACAATTCCTGTTCTCACATTCTTATTCCTGTTCTCACATTCTAACCTGCCTGGAGACTGGTTTGCAACCAGCATATGTAACTTATTACCATCTATGAACCCAGAGAAGGTAAACTGGTCTGCTGAGTAGTGCATATCTGAATAACGGTAAGGTCAAGATTTAATAGAGAAATTCTTCACCAACCAAGCACACACCTTACTAAGAATATTATAAAACATTGCTTGAAAAATAATCAGAGGGGCACAGAAGGATGAAAAGAACACTGTTAAAAAATCTTTTATTCAAAACTAATATGTAATACAAATAACAGAAAAGGAAATGGAAGTAGTAATGAAGCTACTGAACAAAAACACTGGTTAGAAGCTTAAACTTTGTCAAAGATGATACACAAACGGCCAATAAGCACACGAAAAGATGCTCAATATCATCAGGTATTTGGCTATTCCAAGCTCAGGCCCATTAGGATGGCTACTACCAAGTAAACAGAAAACACATCTGTGCATCAGAGCATACAACCAACAGTTAAAAGGCAACTTAGGGAAGTAAAAATCCTGCAAGTTATATATCTGATGTGAGGTTAGTATCTGTAATATATAAAGAACTGCCATTCAACAATTTTTAAAATCTCATTTTAAAGTAAGCAAAGGATTTAACAGACATTATGGCAAATATGATACACAAATGACGAACAAACTTATGAAAAAATGTTCAACATCATTGATCACTAAGGAATTGTACATCAAAACAATAATATACATTAGTATGATTATTAATTTTTAAAAAGCCACACCCACAGAAAATGTGTGTTGGCAAGGAGATGGAAAAATTGAAAACCTCGTACACTGCTGGGGAGTATGTAAAATGGTGCAGCTTCTATGGAAAACAGTATGGCAGTTTTCTCAAAAAATTAAAATTTAATTACTATATGACCCTATATTTCCACTTCTAAGCATATACCCAACATCTGAAAGCAAATTCTCTATGACATATTTGCACATCCATGTTCCTAACAGCACAATTCACAATAACCAAAAGATGGAAACAACACAAGTGTCCGTCAAGGAACAAATGGATAAACAAATTGTGGTCTACATACAATGGAGTACTATTCAGTCTCAAAAAGGAAGGAAATTCTGCCACATACTATTATGGGCGTTAACCCTGGGGAACTTTCCGCTAAATGAAAGAAGCCAGTCTCAAAACGGCAAATGCTGCTTGATGCCACTCATGAGGTATCGAGACTCCTCGGATCCACAAAAACAGGTGGATGCTGGGGACTGAAGTGGGAAAAGGAGAGGGAGTGAGTTGTTTAATGGGTAGAGACTTAAAGTTTCAAAACATGAGAAGAGTTCTTGAGACTAAACAGCGTACCTAACACAACTGAAAGGTACATAAAATGGTTAAGACGGTAAAGAATCTTGGTTGCATTGACCATGCCACAATTAAAAATAATGTTGTTGTTTTTTTTTTTAAGCCAGAAAATAACAAGTGTTGGAAAGGGTTTGGAAAAAGTGAAACTCTTGAACACTAAGAATATAAAATGGTATAGTCAGGAGTTTCTCATGTCTAGTGGTTAAGACCCAGCACTTCCCATGCAGAGGGCATGGGTTCATCCCTGGCGGGGGAACCAGGCTCCTAAATGCTGCAAGGTGCAGCCGGGAAAAACAAAAAGGTACAACCAATGAGGAGATAATATGGAGTTCCTCAAAAGACAGAATTGCCCCTCAATCCAGCAATTCTGGACATCTAATCAAAAAGAATTGAAATCAGTGGCTCAGATATTTATAAATTATATATTATATCTACATTAACCAACAGGAGGAAACCACCCAAGCGTTCATCAATAAATGAATGGATAAACAAAACGTAGTATAAACATACACAAAAGAATATTATTCAGTCATAAAGAAATAAATTCCTTTTTCTCTGGTAGTCAAAGGTACAGGCTTCCAGTTATAAGATAAACTAAGTTCTGGGGATAGAACATGATGATTATAGTCACACTACAGTGTATATTTGAAACCTGCTAAGAAGATAATCTTAAAAGTTTTCATCACAAGAAAGAAAACAAACTGTGTGAGGAGATAAACGTTAACTAAACTTATTGTAGTAATCATTTCACAATATATACATTACCAGTTTAGTCTCTCAGTCATGTCCAACTCTTTGTGATCCCATGGACCAGTCACTAAGTCATGTCCGACTCTTTGGGACCCCATGGACTGCAGCACACCAGGCTACCCTGTCCATCACCAACTCCTGGAGCTTGCTCAAACTCATGTCCATCGAGTTGGTGATGCCATCCAACATATACCAAATCATTATGTTATACACCTTAAATTTACAGTGTTCAATTATAGTGTTACTCGTTCAGTAGTGTCTGACTTTTTGTGATCCCATAAACTATACAGCCCACCAGGCTCCTCTGTCCATGGAACTCTGCAGGCAAGAATACTGGAGTAGGTTGCCATTCCCTTCTCCAGAGGTGTTAAAGGACCTTCCTGCCAATGCAGGAGACATAGAGAGATGTGGGTTTGATCCCTGGGTAAGCAAGATCCCTGGAAGAGGGCATGACAACCCACTCCGTATTCTTCCCTTTAGAAGCCCATGGACAAAGGGGCCTGGCAGACCACAATCCACAGGATTGCAAAGAGTTGGAACGCAACTGGAGCAACTCAGCATACATGCCATCAATGTCAATTATATTTCAATAAAACCAGGGAGAATTTCTTAAGAAGTGAAATTCTGATATATGCTATGAAATAAGCCATACACAAAAGGATCAAATTTACATGAGATACCTAGAATAGGCAAATTCTTAGAAATAAACAGTAGAATAAAGGTTATCAGGTGCTGAGAGAAGAGAGGAATGAGGAGGTATTATTTAATGAGTACAGTGTCTGTTTTGGATAATGAAAAAGCTCTAGAAATGGATAATGGCCCCGGAACGGTGACTTTTCCGGTAAAACGTATGAAACGTTCAGAGACAACACCAACCTACACAGTCTTCAAAAAAACAGAGAAGGCAAACATTTCTCAATTTATTTTCTGGAATTAGCTTTACACCAACATTACCAAAACCAAACAGAGAGAAAGAAGCAAATAAACAAAAACTATAAATCAATGCCCCTTGTGAACACAGATGAAAAAAGGTCTTCATAAAGTATCAGGAAATCAAATCAACAATATAAAAAAAAGAACAGTACATCATGACTCTGGATGCAAGCAAAGATGACTTACTACTTGAAAGTGCTAAATAACAAAGGAGAAAACATATATGATTGTCTCAGTAGATGCAGCAAAAACCTGTGACAAAATTCAACACCCATTCACAATAAATACTCTCAGTAAGCTATGAACAGAAGAAAACATACTCAGTCTGATAAAGAGTTTCGATGAAAAACTTGTGGCTAACATCATACTCAATAAAGAAGGACAGAATGCTTTGCCCTCACATTTGAGAACAAGGCAAGAATGTCCTGTATCACCAACTGTAATATGTACTGGAGGTCCCAGGCAGTTGAAATAAAGTAAGAAATGAAAAAACTACAATCAGAAAGAATAAATTATCTGTATTCACAGACAGTATGATCAGGCACATAGAAAATTTAAGAACTCAACCCTCCCCAAAGATGGTTTTTGGCAAAGGATAGTCTTTTTCAGCAAACGGTACTGAAAAAACTGGGTATTCACACGGGGGCGGCGGGGGAGAGGGATGAGTTTACCTCATACTATACACAAAACTTAAATCAAAGTAATTTAATGTTTGATCCCAGACCTACATATAAAACTCTAAAACTTCTAAAAGACATCATAGGGTAAAATTTCTTAGGATATAAAAAGTACCATCATAAAATCATAAAACAAAAAATTTATCATCTAAAGATTGAAGGTGGGAGAAGGGGACAACAGAGGATGAGATGGCTGGATGGCATCACCGACTCAACGGACATGAGTCTGAGTGAACTCCGGGAGCTGGTGATGTACAGGGAAGCCTGGCGTGCTGCGATTCATGGGGTCGCAAAGAGTCGGACACAACTGAGCAACTGAAGTGAAATGACCAAATAGAGAAGGCAATGGCAACCCACTCCAGCGTTCTTGCCTGGGAAATCCCATGGGCAGAGGAGCCTGGCAGGCTGCAATCCACAGGTTCACAAAAAGTCAGACACAACTAGTGACTATGCAAACAACCAAAATGTAAAACTTTGATTCTTAAAAAGAACGTGAAATGAATGATACAGCAAGCCATATTCCTGGAAAAAGTATTCTATGTACTCCTGACAAAGGACTTACATCCACAGTATATAAAGAAAACTATAGCAATTATATGAAAACATACAATTCAACAAATAATTAGTAAAATATTTAAAGAGTTCACAAAAAACACATGAATGTCATCAATGAAATAAAAACACAAGAAGGAGATACTATGAAATATTTACTAGAATGGCTAAGATTAAAAAGGCGAATGTGGACTGAAATAACTACTTTAGAAAACAGTTTAGTAGTTCTTGTAAAATTAAACATACACATATCACTTGACCTAGCAATCACACTCTTATGTGGAAAAGAGTAAAAACATTACATCCATACAAAGACAAATATTCATTCACAGTAGCTTTACTTCTAAAATTCCAAACTGAAAACAATATAAACATTTCATCAACAGGTGAATGGATAAAAAATTGTGATACATCCATATAATGGAATGGGACTAAGAGTGAAAAGGAACTAACTACTGACAAAGATAACAGCATAGTGAATCTTAAAATGGCAGGAAGGAGGGCACAGAAGAGAAGTGTATCACCTTCTATTGCTATTATAACAAACTACCCTGATCTAGAAGCTTGCTGCTGCTGAGTCGCTTCAGGCGCATCCAACTCTATGCAACCCCACAGACGGCAGCCCACCAGGCTCCCCCGTTCCTGGGATTCTCCAGGCAACAACACTGGAGTGGAATCCAGCAGCTTAAAACAATACAAATGTATTATGTTACAGTTCTGCAGGTGAAAAGTCTGACACAGGCCTCTGCACTCAAATGAAGACCTAAGAGCTGAGCCACATTCCTCCTTAGTGGCTTATGGGGGAGATCCATCTCTTTAACCTTTCAAGGTTCCAGAGGCAGCCCACATTCGTGGGCTCAAGTCCCCCACTTCTCAATCCCTGACTGTCCCTCAGTAGTCCCCTCTCAGACTACAACTTTAAAGGACTCGAGCAATGAGATTATGCTCACCTGTATAATCCAGGATAGCCTCCCCTTCTCAAGGCCCAAAATTTAATTCTGCAAAATCCCTTTTGCTACATAAGGGATTCAAGGGATTAGATCTGACAGAGTGCCTGAACTATGGACAGAGGTTTATGACACTGTACAGGAGGCAGTGATCAAGACCATCCCCACCCAAGAAAAAGAAATGCAAAATGGCTGTCTGAGGCCGACTTACAGATAGCTGAGAAAAGAAGAGAAGTGAAGGCAAAGGAGAAAAGGAAAGATATACCCATCTGAACGCAGAGTTACAAAGAATAGCAAGGAGAGATAAGTAAGTCTTCCTCAGTGATCAGTACAAATAAATAGAGGAAAACAATAGAACAGGAAAGATTAGAGATCTCTTCAAGAAAATTAGAGACACCAAGAGAACATTTCATGCAAAGATGGCTCAATAAAGGACAGAAATGGTCTGGACCTAACAGAAGCAGAAGATATTAAGAAGAGGTGGCAAGAATACACAGAAGAACTGTACAAAAAAATCATTACCCAGATAATCATGATGGTGTCATCATTCACCTAGATCCAGACATCCTGGAATGTGAAGTCAAATGGACCTTAGGAAGCATCACTACAAAGCCAGTGGAGGTTACGGAATTCCAGTGGAGCTATTTCAAATTCTAAAAGATGATCCTGTGAAAGTGTTGCACTCAATATGCCAGCAAATTTGGAAAACTCAGCAGTGGCCACAGGACTGGAAAAGGTCAGTTTTCATTCCAATCTCAAAGAAAGGCAATGTCAAAGAATGTTCAAACTACCGCACAATTGCACTCATCTCACATGCTAGCAAAGTAATGCTCAAAATTCTCCAAGCCAGGCTTCAACAGTATGTGAACTGTGAACTTCCAGATGTTCAAGCTGGATTTAGAAAAGACACAGGAACCAGAGATCAAATTGCCAACATCCACTGGATCATAGAAAAAGCAAGAGTTCCAGAAAAACATCTATTTCTGCCTTATTTACCATGCCAAAGCCTTTGACTGTGTGGATCACAACAAACTGTGGAATATTCTTAAAGAGAAAGAAATACCAGATCACCTTATCTGCCTCCTGAAAAATCTGTATGCAGGTCAAGAACAACGGTTAGAACTGGGCATAAAACAACAGACAGGCTCCAAATCGGGAAAGGAGTACATCAAGGCTGTATATTGTCACCCTGCTTATTTAACTTATATGCACAGTACATCATGAGAAACACTGGGCTGGAAGAAGCACAAGCTGGAATCAAGACTGCCAGGAGAAACATCAATAACCTCAGATATGCAGATGACACCACCCTATTGCAGAAAGCGAAGAGCTAAACAGCCTCTTGATGAAAGTGTAAGAGGAGAGTGAAAAAGTTGGCTTAAAATTAAACATTCGGAAAACTGAGATCATGGTATCTGGTCCCATCATTTCATGGCAAATAGATGAGAAATAGTGGAAACAGTGAGAGACTTTATTTTCTTGGGCTGTAAAATCACTGCAGACGGTGATTGCAGCCATGAAACTTAAAGATGCTTGCTCCCTGGAAGAAAAGCTACGACCAACCTAGACAGCATATTAAAACGCAGAGACATTGCTTTGCCGACAAACTTCATATAGTCAAAGCTATGGTTTTTTTCCAGTAGTCATGTGTGAGAGCTGGACTCTAAAGAAAGCTGAGTGCTGAAGACCTGATGCTTTGAACTGTGGTATTGGAGAAGACTCTTGAGAGTCCCTTGGACTGTAAGGAGATCCAAACAGTCAATCCTAAAGGAAATTGGTCCTGAATATTCACTGGACGGACTCATGCCAAAGGTGAAACTCTAATACTTTGGCCACCTGATGGGAAGAACTGACTCAGTGGAAAAGACTCTGATTCTGGAAAGATTGAAAGCAGGAGAAGGGGATGACAGAGGATGAGATGGCTGGATGGCATCACCGACTCTATGGACATGGGTTTGAGCAAGGGAGTTGGTCATGGACAGGGAAGCCTGGCGTGCTGTAGTCCATGGGGTCGCAAAGAGTCGGACACGACTGAGCGACTGAACTGAACATAGGGTAAAAAATACACAGGTTCTGCAGATTAGGGTATGGACATCTTGGAGAAGGGGCCTTTATTATGCCTATCATAGAAAAGAATGGAATTTATATAAAACTTAAAAAGAAACAAAAGTAATCTGCAGGATTAGACAGTAGATCAGGTGAAGAGCAGGACCGACCACAGTTGGGAACAAGAGAACTTTCTCTATAATGAACATGAGCCTTGGCCTGAACTGGGTGGTTATACATATATATTTATTTGTCAAAATTCACTGAATTAAACACTTCGAGTGGGTACCTTTTATTATATCTAAAGTATGCCTCTTTTAAGTCATGAATACTA
Organism: Aepyceros melampus; assembly: GCA_006408695.1. Classification (NCBI taxonomy): domain Eukaryota; kingdom Metazoa; phylum Chordata; class Mammalia; order Artiodactyla; family Bovidae; genus Aepyceros; species Aepyceros melampus. Next base: position 472,288 of record SJXQ01008277.1, on the reverse strand, counting down.
TCTTTAGTAAGTATTCTGTTTTAGTTGGTTCTTAACCTCCATATTCCAACCTATCTTTCTTATATACTTTAAGTTCCCACTGTGGCGTTTTCAGTAAAACGATCTATATGGCTAAGGAGAAAGTAATATTTACCACTGAAGAACTAATAAACACTCTTATAATACTGTTTTTAAAGAAAACTCTGCTGCAAATTCCAGTTCAAATGCAGGAATTTAGGACAAGGCTACAAAAAATGGCAGTGGTAACAACCCTAAATTTGATATTGTATAGTAAGAAATGAAAATCCTGCATGTTAGTATGGTACTGCTTCTAGACAGAAGAGAGTTCAGAAGTTATTTAGAGGAGCTCAGAAGCCCATCCACGTGGGTATGGCTGTGACTGGGCAATCACCTGTGGCACCGCTGGACAACCACCAACAACCTTAAGGTTATATAAACCCAGAAAATTAGTTAACTACCTGCAGTAATACAAAACAAGTATTCTTCTTCTACACACACACACAATATAACTCCAAAAGCAGGTATACCCACCCTATAGGCCACATTTAAACTACTGAGGCTAGCACTAAGACGACATCTCTCCTCACCTCCAAAACTAAAGCTATAAAGAAAATTAAAAAACCATCAGCATTCAAAAAGTCTCAATGTAGTACCCTTTTAGAGTTTTAGACCTCCTGTTCTAAAATGTAAAAATAACAGGAAGAATTCTTTTTAAATTCCTGGAGGGACAAGAGTTTTTTTTGTTTGGTTGTTTTTTTACTTATGTGGCACCAGATAAATTTTCTCAATGGGAAGAGAAGAAATCCTTTTCCATCATGGGTTTAAAATGCTGGGCCTGATTCTTGCTGCTAAGGAAAGTAAATAGCTCACTTCCAAAACCGAATGAACAAGCTTCTTGAAATTATATCAATTCTCTAATGCTAAAAAGATTCTCTCCAAATGGTAAGTAAATTACCACTTACAGCACAATTTAAAGCATCACTTTGAAATAAGGACTCTCTATTTTAAAACAGAGCACTTTTAACACTTTTATGAGAATTGCATGATTTATTAAAGAGAAAAACCATATAAAAGTCAATATATATTTACACACATATAAATAACAAGTTGATCAAAATTACTTGAAAACACAAAGACGTAAAATTCTCATCGTATTTTTTAGTAGCATGAGTTTATATCCAGTCTCTCTTCTTTCTTAAAATAAACATTTATAATAACCCTTCCAGGTATTAAAGGTATATAAGCCCTTAATATTCTAGTGGAAAAAGAATAGAGGGGAAAAAGTCACCCAAATAAATGTATAATTATAATCAGTAGTAAAGTCTAAAAAAAAAAGTACTACTTCCAAAGACACCAAAAAAGGCCTCTCTAGGCAAATAACACTACTGCAGCCACCTAGTGCATGGGGCTTTGCCAAAGACTGATCATGACCCTCTACGTTTTCAAGACAAGCTAGACACTACATCTTTATAAGGACTCAAAGTTTCAGGAAAACTTGCTAAATTTAGCAAGTTTAAATTTTTCAACTAAGTCACTCTGCTATAAAGCAAAAATTAGCACACCACTGTAAATCAACCATGTGTGCGTGTGCTCACTCAGTCATATCCGACTCTGCAACCCCAGGGACTGTAATCCATCAGGCTCCTCTGTCTATGGAATTTTCCAGCCCAGAACACTGGGGTGGGTTGCCATTTCCTACTCCAGGGAATCTTCCCAACTTAGGGCTCGAACCTGTGACTCTTACATCTCCTGCGGTGGCAGGCAGATTCTTTACCACTTCAATTTAAATGAATTTTTTCAAAAGCGTAACAAACACATCAAGGTCACTGATGTCACCACGTTCGCGTACCTAATCTCACAGTTTAGATCTATTTTCACTTAAGTAGTGGTTAAGAGCAGAGCTAGAGAATCAGATTAAGTCAATCGTGCAAATCTAAGAGAAGAGAAAAAAGAGGAATGGGAAGATACAAAAGTGAGAGTGCTTTTCTCTAGGAGCTTGGTCGAGTAACATGAATTAAAGAGCTGCTGGAGGCTTTGTTCTGCTGATCTGTGGACCAAGTGAGTAGAAGTACCTAGTTTGCAGAAAGAAAGAAGAACCATATAATGTCCGGAACAGTCTCCACTGAGTCCCACTATGCTCCCAATTTCACAACATATTCTCACACCAAATTTCACAAGATACTTTCCAATCAAGCTTTTTCATCAAGCTCTCAGTTACTGGGTTTTGTAATTTTAAACTCAAGAGTCCCAAATCATAAGACACACCTAAAGTCTATGACACTCTAGAAATATAAAAAATTATAAAGTACTTATCAGTCAAAACCAGTTAAACAACAATTTTATATACAAATAAATCTACACAACACAAATACCAATGTACACAAACACATTCGTTTTAAAAATCTGATAAATGTTTAACACTGTAATTTTACATTTCTGTTATTATCTAACTTATGCTTTGTTGTTTTTCTGACAGTTCTGCCCAGCTACTATCTCAGACACTCAAGCCAATTCCTCCTTTCTCATTTTTCACGTGGTTATTTTAGCTGGCCTATGTGCCCTTCAAGTTTTCTTTTACCCAAAACCCTTATTAGAGAGAGATTTCTGCAAGCAGTAGGCAAACAGAGTATTCCCTGCATCTACCTCACACTTTTATGTACCTTATGAACCTCTTAGGTTAATTCCATTTTCAATTAGTAAAATGCAAGTCGGAGACTCTGACCTCAGCGCTACACATGTACATAAAAGATCATCACTGTAAAACGGCCACCAGCACCAGACTGATTCTCCCAAGCAGCACTGGCCAGGGCTGTGAATATTCAGAAGGCAGCAAACAGCTCAGCAACATATACAGGAGAGTGGTTTTGTTGTTGCTATTGTTGCCTGTTGTTTTGTTTTTCTGTTTGTTTTTTAGCCTTTTCTGAATTACATGTTTATATATTCATGTATAAACACAAAAAATTACTGAGCCAGGACATTATTTCTTTAGCTGAAGGAAATAATTCAAACTGATCAATGTAGAGAAAAATGCACTTCTCTGATTTCATACTGTGTATTAAATGTAAGATACAGAGTATTAAAATACAGATTTTTTTTTTTTTTTTTTACAATCAGTGTTGGCCAACTAACATCACACCTGTCCTTGTTTGTGATACACAACCAGCATCAACATTTGCAGAATGGAGGTTAGCAACTTGGGAAGCTGAAATATTAGCTGGCCACTCTTTTATACCCTACAAATCAGAATTAAGATAAAGAGGTACAGAAGCTAGGGAATAAGAAAAGTTTACCAAGGTTCATAAAGCTAGAATAAAAAAAAATAAACTAGATCTGCATGACATGCTCACTCACATCCAGCTCTGCAACCCCATGGACAGCAGCCACACCCTCCACCCCTCCACCCCGACCTCTCCACCCCCACCTCCACTCCTCGGCCCATGGAAATTTCCAGGCAAATATACAGGAGGAGCCATTTCCTCCTCCAGGGGATCTTGCTGACCCAGGGATCCAACTCAAGTCTCCCACAGTGGCAGGTGGGTTCTTTACCACTGCGACACCTGGAAGTTAGGTCTACTTAACTGCAAAGTCAGCTTAAGAGCAAAGCCTCAATGGCTTGTAGGTATTTGTTTTGTTTTGTTTTAAATTCTTTTAAGAAATGCTCCTTCCATCTCCCCACCAACACTCTTCCGTGTACAAAAGACAATAGAGAAACACAATAGTAAGTCAAAAGCCACCTCGGAAGTCCTACTCTAAAAGTGAAAAATTAGGGGAAATACTTTAACCAATTTATATCATGTCTATTTTCCTCTCATTTATCTGGAAGAGTAGTACATACAAAACTAAAAGTATAAGGTAAAAATTCTAAGAGGTAAAAAAAAAATCATGTCCGTTTAATAACATTTTCCCTATCGTATGGGAAAACATGTGTGTGCACTCACTCACTCAGTCGTGTCCAACTCTTTGTGACCCCATACACAAAATAACAAAATATCATACGTTTGGGAACACATTAAGTTTGTTAAAATATGGTGACTTCAGAATGAAGCAAGACTTTCAAAAGTATACCACAAAACTAGGAGGCAATTTTGAAACAATTAAAATTTTAATAAAAATAAAGTCTACTTTACTTATTTAAAGTTTACTAACTGTGATTTCTGCCAGGCAATCAAAAATAAAAGACATACTACAAGCCAGTAAAAAACATATTTGCAAACTCATATCACAATGGGCTTATAAACATACACTATTGAAAATAACTCCTACAAATCATTCCAAGATCCATCACCCAGTTAAAAAACATGTCAACAATGAACACATGAAGATACTCAACATCATTTGTTGCCACAGAAATTCAGATTATAATCATAATGAGATTCCACTGCAATGGCTGAAACTAAAAGGACCAAGATACGGGCAACCAAATTCTCAAACACTGTGGAAATATTGGGTAGCTGTTGGGCAGCATCTACTGAAGTTAAATAGACATATACCTTAACTAACTCATAGCCCTTAGTCCATTTCTAACATACTATAAAGATGTAAGTTCTTAGATCTGCCAAAATACAGATATATGAATATTCGCTGCAGTTTTATTCAAAGAGACCAAAGCTGAAAAAAACCCAAGTATCTGTCAATCCACAATAAAATTAATAATGGTTATATTCCCATACACAGCAATGAGAAAAAACAAAACACTAACACAACAGAGTGATGACTTACAAGTTTACTAAATGTATCTACAGTTGACCCAGGACACTGTAGTGGTTACCTTTGGTGGGAAGGCTGCAGGGGGAGTACAGGAGAACCCACTGCAAGGCAAGAAATGTTCTCTGTCTTGACTGTGGTAGTTACAGGAGTTTAAAATATGTTAAAAATTAACATACACAACTAATTGATGGTAAGAAATCAGAAAGTGACTGCCTGAGGTAAGGAGAAAGGAAAAGGGAATGGAAAGGAAGCCTGAGGGAACTTATTTCTGGGCAGTGGAAACGCTCTAAATCTAGGATGGCTTGGTTATATGGTCACATAAAAATGTCAGAACTCATCAAAACTGTACACTTAAGATCTGTTCATTTTACAGGAAATTACACCTCAATAAAAGAAAGTTCACTGAGTTTAAAATGTGTGTACTGTACCTTATACAAGTTATACCACAACGAACAACAACAAAAAAATGGTGAAAGAGTCCAAAATACAATGATAGTTCACTGGAAGAAATGACCAAAACATATAAAAAGATGCTCAAACTCACTTAAAAACACTAAATATCATCTTTACTATCATGTAAGCAAAAAGCAAAACTGTTTTATTTGGTTAACACTACGCTGGCAAGAGTGTGAGCAGTTACTCACATTGGGATCAGTGGTGTGAACTGTGGCAGCCTCTGGAGTCAGTCCAGCAGTAACTACATCACTTGCTTCCCGTGGCTCAGTGGTAAAGAATCTGCTTGCCAAGTAGGAGATGGGGGTTCAGTCCCTGGGGCAGGAAGATCCCTTGGGAGGAGGAAATGGCAACCACTCCAGCATTCCTGCCGGGAAAATCCCACGGACAGAGGAGCCTGGCAGGCTACAGTCCGTGGGGTCGCAGAGAGTCAGACATGACGGACTCGCATTCGCACAAGCTGTGACTCAGCAGTTCCAATTCAAGTAGTTCATCATACGAATACCCTTGCACATACAGGTTGTACACAACACGGTTATTCACTGCAACACTGTCTATAACAGCAGCAGACTGAAGTAACCTAAATATCCATCAACTGGGCAAACGAGTTGGATACGTTATGGTATATTCATACAATAAAACACCTTACCACCATTCAAAAGGGGAAGGCGAGCTCTTTAGGTGTTGATATGAGATCTCAAACACATCAGTGAAAAAAGTAAAATACAGTAGAGTGACTAGCATGCTATCATTTGTGTTCAAAACAACACTGAGGAAAGTGCAAATTATACATGCGTTGGATTTTTTATATATGGTATTTCTCTGGAAGGATAGGGATGAAACTGATATCCCTATTTGGTTCCAAAGTAATTGGTAGCTCGGGGGGTTGAGAAAACAGGAAGAGAAAGAACACTTGTGAATTTTGAACATTTTGAATAAATTATTCAATAAAACCATTTTCAAAGTAGTCATCAGCTTCACTTACTATACAAACATATTTCTATAAACATGTAAAATATATAATGATCATAGACTCCCCCCAAAAAGTATCTGAGTCTGGATTAAAATTTTGTTATTTTTAATCTTTAAAAAGTATCAACAGTTTGGACTGAAGTTGTTACAACTGAACAGAAAATATTCAGCACTACTTTGTCCAAGGAAATGCAGATTCTGAGCCCCAACCCAGACAGACAGTAGAAACTCTGGGGGTGGGGCTGAGTGATGTTAGAACGTGTTTTAACAACTTCTCCAGGTGATCCATACCAAAGTCTGAGAACTACTGACAGTTCTTAATTAAGACTTGCACTTCACACCTCTATCATGGCAAGAGCCTCAAGAAAGCCAACACATCCGCCAAGGCACCAGCAGGATGATCTACCACATTACCCTCCAACTCCTTTAAAATGTCTTTCAACTCTTCAAAGCTTGGCTTGCCCCCAGGAATTTCATGATCTGCATCCTGCCACCACTTTCCCCATCTCCCCCAACACCACCACCCACATATGGATCTCTAGACCTACCTCCAGGTGTTTCTTGACTCCCTACTTTTCTATTCCAGTCCCCTATAATGAAAAGAATTCAGCATTACTGGTTGGGGCATAGACTTGGATTCTTGTGATATTGAATGGTTTGCCTTGGAAGTGAACAGAGTTCATTCTGTCATTTTTGAGATTGATCCAAGGACTGCATTTCTTGAACTCGATTCCTGCCTGCAGTAGTAGATATAATGGTCATCTGAGTTAAATTCACCCATTCCAGTCCATTTTAGTTCGCTGATTCCTCGAATGTTGACGTTCACTCTTGCCATCTCCTGTTGGACCACTTCCAATTTGCTTTTATTCATGGACCTAACATACTCAAATATAAAATTAAAAAAAAAATTTAGCAGAAAAGAAAGCAAATCTCATCCTAACCATTTACTGGGGCAATGTCATGCCTAAGTAACTCCCCAGTGTCATCTGGACTTGTTTAGGCACAGGAATCATTTTAATTTTGTTATAAACTCCATTGTAAAAATATTCCCTTTACTACAGGTCTTTTCTAGTTAAACAAATATTTTATTTGGAGCATAGCCAATTAACAGTGCTGTGATAGTTACTCCAGTGTTCTTTCCTGGAGAATCCCAGGGATGGGGGAGGCTGGTGGGCTGCCATCTATGGGGTCGCACAGAGTCAGACACGACTGAAGTGACTTAGCAGCAGCAGATAGTTTCTGATGAACAGGGAAGGGACTCAGCCATACATATATATGTATCCATTCTCCCTCAAACTCCCCTCCCATCCAGGCTGCCAGAAAACATTGAGCAGAGTTCCCTGTGTCATACACTAGGTACTTATTGATTATCCACTTTATCTTTTTATTGACAGATAACTGCTTTACAATGTTGTGGTGGTCTCTGCTATACATCAATGTGTATCAGTCATTATATATATATATATATATACACACACACACTTCCTTCCCTTGAGCCTCCCTCTCCCCCATTCCATCCCTCTAGGTCTTCACAGAGCTTTGCTATTTTATGAAAGTGGAGTTTAAGGCAGATAAAATGGCTCTGGTATCCACCAGCACCATATAGGACTCTCCATTAATTTTATCTTAGTTTCCCCCTTCCTCATTGAGAAGAATCATGGGAAGCAGTTTACTGAGGGCTGCTCAGAGCCCCATCTAGTTTTGTTAGTATTTCAGTAATCAAATTGTTAAGATTTCCCCTGATGGAAAACAGTCTGAATTAACAAGTGAAAGTGAAAGTCGCCCAGTCGTGTACAACTCTGCGACTCCTATAGATTGGAGCCCATCAGGCTCCTCTGTCCATGGAATTCTCCAGGCAAGAATACTGAAGTGGGTAGCCATTCCCTTCTCCAGGGGATCTTCTCAACCCAGGGATGGAAACCAGGTCTCCTGCATTGCAGATGGATTCTTTATCATCTGAGCCACCAGGAAAACCTGAATTAATAAGTGAAGGTCTACCAAAGGGTGGGTTCAGCAGAGGGTGCTGCTTTTTCTAGGGTCTTGGTTGTTTATCATCAAGGCAGACACTTGGGGCACTGTATCCCTGAGTGGAGGACGTCTACGTCCTGGCGGGAAATGTGTACATGAAGTTCCTTTCAACTCTTGGAGTGGTTGTAACTTCAGGGCCATAAGTGTACTGGCTTTTTAAATTTTATGTTTTTCCAATGTTTTTAAAAACTCAGTTAAGGCTTTTAATTTACTAAGAAAGATAGTTTCCTCAAGAGGGAGGGGACATATGTATACCTATGGCTGATTCATGCAAATATATGGCAGAAACCAACAGAATATTGTAAAGTAATTATCTTTCAATTTAAAATAAATTTTAAAAATAATTATATATATAAAAAAAGAAGAGAATCTTCCCAGCCTGGCTTGTATCTCTTTTTTAGACTACTTAGTTAATGCTGGAACCTGCTAATGAATAAGAAAATTGGGATATAAGTGTGTCTGCATTTATTAAAGAGCACCCAGAATGTTTCACAAAAAGAACTTCCAGTTTTGTCTTACAATCTGAGGCTGGTTCATCCTTTTTTGGTTCACGAGGTTGAATGATAGACTAGTCAATGTTTTGAGGAAATAACTTACCAGCACTTCCAAGGAGGTCCTGGGCTGTTTTTTGTGCACATTTTGGGCTCACCCTGGTAGACTCATTAGTATTTTGCTCTTTTATATCACCCTTGGAATCTTTCCATTTGGCTTCAGCCATCATTTTCAGGTGCTGCCAGGCCCTAACATCACATGAATTAATTGGGAAGAATCTAGGAGCCCCAGATTAAAAGTGTTAATTGAAATTCTAAATTCTTCATAAAATTTTAGGAAAGTCTCTGTAGGGTTTGCAAAATCTTTGATGGTGGCCCTCCATTTGGCTTTTGACCAGGAAAAAAGAGAGTTACATTTTATATTCCAGGCTCAGTGGAAGGCTCCTCTTTAAAAGGCATTTGTTTATTGTATATTAATGCATATATGTGGAATCTAGAAAAGTGGCCCAGATGAACCTGTTTCCGGGGAAGGAATAGAGACACAGATGTAAAGAATAGACATGCCACACAGAGCAGGAAGGGGAGGGCGGGGCGAATTGAGAGAGCAGGACTGACATATACACACTGTCGTGTATAAAATGGATAGCTAGTGAGAACCTGCTATAAAGCGCAGAAATCTCGGCTCCATGCTCTGTGATTACCTAGAGGGGTGGGGTGCAGGGGCAGGTAATTGGTGGGAGGGAGGCTCAAGAAGAAGGGGATATATGTATACATATAGCTGATTCAATTCATTGTACCACAGAAACTAACACAACATTGTAAAGAAACTATGTCTCAATTAAAAACAAAACAAAACAGTGTGTGTACCTGATGGGGAGGCATTTGTTTAACCTTTGTCTCATCACCATAGTGAAAAGGCAATTGAGTAAGGGAATTAGTAGGTTCAGGGTATTTAAAAAGAGGATGATAAAGGGAAGGGAGCAGTTGGGGCAGTCGAGTCAAGTTAGTGTATGTTTCCTTACAGATTCACAGTCAGCTTGCTGCCTAAGCTTTTCATGTACCTTTTGTAAAGACTCTTTTAAAGAGGGAATTTTCATTTATTTGCATTCTTAGAAGCTTCTGCATTCCAATTAAAGGTGTATCTCCTTGTTGGGGGAAATTTGGGACTGACTATTTTCTAGAATACTTCATAAATGGTTAAACTTATCTATGGAGTTCAGTTCAGTCACTCAGTCATGTCCAATTCTTTCAATCCCATGGACCACAGCACGCCAGGCCTCCCTGTCCATCACCAACTCCTAGAGTCCACCCAAACTCATGTCTACCATGTCAGTGATGCCATCCAACCATCTCATCGTCTGTCATCCTCTTCTCTGCCTGTCCTCAATCTTTCCCATCATCAGGGTCTTTTCAAATGAATCAGCTCTTTGCATCAGGTGGCCAAGGTATTGAAGTTTTGGTCAACATCAGTCCTTCCAATGAAAACTCAGGACTGATCTCTTTTAGAATGGACTGGTTGGATCTCCTTGCAGTCCAAGGGACTCTCAAGAGTCTTCTCCAACACCACGGTTCAAAAGCATCAATTCTTCTGCACTCAGCTTTCTTTATAGTCCAACTCTCACAATCATACATGACTACTGGAAAAACCATAGCTTTAACTAGATGGACTTTTGTTGGCAAAGTAATGTCTCTGCTTTTGAATATGCTGTCTAGGTTGGTCATAACTTTCCTTCTTAGGAGTACGCGTCTTTCAGTTTCACAGCTGTAGTCACCATCTGCAGTGATTTTGGAGCCCCCCCAAAATAAAGTCAGCCACTGTTTCCACTGTTTCCCCATCTATTTGCCATGAAATGATGGGGCTGGACGATCTTAGTTTTCTGAACGTTGAGCTTTAAGCTAACTTTTTCACTCTCCTCTTTCAATTTCATCAACAGGCTCTTTAGTTCTTCTTCACTTTCTGCCATAAGAGTAGTGTCATCTGAATATCTGCGGTTTTGATATTTCTACCAGCAGTCTTGATTTCAGCTTGTGCTTCTTCCAGCCCAGCATTTCTCATGATGTACTCTGCATGTACGTTAAATAAGCAGGGTGGTTCAAGATTATCTTTGGTAAGATTAATCCATTGATTCAGAAAAATACAAGTTGTTTATCTTTATGATTGTCTGGGGTTTTGGATGCAAGAGTCCCAGATTGTATGGACTCAGAAGAGCTTATTTTTCTTTTCTTTTCACTTTTCCTTCTTGCCTGAGGCCTTGCACTGGACCCAGTCCACTTAAGTCAGACACAGTCCAGTTTCTAACACAGACCTAATCTTACCTGAACTGAGTCAGTTTTTTATTCATTTAAGTCAGCTGACTCTGAACGCAGACTAGAGAAAGAAATGCTCAAATAAATTTGGAGCTCTTTCAGATGCAAAAACCGTGGAGCTCAGATCACAGGGGGACTTACAACAGCATCCAGAAGCAGCAAGAATGTCGTGAGCTCAGTAGGGTCAGTGTATGTTACAGTGTACGGTCATTTGCAGAGTTACTCAATGCTCCTGGAGGCTACTGATAGGAGTCTTGTTTGGGTCCTACTTTTGATACCAGAACTGTTAAAGCATAAACCACGACATGCTAAAATTTTAGGAATTTGAGAAAATGATGTTTTGAATGAGGTAACACCAACCCAGAAGTGGTTAGAAGCGTTCTGTCTAAGGAAACTGAGGGAAAACATAGAAAAGAAGCAGAAGCAGAGTAAGAAAATTATTGATTCACTATAGCTTAATACAACCATAAACAGTATTTATTTTAAAACGTTAGACATAATAGATTAACAAAATATACAATGAAATTAAACCCTGAAAGAATAGAAAAAGAGCAGGGCGAAAAGAATAACCAAAGAACAAATGGAACAAATAGAAAATATTTAGCAAGGTTAAGTGTTTTATTCATAGTATATCAATTACCACGCTGTTCATGGGGAATTTGAAGGCTAGATTTACAGTACTGAGATTATCAGATTGTATAAAATCTACTATATGCCACCTTCAAGAGCTACTTTGACTATAATAACATAGGTTTAACTAAATCAGTTGCAAAGGATGTACAGTGCAAACACAAACCAAGGAAAACTGGAATGGCTACATTAATTTCAGACAAAATATATTTCAGAGCAAGGAATATTATCAGAGATAAAAGAGGTACATTGTATAATCCTAAAGGAGTCAATTCTCTAGAAAGTAAAAGCTCTAAATGTATATATTCTTTGTAAAAGAGCTTAAAAATATAAGAGCCCTACACTGACAAATCTAAAGGAAAAATAAACCTATAGTTATATTTGGAGATTCCAACATTCTTCTGTTAGTAATTCATGTAACAAGGAGCCAACAACCAGTAAGGATATAGATGACCTAAACCATATTGTCAAGTAACATTGGCTGCCCTGTAAATAAATCCTTTCTCTGCTGCAAAGCTCTGAGTTTCAGCATTTAACTTGCAGCATATAACCTGACTCAGTAACAGATTCCATCATACATTTGAAGTACAAATAATACTAGTGCTACAAAATCTCTTCCAGAAAATACAAAAAAAAACAGTAAACTATTTAAAAAAAATTATGAAACCAAAATTACCCTAGTACCAAAGACAAGAACAGAAACCTACAGATCACGCATAAACATAGAGACAAAAATCCTCAACAAAATAAAAGCAAATTCAGCAAAATATTAAAAAGGATAAGGACATCATGATCAAGTGAAATTCATCTCAGGATTTTAAGAATAGCTCTACATTTGAAAAACAGTCAATATATCTTATATAAATGGATTAAATAAGAAAAAGAAAATATGATCAGTTCACTAGATACAGGAACTATTCAGAAATTTTCAACATCCATTTATGATTTTTAAAAAATAAAACTCTCAGTAAACCCAGCCTTATAAAGGGCATCTTAGTCTAAGAAAATTGTCTGTGAAAAAACCTGCAGCTATTATCATACTTAATGGTGAGGGATTGAATGCTTTCCCCTACAGTCAAGAACAGGAAAGAATGATCATTCTCATTGCTTTGATTTAATATCATTGCTGGACCCAGTGTCCACACTGTTCCCAGTGCTCATGTGAGACCCAATCTCCAGCCTCAGTCCCATATGACATCACAACTGGTTCTTGGGATTCTCTAAAGAGGAAAGGTCTCTTAGGAGCATTTACCAAATATATGCAGAGGATCCCATCATGAAAGTCATTGTAGAAAAGCTGCCCCATCTGATGCTATCCTGGAAGGCGAAAAGGATCTTTCAAGAATCTTTTCTCATGGCAGGAATATCTCCCTGCTCTTCCAGGGCTGCCTGTGATCTCAGTTGGAACCTCAGGTATGATGCATATGCAGGTTCTATTCTAGGGGAAAAAAAAAAAAGAAAAGACCTGGAAGAAGGTCTAACTTGCAGGATGATCCTAGGGTGACTGAAGAACTTAACAACAACAAAATAACCATATTAAAAACCTGTATAAACTGCAGAAAATCTCAGTAAAACTTCCAATACCCTCAATGTGTCCTACATTTTCCCTGTTAAGCCAAGCATTGGCCTCATCTTATTACTGCATCTGGAATAAACAGTGATCTGATGAAGACCTAGATCATAGGCAAGGGTGGAGATGTGACTTTCTGTCAATATCGCAGTTTAGATCTGATGCATGAAAAGCATGATGCTTGTCTATAATTTTATCTATTCATGAAGGAGTCCATGCTTTGGGTCAAACATGGCCCAAACCACAGGTGCTTTGATCTTCAGGCTTTTTAATCATCCACAACACATAATACTTTTGTTGGATGCAAGATGATTAAAAAATTGGTTATTTAACTATGTAACTACAGGAAGATATATTGTCACTCAATATGTTTTTTTCCCTTTTTTACAAGAATAGTTGTCCAACCAAAATGAGCTCTCGGCCAGAACAAGACAGTGCAATGGATCACGCTCTTGAGGAATGTTGAGGGGAAGCTCCTGTGATAAAGTAACCCTCACTAAAGACCTCTGACATTGATCCTTGATCTCAACCCATCACCATTTTGAGATGGGGAAGTAAGATGAGGCCAAGAATTCACCTGTTCTTCAACCAGGGTAACCCTGCACTACCTGCTTTTTCGTCTACACCCTGGCAGAATTTTATTCAGGTTTATGTGCCCTGCAAAAAAGTTTAACCTTACTGAATGAGATTTAAGTTCTTTCTAACTTTTGAAGTCTATGATACCATGTTAAATGAGCATAATCTTTCAAAATAGTACAATTGATGTTGTTAAATTAAAAAGAATACTTCTAGCTAATTCTCTCAAACTTGGATATTTAGAAGAGCTTGCATTTTTCTTAATTATCCTGCGATTACATTTACCTTGAGATTTTTTTTTTAAGTTTCTCATAAAGAATGCTATAGCACTTCCCTGGTAGCTTAAAGAATCCACTCACTAGTGAAGGAGACATGGGTTTGATATGTGAGTCAAGAAGATCTCCCAGAGAAGCGAATGGCTAACCATTCCCATATTCTTGTCTGGAAAATTCTATGGATAGGGGAGTCTGGCAAGCTACAATCCATGGGGGCCCCAAAAGAGTCAGACATGACTTTGTGACTGAGCAACAACATAGAATGCTATATTAGCATTAAGTAAAGAAATGGCAATAGTGCAAAATTAGTGAAGTTTTTAAAATTTAATTTTTTAAAGATTGAGGCATGGTTGATTTATAGCATTATATTAGTTTCAGGTATACAACATAGTGATTCAAATTTTTTACAGATTATACTTCATTTAAAGGTATTATATTGGGAACTGACCTGGTGATCCAGTGGTTAAGACTTTATCTTCCAATGCAAGGGCTGTAGATTTGATCCCTGGTCAGGGAGCTAAGATTCCATGTTTCATGTCCAAAAAAAGAAAAAAAAAAGAAGAACCAGAAGCAATATTTTAAGAAATTCAATAAAGACTTTTAAAATGATCTACATCAAAAAATCTTAAAGAAATAAAGTTATTATCAAATATTGTCTATATTCCCTGTATGGTACAATACATCTTTTTAGCTTATTTATTTTATGGTGCAGTTTTGATATCAGAAACTAAGAATGTAGGGGCATCTTATAGCTGTGAACAGATCATCAACACACTATTTATACACACACACATATTTTTTCCCTTTCACAAATAAAATAAAACTGAACTTTGCCCCAAAAAAGTCACTTTAAAATAAAACACTATTATTTAATACCTGATTTAACATATTTTGTCTCTTAGTAGCCTCATTAAATCATTTACAATCCAATAAAAACATAGATACTGCTTGTTAGTATTTATACAATTTTCCAAAAGGATGCAATTTTATGTGGAGATGTCAAACAGTTTGGCAAAACACTTATACTTAATGTGGTAGGAAGACCCAATGACTGTTCAATAGTGCAACCCATGATCAGGGGAAACAGATGGCTATGGGACACTAAGAGAATTCCTGGGGTCTCCCACTAGTTTCCTTGCAATTCTATTTAGGATGAGAGTTAAAATAATTCAGACTTCTCTGAAATTCAGAAGGTTGTGCTACTTTCTGAAAATCTGATTAGATTTTAGTGATGTGTAACGTTCCCAGAGTGGATGAGCAATATTTTTTTTCCACATGGATCAACACCAAGGGAAAAGCTAAGAGACTGAAGTTAGCCATAAGGGAGTTATTTCCAGTGTCCCTGAATTAATTGGTTCTACACTTGTACACCAGACATTCAATTATCTCTGGTGGGGACACAAACAAGATACAAGTCCCCAGGCATGGCCTATGAAAGCTACCTAAACCCATAAAAGCCATCATGGAACCAACGGGTTAACTGTCAAGGAGAGAACAGAGGCCTCCTCCCAAGGATGGGAATTTATGAAGTGTCTGTCTCAAAAGATCTGAAATCGCTTTCTGTTTATTGTCTCATTAATCTCCCAACATCCTTGTGACATGTGAGGACCAATTACAGCTAAGTATTAGATCTGTAAAGTTGAGTGGCAAAGTGTGAACACTGGGTCCCTCACATTGACTTTCTGGGAGGACTATTTAGTTAGAGGAGTGATGGGTCCTCCCTGGCCATCTAACATCAAAATACTCTGGAAAGTGCTCCATTCTAACTGCTACTCATTTAGTCCCTGCTTGGCCTCACATCCTCCTACTGCTTCTTTTCCTTGGAAAATATCACTTAACTATGTCATCTGCAGCTCAAAAACAACTAGACTGCAAAGGTCTCATGGCTCTGGTTTCCGTAATAAGGACCGTACAAATGAGTGTCTGGGGCTTCCCAGGTGGTGTAATGGTAAAGAAGCTACCTACAACACAGGAGATGCAAGATATGTGGGTTTGATCCCTGGGTCAGGAAGATCCCCTGGAGAGGAAATGGCAACCCATTCCAGTATACTTGCCTGCAAAACCCATGGACAGAGGAGCCTGGTAGGCTTACAGCCCATGGGATCACAAAGAGTCAGACACGACTGAGCGACTGGGTATTCATTCACAAATGACTGTCTAGCTTTAGACTTCAAAGCTATCAGAAGTTTGTTCCCAGTAAGGGAAAGGAAATAAGAAATTTAGATTGCTTAATGTCTCCAAGAAATCATGCATTGGTTAAATCTCCATACAAAAGCAGAGCAAAATGTCAAACAATTGATTGCTGAATTTGAGCAATGGGGACAACCTAACCAACCAGAGTAGCTCATCCAGAGAAACTGTCCCCTGTGTATCCCCATCACCTGAGGTCATAGGTAGACTGCCAACTATAGTACATCATGCAGCTTATTTCACTTAATGTAGTTATTTACTGCTTTTACTTAGGAATAATGTCTCTTGATGTCTGTGAGTAATTTTAAAGTAATTTTCATCTGAGGGGAATTGTCTCTCTCTGGTGCCAGCTTGCTATGTGAATCAGGCCAGCATACACATTTTAAAAATTTGATCACCTTAACAAAAATTATGTAAGCAATTAAAAAAAAACTCAGGAAACTATAAATACTTATATTATTGGAGAATCATTTGTTAAAGGTTTTGACATAATTTTGAATTATATTAGGTTTGGTTTAGAAGCATTGTATTGATGGGAAGAGATACCTATGTCTATTAATTAATCATGTTTAACAGTTTCTCCATGCATTACCAAGTTGGAAAGCATTGCATTTTCCCACTAAAAATGCTTTGAATATATTCCTTTTTTTTTTTTTTTTTTTTTAGCTTAGCTCTTGACTACAAGATAAAATGCTGTTTAGAGTGCAATTAACTTTGGTTCTTGTAAGCAGAGCAGAGTATCTAAGGAAGGATGCTGGATGGACACGAAATCTTCTAAAAGTCTATGCATCATTGCCAGGGATTCTGACAGTATCACGTTACCCACAAGCTTCTGTATATCAGATTTATAACAGCACCATCACCCCAGAGGCCAGAGCAAGGTGAGTAGATGTGGGCCTAGGTCTCTCTCGGCTGCAAACATGAGGTAAAGCCTTTATCCAGGAGGTACTGAAGTTGGAAGAAGTTTTACAATAAGAGTTCACAGTCCTTCGAGGATGAGCAGAAAATCTAAAGTGTGTGTAGTGCTGGGGCCTGCAGAGCCAAATTAGGAGGCAAAGAGAAGCAGGTATTGGGCATGGCAAATGCTGTGATGTTGAACCTGCTGTGTCTTAAAGTGCTTCAGGCCTCTGCCTGCTGAGATCCAAAGAGTAATATCCTCATTTGTGCAGCTCTCTGCTCTATAAAATCACAGACTCTGAATAATTGGGAGGCATTAAAAAGGTACAGGCTATTTCTAAAGAAGTTCAGGCTTATTATTTGTGAGAAAATGCAGTAATGAAGGAGCAGGTGACCAATTACTGGAGGAAAGGTCCTTAGGAGACCAGCCTTCATTACCCAACAGGAAAGATTTTTCTCTGCTCTATCAACCACTTGTATACAAATACAAGAGTCTCAAGAATTTAAGGGTCTTGCAAAAGTGTATGTCTTTGTCATTAAAATATTCCATCTCCTCATGTCTCTTAGCGAGACTAGATTTTTACCAACCCCCAAATTCTTTTTTTATTCATTGAAAGGTTAATTTTAGCCAACTTTCTTGTAAATTCTTAGAGCATAATTGTTTGTTTGTTGTTTAGTTTTGTCTTATTCCTTGTACCTCAGAAAGAAAATGAAAGCCAGAGCAGAAAGAGAAGCAGAATTCTTCCAGGAGATCCTTAATATAAATAAAGTGATGGACATCACAGTCCCAACCAAACCCTACCACATGTCCTTGGAAGAACAGTCACAGGTGTGCAAAGTTCTAGATGGGGTCTATATTGAATTTGCCAAGGAAGAGCCATCGGTTTAGTGACATTCGGTTTCTAGTTTCTCAGTTGATTATCAGGAGTGTGACACAAGTTTATGAAAATCATGAAACCCAGCAACAAAACGTGACTTCCCAGAAGGAAACTTCTGGGGTCATGAAAGGGAAGGAGAGCAAGGAGATCACCCACAGTTATAGGGAAATGCGACTGGGGCCAGGGTATTGTCAAGTCACCTTCCCACCCAACCCAGGGAGTCAGATGAGTACAGATAGCTCCAGCCAGGGCTCCAGATGTCTGAGCTAAACCAGAGCCCCGACCACAGAGCTGCAAGGCAGGAGAGAAAATCCAGACCATTGTCGTTTTCTACTTTTGTCAAGAATGGAATAATCTTTAATATATTCTGCTTTGGTGAGCCATAGAAATTGTTAGTCGTTCAGTTGTATCTGACTTTTTGGGACCCCATGGACTGTAGCCTGCGAAGCTCTTCTGTCCATGGAATTCTCCAGGCAAGAATACTAGAATGGGTGTCCATTCCCTTCTCCAAGGAGATCTTCCCACCCCAGGTATCAAACCCAGGTCTCCCTGATTGCAAGCAGATTCTTTACTATCTGAGCCACCAGGGAAGCCCAGCTGTAGAAGTCTCTCCTAAAATTCAGCCTTGATCTGTAATCACACTCTCCCTGGATGCTTCCACGTGCAGTTCTCTCATCAATTCAGTAAAGCCAGAGTTTTCCCTCAAAGATGTCCATTTTGAAATTTTCCCTCCCTGCAGCTTGACCTTGGTGTTAATATGCTTCTTCTCACTGCATCATTACCCTAGATAGAGCCTCGGTTCTCCTTTGTCCGGATATCCAACAGATTCATAACTGAATCACGGGGCTCATGCATCTTCTCTCTGGTCCGTTACCTGCATACTCCTGAGAGTCTCCTTAAAAAGTTAAGCAGATTGTCTTGCTGCCCTGTGAGAACTCCTCTTTGATTCTACCACAATTAGAATAAAATCAGATCTGGCATTCCCAGTGGGCCCCAGCTTAACCTGACCCACTTCCCACCAGTTGTCCATCTCTCTCACCTCACTCACATCATGCTCCCCTTTACCATCGAACTAGAATTTGTTGTTTTAGTTGCTAAGTCATATCCAACTCTTTTGGTACTTCTGGACGTTAGCCCACCGTGATCCTCTGTCCATGGGACTTCCCAAACAAGAGTACTGGAGTGGGTTGCCATTTCCTTTTCCAGGTATCTTTCCAATCCAAGGATAGAACCTTCATCTCCTGCATTGGCAGGTGGATTCTTTACCACTGAGCCACCAGGGAAGCCCTAACACTGGCCTATTCTCCATAATTTCCTGGCAATGCCTGGCTCCTCCCACCTCTAGGGCTCCCCACCTCTCAGGCTGGTTAACTCTTTGCCAGTCTACATCACCTTGTACAAGCCTGGGGAATTAAGATCCTACTTGCCACTGAGTATGGCCAAAAACCCAAACAAAACAAGCAAACAAAAATAAAAAACAACAGCAGAAAAATTTCCATTCCTGTTATTATTACCCAGTGTATTTCCTTCCTGTTACTTAACACAATTGGAGCTGACTTCCCTGCGTTGTGTGTCTCTGGGTCTCTAGATGGTGATTTCCAGGAGGGGTGGACTTGTTCAGAGTTATAAGCACAGTGCCTGGCCCATGATCTGACCCCAAGGGGGTGTTCTGTCTTTACTGAAAGATTATGTTAACATACACACTTAACTGTATATCCTCACACAGGTTATCATAGTCTGAGCATGTTTTTTTTCCTCCCCTCCCCCCCAAGCTGTATAAAAAAAATTAAGAAAAACTTATTGCATTGTATTAAAAAGTTTGTAAAAAGATCTCATCCATTAAGAATTCTTACTCTCTATATTATAAACATCGCTTTTGCTTTTAGTTGTGAACTTTAAAAATAAGATTTTATTTTTTTTTTGAATATTTGAAATATAAACACACTATTTTTCTGTCAACTTTCCAAAATCCGACACAAGTATTCAAAGAAAAATATTTGTTTAGTGGACACTTCTATTAATAGTTTCTTATTTCCTCTTTGTTTTATTCTGCTTCTTAGTTCAGAAAATGCCTGACTTCCCTTCCCCCGACATGCAATCCCAGGATGCCTCCTGGGAGGAGCTGGTCTCATCCATCAGCTCAACTGGTGAACGTGAATGGACCTCCTTGGAACAGCTGTCCTGAGGCTGCTCGTTGTCCTGAGCACTGAACACTGCCTCACCTGGTGGAGCACTTGAAAGCACTTTAGTTACATATTTTTTTCCCAAAGAAGTCCTCTCTCAGGCCACTTGTCTCTAGACTTAGGAGAAGAATGACTGTCCTTCCATGGCCAGAGGAGTGAGCTGGGACCTCAGATGGCTCACTGCTAAGCCCATCACTTTGGCTGGGATCTCTGGCAATTCCTAGACTCATAGAAAGTACAGGTGGAGGCTCCTTGCTCTCCTCCTGCTTTTCAGATCCTTATTCCTCATCTGGAGCCCAGGACCAGCCAACCTGCCTGGCATCTCAGTGAGCTGTGAGTCTGCAGCTGGGCTCTGGATCCTGCTCTGCCATTCCATTTACACACTTTTTAGAAGTTAGGCAGCCAGGAGTCTGAGACTGTGGTTGGCTTGCTCCAAATGGGACCTTGTCACCTCCTTCTGCCACGGGACCTGGAAAAGGTACAAAAAGGAAATGATGTCTATTGCATAGGCAAGTCGGGAGGGTCAGAGAGCTGGTCGATTTGAAATGCCCATTGGTCATCAGGTACCTGATGAATGCTCAAAGGAACACAAGCTCTTCAAAGAAAAGAAAGTTAAGTCAGATTCAGTGATACTTACTATTAAGATAAAATCAAACTAGAAGATCCATGGTTTGCTGTGACTCCTACATGCAGGGGAGGGCCAGGTGGAGATGGGCAAAGAGGGTGAGCTGCAGTGTGTTTTTGTCCAGCAGAAGTTACTCATGCTGTTGGGTTGTCCACTTCACAGGGCTGTATTTCATACAGGACAGATCATTTTCCTCTCAGCCAAAATCAATCTTTCTCCCAAACCAGGGGTCATAAAACAATCTTCAGAAGGAAAGAATCAACCTTTAGATGCTCATCATCCCTTTTGAGACAGTAAATAAAACATGAAAACACGAAAAAGGATCCAAGACCAACAGGACTGCAACTGGTCCCAGGGGATTTTTTCATCATAGGATTTGATTGAAGTAGCCTGTTAGCCAGGTAGGGAAATTCTACAGCCCTAGGGATGTTCATTGACCCAGTGGCACTCTGTGCAAATAACACAGGCCTTCATCCTTCTTCCAACTCAGTTCCAGCCCTTAAATTTGAAAAATGTGACATCATCAAGTAAGTTTTATATTAATAATAGTTACCCTGAAGTGAATTCCTAGCAGGCAGACTCACAGGAGTTTACTGTGTATGGGCTGTAGGCTCAGTCATGTCTGACTCCTTGTGACCCTGTGGACTGTAGCCTGCCAGGCTCCGCTGTCCATAGGAATTTTCAGGCAAGAATACTGGAGTGGGTTGCCATTTTCCTTCTCCAGGGAATCCTCCCAACCTAGGCATCCTACCAACGTTTCCTGTGTCTCCTGCATTGCAGGCAGATTCTTTACCTGCTAAGCCATCAAGGAAGCTTGTGGACAGGCTGGGCCTCGGAACTGTGTAAATAACTACGGTGGCTTTAAACCCTTAAAGCAATTGTGCCCATTACCTGGAACATCCCATCTGTCTTTTGTTTCTTTCTGTTCCTATTCATATGCTTCCCATGGCATTTTAGGGAAACATCCCAAATCACACGCTTTGTTTTCTTACTGGAATGACGCCCTGATCTCTCAGCATTGGCAGAGCTGCCACCGTGAAGACCAGGGGAGCCTGCTGCCCAGGGTCTGCTATGAAACTCCGTCAGGAAACCAGGGATGTTTATGTCTGGAGCAGCAACAGAAAACTGTGACCCAGGAGGCCTGAGCTCCCTCAGGCACCTCTCTTGTTTCTCGGCTGTGACACTTGTAAGTGATAGCACACTCTGTGGCCCTGAGTATGCAGATGTGTTGGCAAAGATGGATTCCAGAGACTTGCCCACATTTATTCTCGTCAAATAGGGAGAATAGTTGGGCCAATGATGGTGCATTGCTGCCCTCTTGACTTCTCTGGCTGGATCTTAGGAGCACTGTGTGAATGGTGTTTAGGACCTTATGTCTGAGGGGGGTCGAAGGTGAGAGGTGCAGCCTCTCTGAGGATGGAGATCACTGGAGATGTGGCAGATGGCACAGCCCTCTTATTGCACTGAAGTTTTGTGGGCTTCCTCTTCTCCTCTTGCAGCTTTGACAGGAACCAAACTCAAGTCCCTGTCTAAGCTGAGATCATCATCACAGCCCTTTCAACAGTATTAGGTTGGATTGTGAGAGTGTCTTGTCCTGGAGATGGGGAATGAGTAGTTAATTGCACTTCTCTCCATCCTCAAGTAAGTGACTTGTTTTACTTTTTACAGGGCTTACTATTTTCAGGCTGCCCTGAGCTGCTGCATGCAGCCTGTTGGGGGATTAACAGCTCTGATTAGTTTCTATGCTTTTGTGCCACCCTGAGAGGCTGAGCTGGTCCCAACCCATGTCATTTGACCCTAAGACATATTCATTGGCTTTAAGCCACACAACTGCTTGCCCTTGGCACATGCTTTTCTTTTGTTTGTTTCCTCACTTTATGCTTATTTTACTTTGTTACCTCCCTAAGGAGGAAAAATCATTCTCTCTCCACACTTAAGAGTCTTTGGTTGAGAGCCTCTTGTAACAAAAGACTGACTAACAGGAGAAAACAAACAGAAGTTTAGTAACATGTAAGCCTCCCACAGGAGGGCTGAGAGGAGCTACTCCACGTTCAAGGTCAGGAGGGGCAGCGGTGAGAAGATACCCCTCATCCAAGGTAAGGAGCAGTGACTGCACATTGCTGAAGAAGCCGTGAAGAGATACCCCATGGCCAAGGTAAAAGAAACCCAAGTAAGATGGTAGGTGTTGCGAGAGGGCATCAGAGGGTAGAAACACAAACCATAATCACAGAAAACTAGTCAATCTTATCACACAGACCACAGCCTTGTCTAACTCAATGAAACTAAGCCATATCCACGGGGCAACCCAAGATGGGCGGGTCATAGTGGAGAGGTCTGACAGAACGTGGTCCACTGGAGAAGGGAATGACAAACCACTTCAGTATTCTTGCCTTGAGAACCCCACAACAGTATGAAAAGGCAAAATGATAGGATACTGAAAGAGGAACTCCCCAGGTCGGTAGGTGCCCAATATGCTACTGGAGATCAATGGAGAAATAACTCCAGAAAGAATGAAAGGATGGAGCCAAAGCAGAAACAATACCCAGTTGTGGATGTGACTGGTGATAGAAGCAAGGTCCAATGCTGTAAAGAGCAATATTGCATAGGAACCTGGATTGTTAGGTCCATGAATCAAGGCAAATTGGAAGTAGTCAAACGAGATGGCAAGAGTGAATGTCAACATTTTAGGAATCAGCGAACTAAAATGGATTGGAATGGGCGAATTTAACTCAGATGATCATTTTATCTACTACTGTAGAAAGGAATCCCTTAGAAGAAATGGAGTAGCCATCATAGTTAACAAAGAGTCCAAAATATAGTACTTGGATGCAGTCTCAAAAATGACAGAATGATCTCTGTTTGTTTCCAAGGTGAACCATTCAATATCACAGCAATCCAAGTCTATACCCCAAGCAGTAACACTGAAGAAACTGAAGTTGAATGGTTCTATGAAGACCTACAGGACCTTGTAGAACTAACACCCCAAAAAGATGTCCTTTTCATTATTCCATATTTCATTATGGAATGCAAAAGTAGGAAGTCAAGAAACACCTGGAGTAACAGGCAAATTTGGCCTTGGAATACGGAATGAAGCAGGGCAATGGCTAAGAGACCTTTGACAAAAGAACACACTTGTCATAGCAAACACCCTCTTCCAACAACACAAGAGAAGACTCTACACATGGACATCACAGGATGGTCAACACCAAAATCAGATTAATTATATTCTTTGCAGCCAAAGATGGAGTCACTCTATACAGTCAGCAAAAATAAGACCAGGAGCTGACTGTGGCTCAGATCATGAACTCCTTATTGCCAAATTCAGACTTAAAATTCTTTATGATTATATAGTGGAAGTGAGAAATAAGTTTAGGGGACTAGATCTCATAGATAGAGTACCTGATGAACTATGGACAGAGGTTCAAGTATTGTACAGCAGACAGAGATCAAGATCATCCCCATGGAAAAGAAATGCAAAAAAGCAAAATAGCTGTCTGAGGAGGCCTTACAAATAGTTGTGAAAAGAAAAGGAGAAAATGAAAAATATAAGCATCTGAATGCAGAGTTCCAAAGAATAGCAAAGAGAGATAAGAAAGCTTTCCTCAGCAATCAATGCAAAGAAATAGAGGAAAAGAACAGAATGGGAAAGACTAGAGATCTCTTCAAGAAAATTAGAGATACCAAGGGAATATTTCATGCAAAGATGGGCTCGATAAAGGACAGAAAATGGAATGGACTTAAAAGAAGCAGAAGATATTAAGAAGAGGTGGCAAGAATACACAGAAGAATGGTACAAAAAATATCTTCAGGGCCAAGATAATCACAATGGTGTGATCACTCACCTAGAGTCAGACATCCTGAAATGTGAAGTCAAGTGAACCTTAGAAAGCATCACTACAAACAAAGCTAGTGGAGGTGATGGCTTTCCAGTTGAGCTATTTCAAATCCTGGAAGATGATGCTGTGAAAGTGCTGTACTCTATATGCCAGCAAATTTGGAAAACTCAGCAGTGGCCACAGGACTGGAAAAGGTCAGTTTTCATTCCAATCCCAAAGAAAGGCAATGCCAAAGAATGCTCAAACTAATGCACAATTACACTCATCTCACACGCTAGTAAAGTATTGCTCAATATTCTCCAAGCCAGGCTTCAGCAATATGTGAACCGTGAACTTCCAGATGTTCAAGCTGGTTTTAGAAAAGGCAGAGGAACCAGAGATCAAATTGCCAACATCTACCGGATCATCAAAAAAGCAAAAGAGTTCCAGATAAACATCTATTTCTGCTTTATTGACTATGCCAAAGCCTTTGACTGTGTGGATCACAATAAACTGTGGACAATCCTGAAAGAGATGGAAATACCAGACCATCTAACCTGCCTCTTTAGAAACCTATATGCAAGTCAGGAAGCAACAGTTAGAACTGCACATGGAACAACAGACTGGTTCCAATAGGGAAAGCAGTACGTCAAGGCTGTGTATTGTCACCCTGCTTATTTAAATTCTATGCAGAGTACATCATGAGAAACACTGGGCTGGAAGAAGCACAAGCTGGAATCAAGATTGCTGGGAGAAATATCAATAACCTCAGATATGCAGATGACACCACCCTTATGGCAGAAAGTGAAGAGAAACTAAAAAGCCTCTTGATGAAAGTGAAAGAGGAGAGTGAAAAAGTTGGCTTAAAGCTCAACATTCAGAAAATGAAGATCATGGCATCTGATCCCATCACTTCATGGGAAATAGATGGGGAAACAGTAGAAACAGTGTCAGACTTTATTTTGGGGGGCTCCAAAATCACTGCAGATGGTGACTGCAGCCATGAAGTTAAATGACTCTTACTCCTTGGAATGAAAGTTATGTTCAACCTAGATAACATATTCAAAAGCAGAGACATTACTTTCCTAACAAAGATCCATCTAGTCAAGGCTATGGTTTTTCCTGTGGTCATGTATGGATATGAGAGGTGGACTGTGAAGAAAGCTGAGTGCCAAAGAACTGGTGCTTTTATACTGTGGTGTTGGAGAAGACTCTTGAGAGTCCCTTGGACTGCAAAGAGATCCAACCAGTCCTTTCTAAAGGAGATCAGTCCTGGGTGTTTTTTGGAAGGAATGATGCTAAAGCTGAAACTCCAGCTATTTGGCCACCTCATGAGAAGAGTTGTCTCATTAGAAAAGACTCTGATGCTGGGAGGGTTTGGGGGCAGGAGGAGAAGGGGACAACAGAGGATGAGATGGCTGGATAGCATCACCGACTCAATGGATACAAGTTTGGGTGAAATCTGGGATTTGATGATGGACAGGGAGGCCTGGCATGCTGCAGTTCATGGGGTCGCAAAGAGTCTCACATGACTGAGCAACTGAACTGAACTGAAGCCTCCTACATTCATGGGAAATTGCCAGGAAAAGTGCATAACTCTTTAACAGCCCAAACCACCACCTCAAATCACTTTTGTTGTTGTTGTTGTTTAGTCGTAAGTTGTGTCAGACTGTTTGTGACCCCATGGACTGTATACCCTCACCAGAATGCTCTGTCCATGGGATTTCCCACGCAAGAATACTGGAGTTAGTTGCCATTTCCTTCTTCAGGGGATCTTCTCGACCCAGGGATTGCATCTATTGCATCTATCATCTATTGCATTGGTAGGCATATATTTTACCACTGAGCCACCAAATGCAGACCAAAGAAGATGATGTGTGTGAAGGGTCCTAATTATAGGAGATAATCAGTAAAAGCACAGTAAACAAGGCAAAGGTTGTTAAACAGAATTAAGTCTTTGTCTACTCCATTGATGACAGTTTCTAGAGTTTTAGTCATTCTCCTCTTCCTAGTACAAAGAAGACACCCTTGCAAATGTCTCTTACAAAGGGTCACTACCACTCAGTTTTTCAGAGCTTTTACTCTGTCGGGTGTTTCTTAAAAATAATCAGCCCCAAACAATCCCCATGTCTGAGGGGTGTAACGGGAGGTAGCATATTCTGATCCCCTACACTCCCAAATTTGCAAATCCAAAGTCCATGGTGATCCCTTGAGATGACCATGAGAGCCAGAATCTATTAGATAGCTGATAAAACCCCATTTTAACAAACTTAATACAGGACTAAAATTGCTTCATTAAAAAGCAATTACAGTTAAAAAAAACAAAACAAAACAGTGTTGAGGGAGAATTATTTTTACTTGGCTGAAATTTTTGTAAAATTCAATCAGTCCTTGCTCTTGACCAAACCTTAGGACCTGGCCTCTTCCCAATGTCCCACTTGTTTTCTTCTCAGCATTTTAAGTTCCTTCTGTGTTTTTCAGTCTCTCTTCCTCTGCTTGCTGGTCCACGGCTCAGCTCCAACTCATTCTAGCTCATCCCTTCCCCAGATTTATGCCAAGAAATCTCTCCAAGAAAATCTGCATAAAATGCAAATACAGCCCAAAGAGCAGATTGACATAAAAGCAAAAAACAAACAAACAAACAAAAAAAAACTCTACAGGATATTTTTGTTTTGTTGGGAATTAATTAGAATGAGATCAACTGCAAGGGGCCTTTTCTAATTCAGGCTAAACATTGGCCACGAAGGTGGGGGGCTGAGGTCCCAGGAGGACCCAGTCTGTTCATCCCATTTCCAGGTGCTGTGATCAAAGTCTGCAAAAGAAAGCAAATAGGAGTCTTATGAGCAGTGCATGCTGGAATGTGTTTTAGTAAGATGCATGTATACTCAGTTGTGTCCAACCCTTAGGGACCCCATGGACCGTAGCCCTCCAGGCTCCTCTGTCCATGGAATTTACCAGGCAAGCATACTGGAGTGGGTTGTCATTTCCTCCTCCAGGGGATCTTCCCGAGCCAGGTATCAAACTCGTGTCTCCTGCGTCTCCTGCATTGACAGGCAGATTCTTCACTGCAGCACTACCTGGGAATCCATAATTTTTATATTAGCTATTGCTTTCAATCTTAATGACTCATTCACTTTTTTAGAGAGCAGCACAATCAGAGGCTCTTTCCTGCCTTCATTGCTCATTAAGTGTTTTTTAAATTTAGGACTCAGGGATAAAAATACACATAATGTGCAGTTGGGTTTAGAAACAAAATATTCCAAACCTGACAGTCTTTTCTGTGGGATAACACACTGTCACCCCCTGGACCACTGCTGCCTGCCTGGGCCTTTTGTCCCAGTACTGTTGCTTCAGTTCTGTGGACTCTGCTCTGTGCTTCCCACTCACCTCCTGGCAACTGGCCTTTTCAGTGCCCATAGGGAGCCTTGCCATAGCTTTCTCTGTCATCTGCATGGCATGATCCAGAGTCTTAGTCCAACATCGCAAAGGATGGTTATTTTCATTGTCTGTGGATGCAGGATCTGCCCACTGATCCTAAGCTGCAAACAGTAGTCACTGTAGAGGCTCAGCTGCTGCATTTCAGGAATTCCTACCTGACAGAATGATGGAAGACAGAGGTTCACAAACAGATCAGTTGCAGTGTAAGATAGTCAAGAGCTACAGAAGAAAATAAATAAGTGACTTTTTGCCATGTGGGGATTTATTTGAATTCTTATTTGAACAAATTGTAATTTCTATAAAGTGTTAGGTATTTTTTCAGAAAACCTAAGTGATTTTTTTTAATGGTTATTAAGTAATGAACATCCTCTTCCAACAACACAAAAGAATACTCTACACATGGACATCACCAGATGGTCAAAGCCAAAATCAGATTGATTATATTCTTTGCAGCCAAAGATGGAGGAGCTCTATACAGCCAACAAAAACAACTCTGGGATCTTACTGTGGCTCAGATCATGAACTCCTTATTGCCAAACTCACACTTAAATTAAAGAAAGTAGGGAATCCCTTATGATAGTACAGTGGAAGTGATAAAGAGATTTAAGGGATTAGATCTGATAGACACAGTGCCTGAAGAACTATGGACTGTGGTTCCTGACATTGTACAGGAGACAGGGATCAAGACCATCTCCAAGAAAAAAAAATGCACAAAGGCAAAATGGTTGTCTGAGGAGGCCTTATAAATAGCTGAGTGAAAAAGAGGAGCTAAAGGCAAAAGAGAAAGGAAAGATATACCCACCTAAATGCAGAGTTCCAAAGAATAGCAAGGAGAGATAAGAAAGCCTTCCTTTGTGATCAATGCAAATAAATAGAGGAAAAAAATAAAATGGGAAAGACTAGAGATCTTTTCAAGAAAATCAGAGATACCAATGGAACATTTCAAGCAAAGATGGGCACAATAAAGGACAGAAACTGTATGGACCTAACAGAAGCAGAAGATATTAAGAAGAGGTGGCAAGAATACACAGAAGAACTATACAAAAAAGATCTTCAAGACCCAGATAATCATGATGGTGTGATCACTCACCTAGAGCCAGATATTCTGGAGTATGAAGTCAAATGGACCTTAGGAAGCATCACTACAAACAAAGTTAGAGGAGGTGATGGAATTCTAGTGAGCTATTTCAAATCCTAAAAGATGATGCTGTGAAAGTGCACTCAATATGCAAGCAAATTTGGAAAACTCAGCAGTGGCCCCAGGACTGGAAAAGGTCAGTTTTATTCCATTCCCAAAGAAAGGCAATGCCAAATAATATTCAAACTACTGCACAGTAGCAGTCATTAATGCTTGCAATTGCAAATTAATGCACAAAATTCTCCAAGCCAGGCTTCAACAGTATGTGAAATGTGAAATTCAAGATCTTCAAGCTGGATTTAGAAAAGGAAGAGGAACCAGAGACCAAATTGCCAACATCCATTGGATCATCCATTGAAAAACCAAGCAAGTTCCAGAAAAACATCTACTTTTGCTTTATTGACTATGCCAAAACCTTTGACTATGTGGATCACCACAAACTGGAACATTCTGAAAGAGATGGGAGTATCAGACCACCTGACCTGCCTCCTGAGAAATTTGTATGCAGATCAAGAAGCAGCAGTTAGAACTGGACATGGGACAACAGACTGGTTCCAAATCAGGAAAGGACTACATCAAGGCTATATATTGTCACCTGCTTATTTACTTATATGCAGAGTACATCATGCGAAATGCTGGGCTATATGAAGCACAAGCTGGAATTTAAGATTGCTGGGAGAAATATCAATAACCTCAGATACACAGATGACACCACCCTTACGGCAGAAAGTGAAGAACTAAAGAGCCTGTTGATGAAAGTGAAAGAGGAGAGTGAAAAGGCTGACTTAAAACTCAACATTCAGAAAATTAAGATCACGGCATCCAGTCCCATCATTTCATGGCAAATAGATGGGGAAACAATAGAAACAGTGCCAGACTATTTTTTTGGGCTCCAAAATCACTGTAGATGGTGATTGCAGCTATGAAATTAAAAGACACTTACTCCTTGGAAGAAAGCTATGACAAAACTAGACAGCATATTAAAAAGCAGAGAAATTATTTTGCCAACAAAGGTTCATATAGTCAAAGCTATTGTTTTTCCAGTAGTCATGTATGGATGTGAGAGTTGGACTATAAAGAAAGCTGAGTGCCGAAGAATTGATGCTCTTGACCTGTAGTGTTGGAGAAGATTCTTAAAAGTCCCTTGGACTGCAAGGAGATCAAAGCGTCCATCCTAAAGGAAATTAGTCCTGAATATTCATTGGAAGGACTGATGCTGAAGCTGAAGCTCCAATACCTTGGCCCCCTTATGCAAAGAACTGACTCATTGGAAAAGACTCTGATGCTGGGAAAGATTGAAGGCAGGAGGAGAAGGGGATGACAGAGGATGAGATGGTTGGACGGCATCACTGACCCAATGGACATGAGTTTGAGCAAGCTCTGGAAAATGGTGAAGGACAGGGAAGCCTGGTGTGCTGCAGTCCATGGGGTCGCAAAGAGTCAGACTTGACTAAACGACTGAATAACAACCACAAAATAATGAACATGATTTTCTTCTCAAATATTTTTCATGTTCCAGCTTTCAAAAGTTATATTTTATGACTTTATTGTTTAGAATATGATATTATTTTGCCCCTCATCAACAGTACTTTCCTCCCTTATAATGGAAGTGTCTTTTACAAACAACTATTAATTAGAGACATCTATAATCTCAAAGTGGTTGAAGTAATCTATTTTTTAAATTTTGGGGGGAGTATGGATGGCATCACTGACTCAATGGACCTAAGTCTGAGTGAACTCCGGGAGTTGGTGATGAACAGGGAGGCCTGGTGTGCTGCAATTCATGGGGTTGCAAAGAGTCAGACACGACCGAGCGACTGAACTGAACTGATGGTTGTTTTACAATATTATGTTAGTTTCTGATGTACAGCAAAGTGAATCAGCTCTATGTACACATATTTCCCCTCTTTTTTAGATCCCCTTTCCATTTAGATCACCACAGAGCACTGAGTAGAGTTCCCTGTGCTTTATAGTAGGTTCTCATTAGTTGTCTACTTTTTACATAGAAGTGTATATATGTCAAACCCAATCTCCCATTTCATCTGACCTCACTTTTCCCTGCTTGGTTTTGAAAAGTTAAAATTTAAAAGTTTGATTAACAAAGTTGGTGAAAGAGAGACAGGAGGTATATAACATGACTGGCTTCCCAGAGAATGTGAAATCAAGAAAGACCCCCATGGGACCCTCCCGGAACAAAAGCCCCTCCATGGGCCTTGTCTCCTGTTTGTTGCAAAGCTTTAGCATTAGAGGCCTCCCCGACTCCCAAAAGAGCAGGCTCAAGCAGTGACTGATTAGAACAATAGAGTCACAGAATTTTTAGTTCTTCCCTGAAGGACATCAATAACAGTGTCTGGTACATATTCCTGAGTTGTTATAACCACTACCAGAGGGAAAATGCTGACTGCATAATGACCATATAACCTCGACATAAGCTGCTTCATCTCAAGCAGTACTGAATCTATGACTTGCATGATTTCAAGAACTGGCCTCAAGGGAAAGGGAACAAACTAACACTGAGTTGAAGATCAACTGCACTTAAAATAATCAGGATGATACTGATCAGGCCCTACATGATCAGTTTCAAGATGACCATCAGGGCTAACTGTGCTGTTCTGCACATTGGCCTTACCTGCTGCTCTTAGATAGCAGACCACCTGACATCAACAGACTTTAGACCACCATACTCTTCTATTTCAAGAAGCCTCTTTTTCTTGACCTATTTTCTTAGATCCCCTCTGAGATTAGGATAAGGCTTAAAGGAATTCTTCCATTGGGATAAACTCTTTCACTAATTACTGTGGGGCTTTATCTTCTAGCCATGTGTGTGTGCTCAGTCATGTCTGAGTCTTTGTGACCTCATGCACTGTAGCTCCCCAGGCTCCTCTGTCCATGGAATTTTTCCAGGCAAGAATACTGGAGTGGGTCCCCATTTCCTTCTCCAAGGCATTTTTCCCAACCCAGGGATCAAACTTGCATCCCTACATTGGCAGGTGGATTCTTTCCCACTGAGCCAAAGGGTATCATGATTAGTATGACAACTCTTTGCAAAAATAAGTAAAAAAAGTGAGTAATGAGAAGCCTCTTTTGGAATCCAAAGCAGCAAATAGCAAAACCAAAGAAAATTTATTATACCATGTCAGATCCTTTCATTTTAAAAATCCTTGTCACCCATTATCAGCTTGAAAATTTTACAGAAAACAGATTTTTATCCATTTCTGTAAAATTGGAAGGAAAATCTGGCAATGGGGAGTGTTACTGAGGCAGTGAGATTATAACTAGGAATTCTCAGCAATTTGTTCTTTGTTCCTTTTTTCTTACTTTTCAGGACTAGCTATCCAGAGATTTATGACTTAAATAACATTCTACCTGCAAGCACGACTTGATGGCTATTTGAAATCACATGACCAAGACTATCATCTCTGAAAATAGAAGATTGCCTCTTCCCCAACATATAGCCATTCCTCTTTTCCCTATATAATCTTGGAGCAACAACTCTCCCAGTAAGTTGAGAGGGCCTGGCATTCACATAAATGGGTAGGGTGCAAGGACAGAGCAACAGGGCTATAGGATCAGGTGCTGTCATTTTGCCATAGGAGAATCCTAAATTCTAATGCCCTCTCTGAACTCAGGACTCCTCTTGGGACTCAGCCAGTTGACATCTTCCTCCCAGTCCCGCCATGTGCTAATCTGTCTTTCATGTCTCTTGGCATGTTCCCAAGAAAATGCCTCCAAAGACTCCAAAATAGTCAGGGATAATCAGCTAAAATGTCTCTGGCCTCACTTGGTGTCAGTGCCTTCAAATCTTCCTGGTATTGAAGAAGGAATTCATAAGGCCTGGATTCCATCTTAGGCCTGTTCATGCTCAGCCACCTTTCCAATGGATTCTGAACTCTGTGTTTAATGCCTATGAAAACAACAGAAGGATAAGACCCTCTCCAGACAGGGGAACCTTGAAGATCATATCTAGGTTACTCATCACCTAAGAGAAAACATATAATAACACTAATAACCCCTTCCTCCAGACAGGCCATAAATTTTTCTGTATCTATCAGAGTGTAACCTGGGCTTATGGATTACTGGCTAATTGTTTGACTGTTTGAGCACATGAGCACATAGCATGTGAATGATGGAGTTATTGCAGTTGTATTTTCCTGGTTTATGTAAGTCTCAAGGAATTTGGGGTGATGAGTTCAGACACATGCACATGGGGTATAAAAGATTTTCACAGATGCTGTTGGGGTCCTTGGCTAAGAGGAGACTCTGCCTTGGGCCCGCTGGTGTAATAAACTGCACTCCACCATCTGCATTGTCCTTCTGAGTGAGTTTGTTTCCTGGAACGTATGGCTACAACAGTAGCACTGTTGATGCCAACATTGTAACATGCTTGCTGTTGCATATATGTGATAACATATGTCTATAAAATGTTACATGAAACATGCCTCTGCAGAAGGGGTCACCAAATCTTTCTTTTCATCTTGATCATATGGCAAGTAAAACATTTCTGTAGAAAAAGATGTGAAAATGGCAAAGTATTCCTATCTGCTTCTGAAGACAAGAATAGCACAATGAATGGGAAAGAATGCTAAGAGCTTAAGCATCGGATGACCTGTCGTTGCATCCCATCTCTGCCCAGTTATTCTGTGATCTCCAAAGTCTCTTTGATACAGAAAGCTTTCCCATGCACTCCAGCCTCTTTTATATAAACATAAGGCATTTACATGAACATGAAACATTCACGCAAACATAAAATGTTTACATTTATGTATTTTAACTACTGAAGAAAATATGCTTGGTATCTAAAACTGAGTAGTCACTTCACAGATGGTGATAAAATTTGGAGGTGAATGATGCAAGTGTGGCAAATAAAGATACTGTGATTAAAACCCACTTCCTATTGGCAAACCACAATCCTACTGTGATATTAACAAACATATTTCAAAAATTAATGACAAAGATGTTTTCTGTGCACAAATTCTAGCCCTTGACTTAAACTTGTTTGCTGTCTCACTTGTAAAATATTTACCAACACTGAAAATGAACAAAATAAGCAATAAAGGTTTATGATTACAAAGCAGTTCTTGAGAGTATGCCAACAAAGACAGAATAATCTTTAGGTTGCAGATGGATTTTGTGACAATTGAGGGAAAAGAATGATCTCTGTTCGACTCCAAGGCAGACCATTCAATATCACAATTATCCAAATCTATGCTCCAACCAGTAATGCTGAAGAAGCTGAAGTTGAACGGTTTTATGAAGACCTACAAGATCTTTTAGAACTAACATCCAAAAAAGATGTCCTTTTCATTATAGGGGACTGGAATGCAAAAGTAGGAAGTCAAGAAACACCCGGAGTAACAGGCAAATTTGGCCTTGGAATGCAGAATGAAGCAGGCCAAAGACTAATAGAGTTTTGCCAAGAAAATGCACTGGTCATAGCAAACACCCTCTTCCAACAACACAAGAGAAGACTCTACACATGGACATCACCAGATGGTCAACACCGAAATCAGATTGATTATATTCTTTGCAGCCAAAGATGGAGAAGCTCTATACAGTCAACAAAGACAAGACCGGGAGCTGACTGTGGCTCAGATCATGAACTCCTGATTGCCAAATTCAGACTTAAATTGAAGAAAGTGGGCAACACCACTAGACCATTCAGGTATGACCTAAATCAAATCCCTTATGATTATACAGTGGAAGTGAGAAATAGATTTAAGGGTCTAGATCTGATAGATAGAGTGCCTGATGAACTATGGAATGAGGTTCGTGACATTGTACAGGAGACAGGGATCAAGACCATCCCCATGGCAAAGAAATGCAAAAAAGCAAAATGGCTGTCTGGGGAGGCCTTACAAATAGCTGTGAAAAGAAGAGAGGCAAAAAGCAAAGGAGAAAAGGAAAGATATAAGCATCTGAATGCAGAGTTCCAAAGAATAGCAAGAAGAGATAAGAAAGCCTTCTTCAGCAATCAATGCAAAGAAATAGAGGAAAAGAACAGAATGGGAAAGACTAGAGATCTCTTCAAGAAAATTAGAGATACCAAGGGAACATTTCATGCAAAGATGGGCTCGATAAAGGACAGAAATGGTCTGGACCTAACAGAAGCAGAAGATATTAAGAAGAGGTGGCAAGAATACACGGAAGAACTGTACAAAAAAGATCTTCATGACCCAGATAATCATGATGATGTGATGACTAATCTAGAGCCAGACATCTTGGAATGTGAAGTCAAGTGGGCCTTAGAAAGCATCACTACGAACAAAGCTAGTGGAGGTGATGGAATTCCAGTTGAGCTGTTTCAAATCCTGAAAGATGATGCTGTGAAAGTGCTGCACTCAATATGCCAGCAAATCTGGAAAACTCAGCAGTGGCCACAGGACTGGAAAAGGTCAGTTTTCATTCCAATTCCAAAGAAAGGCAATGCCAAAGAATGCTCAAACTACCGCACAATTGCACTCATCTCACATGCTAGTAAAGTAATGCTCAAAATTCTCCAAGCCAGACTTCAGCAATACGTGAACCGTGAACTCCCTGATGTTCAAGCTGGTTTTAGAAAAGGCAGAGGAACCAGAGATCAAATTGCCAACATCCGCTGGATCATGGAAAAAGCAAGAGAGTTCCAGAAAAACATCTATTTCTGCTTTATTGACTATGCCAAAGCCTTTGACTGTGTGGATCACAATAAACTGTGGAAAATTCTGAAAGAGATGGGAATACCAGACCACCTGACCTGCCTCTTGAGAAATCTGTATGCAGGTCAGGAAGCAACAGTTAGAACTGGACATGGAACAACAGACTGGTTCCAAATAGGAAAAGGAGTACGTCAAGGCTGTATATTGTCACCCTGCTTATTTAACTTATATGCAGAGTACATCATGAGAAACGCTGGACTGGAAGAAACACAAGCTGGAATCAAGATTGCTGGGAGAAATATCAATAACCTCAGATATGCAGATGACACCACCCTTATGGCAGAAAGTGAAGAGGAGCTAAAAAGCCTCTTGTTGAAAGTGAAAGAGGAGAGTGAAAAAGTTGGCTTAAAGCTCAACATTCAGAAAACGAAGATCATGGCATCTGGCCCCATCACTTCATGGGAAATAGATGGGGAAACAGTAGAAACAGTGTCAGACTTTGTTTTTTTGGGCTCCAAAATCACTGCAGATGGTGACTGCAGCCATGAAATTAAAAGGCGCTTACTCCTTGGAAGAAAAGTTATGACCAACCTAGATAGTATATTCAAAAGCAGAGACATTACTTTGCCGACTAAGGTCCGTCTAGTCAAGGCTATGGTTTTTCCTGTGGTCATGTATGGATGTGAGAGTTGGACTGTGAAGAAGGCTGAGGGCTGAAGAATTGATGCTTTTGAACTGTGGTGTTGGAGAAGACTCTTGAGAGTCCCTTACACTGCAAGGAGATCCAACCAGTCCATTCTGAAGGAGATCAACCCTGGGATTTCTTTGGAAAGAATGATGCTAAAACTGAAGCTCCAGTACTTTGGCCACCTCATACAAAGAGTTGAGTCATTGGAAAAGACTCTGATGCTGGGAGGGATTGCGGGCAGGAGGAGAAGGGGACGACAGAGGATGAGATGGCTGGATGGCATCACGGACTCAATGAACGTGAGTCTGGGTGAACTCCGGGAGTTGATGATGGACAGGGAGGCCTGGCGTGCTGTGATTCATGGGGTCGCAAAGAGTCGGACATGACTGAGCTACTGAACTGAACTGAACTGATGGCTGTTTAGCTATTGTTTGGTGAGTCTGTTATCAAGAATCCAGATGCTGCCTAGCTGCTTCTGGAAGTGGAAACCACAGAGGCAGTTCAGCAGGATGGCCTAAGCCTGGACCCCCACGAAGGTAGGAATGGGAAGAAGTAGCAAAGAGGCCAACATAACAGATGGGCAGCAGGAGAGTTCTCAGGGAGTTGATGAGCTTTTATTAGTGGCTTAATGTTGACGAGAAAAAGATTCTGCAAGTATGCCCTAACACTGGGACTGAAGTGGCCTGGTGCTGATTTACACTGGGAAAACCAGTAACCCACACCAGAGGGCTCCCTATCCCTGGAGTTCTCCATCAGGCTGGCTTCTCAAAGTCCCCTTGCTGTTATACTCTACAAGTCTTTTCCCCCTCTCACAAAGCAAAAATTGGAAGAGTCTTTCCAATGCTAACTTCAAGGCTAAAGAACAGGAGGTGGAAGGATTTTTTTTTTTTTTTTTTTTTTGCTTCAAAGTCCATGTGTCCAAATTCAGACCTTAATCACAGTGGGAATGCTGACATGGGGACTCTGCAGAGCAAAATAAGGAATCTTTGATCTTTGGAAAAGTAAGGGTCTCTTGTATCAAGATTAAATGACTATCTCTCCGCCCAATAGAAAGGGTCCTCAGGCATCTTGAGTATCAAAGAGATTCTAGAAGATAGAATTTTGATGAGGAATAAAAAAGGAATGCATAATATGCAGGTATTCTGTATCATTATTCTGTAGATTTCAAAAATAATAAGTACAAAATTTGGTAATTCATATTTCTTGTGGCTTAAGAGACATTTACGTTTTCAGAAAAAAAAAAATCTTTGCATCTTTTGCCATTCCCAAGTTACCTTGGATCCAGTGATCTTGAAACTGGAGGGTAATAGATGCATTAAATTGAATGAAGTCAATGCTTGCCAAGTAGCATTTTTCATCACATGGTAAAACTCTTGGGTGTCAGATCAGTCACACCAGGGGAGAATGAGTTTTCTGTAATAGACATCTCTGATACAGAGGAAGGAAGGTACAAATGGCCAGGTGTAAGTCCAAGAGGTAATTTTAGGAGGATACAAAAGGAGTTCATGTCTTCACATGAAAAACTTAAATGAAAGCAGGCATCCCCATACCAGTTGGAGAAATGACCATGTTAAAATTATTAACCCCAAAGGACATATAATTGAAAACACCTACTAACAGGAATTTTTGTAAAATAAGCCAAAACGGAAAGAAGAAAATATTGTGAATTGAATGAAAATAAAATGTAGTATCAGACTGTAGGATGTTGCTAAAGCTGTATTTAAGGAGAACTTATATTGTAAA
The DNA here is from genome assembly GCA_006408695.1 of Aepyceros melampus. Lineage (NCBI taxonomy): Eukaryota > Metazoa > Chordata > Mammalia > Artiodactyla > Bovidae > Aepyceros > Aepyceros melampus. The sequence continues at coordinate 434,049 of SJXQ01008277.1, read as the reverse complement.
TCACCTATATTCTAAGAAAAGAAGGGTCTCCATCAATAATCTCAGATTCAACCTTAAGAAATAAAAAAAGAAAACTAAATATAAAGTAACCAGATGGCACAGTGAAGAATCTGTCTGTCAGTGCAGGAGACACAGGAAACCTGGGTTTAGTCCCTGGGCCTAGAAGATCCCCTGAAGGAGGAAATGGCAGCCCACAGTTGCATGGAGAGAGGAGCCTGGTGGGCTACCGTCTCAAAGAGTCAGATATGACTTGGCACGCATGTTCAAGTCCCAAAATAGAGAATAGTTAAAATCAGTGCAGAAATCAAAGCAAGGAATACAAAGCAGAAAACAATATAGAAAATCTTCAAAACTAAGATTTGATTTGTTGGAAAGATCAGTAATATTGAAAAACCTCAGGAAAGAAGAGAGAAGCAAAAAATTAACAATATCAGAAACGAGAGAGGTAACAGTACCACGTGTGCATGTGCACTTCCTGTGTGCTAGGTTGCTTCAGTCGTGGTGTCCAACTCTTTGCAACCCCATGGGCTGTAGCCCCCCAAGCTCTTCTGTCCATGGGATTTCCAAGGCCAGAATACTGGAGGCCATTTCCTTCTCCAAGGGATCTTCCAGACCAGGGATGGAATCCGTGTCTCCTAACGTCTCCTGCATTGGCAGGCGGGTTTGGTTACCAGCAGCACCTCATGCTGCTGCTGCTGAGTCGCTTCAGTCGTGTCCGACTCTGTGCGACCCCATAGATGGCAGCCCACCAGGCTCCCCCGTCCCTGAGATTCTCCAGCCAAGAATACTGGGAGCGGGTTCCCATTTCCTTCTCCAATGGGAAGCTCTAAAGATATTATAGTTATTATATTTGGAAACTTCCCCCAGAGAAAGCCCCAGGCCCAGAAAGCATGTAAATTGTACCAAATATTTAAGGAAGACATAATACTAAATCTACACAGATTCCTAAAATTCAAAAATTTTAAATATTATGAGAATAGAAAAAATACAAACAAAAGTACATATCAATATCCTTAATGAATATATATTCAAACATAAATAAAGTTTTAGGATATCAAATCCAACAATATAAAACAATGAGAATGCCTCACAACCAAGTGGAGTTTATACCAGGAATGAACATTTGTTTGCATATTTAAAAATTAACATAACTCACTAAAGTTAATGTACTAAAAAAAGAAATAATAGAAAAATGTTTGAAAAAAAATCACCACTCATTCCTGATGAAAATTTTTAGCAAACTTGGAATGAAAAGGTACTTTCTCAAACTGAATATGAACATCTATAAAAATATAAGGTTATTTTCTTTTTACTAAGTGGAAAGGGATGAATGTGTTTCCTCTAATATTCAAGACCAGGAACAATATATGGATGTCCACTTTCATCACTACTACTGAACACTATACAGTGCAATCAGGCAAGAAAAAGAAATAGAAGGTATCCAGTTTGGAAATAAAAGCAAAGAAGATTTCTTTGTTTGCAGACAACATCATTTTCTCTGTAGAAAATCTGATGGTACTGTTAAACCATTGCTGGACAGAAGTTAAAGCAATGAGAGAAGATTTTACTCAGGAACCAGTTTATTCAGGAACTCAAGGGAAAGAGACCTAAGGATAGAACTGGACTTAATTCTGAACTGCATGGACAAGTGGAGATTTATAGCCAAGGAGCATGGTAGGGTCAGTGGGTAGAAATTTACTGAGGAAACATCAGGGTAAGGAGGTTTCTGACTAAATTAATATCACGGAAATCTGGCTGAATGCAGGCCAGGATGAGAAGATATCACATAAGGATAAATAATTTGATCAGCTATCTAGAATGATCAGATAACAAGGTTGAGAGATTTTCCATAAACTGACTTAGTAAGATTCTTGCTATTATTGGATGCTGCAGGATTGACAAGAACAGGTGCCAAGATCAAATCCTAGAGGGCTTGGAGTAGCCTGACTGAAGTTTTGTCAATGACACAATCATATCAGTATCTACCACAAAGAAAAAAGCTATAAGAACAAGCAAGTTTAGAAACTTTGCAGAATACTAGATCAGTGTACAAAAATCCATTATTCTCTACCTAGACAGTAAGTAAACCACAGACCATGCGCCAAATCTGACCTACAACCTATTTTTATACTGTTTGTGAGCTAAGAATTATTTTTACATTTCTGTTCTCAACAAAGTCATCATATTTACTAATTTTAAGGTCTATTTACATGAAAGATGTTCATAATTTTCTTTGTTTTTACATTTTATTTATTTATTGGCCAGGCCACAAGGCTTATAGGATCTCAGTTCCCTGATGAGGGCTCAGACCTATGCCCCAGCAATGAAAGCGCCAAGTCCTAACCACTGGACCACCAGAGAATTCTATTTTTACATTTAAAAAATTCTTAAAAAAAAAAAAAAAACCTATGGAACATTTGCACATGGTGCACATCTACAACTTGCCCCTACCAAGAAAAATATCAAAAAAGCAACACCAACCACTTTCTATATAAAAGCAACTAGCATTCAGAAATTGAAGTTTTCAAAATTATTTATAGTAACATCAACAATATGAAATATTTGGGAATAAATCTGGCACAAGATGTACCATTTCTGTACATGAAAAACTGAAAAATAAAAAAAAAATGGAAAAATCATTACTAAGAGGAATTAAGGACACTTAGATAAATGGAGAAATACAGCTCTTTCATGAGTTGAAAGGTTTAATATTGTAAAGTTGTCATTCTCCTCAAATTGATCTACAGATTCAATACACTCCCCATCAAAACTTCAGTAGATCTGTTTCTGTTGTTTGTGTGTGTGTGTGAAAAACTGATTCTAAAAGTCATATGGAAACACATAGGACCCAGAACAGAAAAAAAAAATCTGAAAAATGACAAAGTTAGAGGGCTAAAAACTCCCGATTTTAAGATTAATTACAAAATTCTAGTAATCAAGAGGGTGTGGTATTGGCATCAAGATGACAAACAGCAGTGTAACTGAATAGAGTTCAATAATAGACCCACATATATATAGACAAATGATTTTTTACAGAAGTGCAAAAACAATCTAGTGGGAAAATAGCTGTCTCTTCAAAAAATTGTGTTGGAACAATTAGAATATCACAAACAAAAAATAAACTCTGATCTATGCTTTGAGCCATATTAAAAAAAAAAAAATAGCTCAAAATGATCATAGACCAAAATGAGAAACTTAAAAGTATCCATCTCCTAGAAGAGTAGTATCCATCTCCTAGAAGAGAAGTCTTTGTGGTTTTGAGTTAGGCAAAGGTTTCTTAGCTATGAAACGAATCAAAAAGTGTGAGCCACATAAAAAATTCAATATACTGAACTTTATCAAGATTAAAAACTTCTGCTCTTGAGTAGAAGCTGTTAGTATATTTGTAATCATACTAATATATCTGAAAAAGGACTCATGCCCTAAAAACAACAACTCAATTAAAAATAGGCAAAAGTTTAAGAAGACATTGTACTAAAGAAGATAAATTATAAACATATTGAAAAATATTACACATTATTCATCATTAAATAAATATAAGTTGAAACTACAATGCCCATATCACTCTACTTGTAAGAATGCCTAAATTTAAAAAGATGGACTAGACCAAGTTTTGGCGTTGATGTGAAGCAAGTAGAATTCTCAGAAGCTGCTGGTAGAAATGTTAAATGGTATAATCATTTGGAAAATTGTATGTTAATAGTTAACATGCTTTTCCCTATCATATGATGACACCCTTGCCTCTTAGATATGTACTCAAGTGGAAAAAAAAAACAAAAAACCTTAAGTTCATACAAGGATTTATACACAAATGTTCATAACAGGTTTATTCATAATGGCTTAAAACTGGAAACAACCAAATGCCCACCAACATACGAATAAATAAAGAAATTATGGTATAGCCATACCATGGAATACTGTATGGCAATAAAAATTAACTAATAATGATGCATGTGAAATCTCAAAATAATTATTAGGTGAATGAAAAAAAAGACAAAAAGGAGTATGCACATTACAAACAAACAAACAAAAGTCCTGGATGGCCTTTTTGTTAAGGAAGCAGGAAAGGCCCACTGACTTAGATCTGAGGTATCTGTGGCTCCATATATTGTTTCTGACAATGGCACCAGGAAATCTTTTTGTAGAAGACACTGTCATTCAACATATCAGCTGCAAAAACTTAAGTTCTCCTTCTTCATTTATAACAAATGACTTAAAGTGATAGTTTGGCTCAGAGGTTAAAGCATCTGCCTGGAATTCAGGAGACCCGGGTTTGATCCCTGGGTTGGGAAGATCACCTGGAGAAGGAAATGGCAACCCATTCCAGTACTCTTGCCTGGAGCATCCCATGGAGGGAGGAGCCTGGTAGGCTACAGTCTATGGGGTCGCACAGAGTCACACACAACTGAGCGACTTCACTTTCACTTTCAAAGTGATAGTTTAACTATAAACTATTACTTATAATTTATAAGTAATAATTATCCTTCACTGCTTCTAGGCATCTTCCAGAGCCCACAGCATTCTGTATTGGGAAGTGCAAACCAGTCTGGAAAGAAAGTGTTTTGGACGTGTAAAGCTTGCATTGATTTAAGATGGTCTGGAATTAAAGCACAGTGAGCTTGTAGCTCCAGGATAACACATGTTTGAATTAAAAAATCTCTGCCAAGTACAGCCAAGAATTTTCTAGGAAAAGCCATTGAACGGGGTGAAGCTACTGGCATACCTGTTTTTGTCTATTTATTATTAATTGAACAGAATTCCTTTCCAGATGTCTTTACTATTAGAATTTTAGGCCACCTGGAAATGTTACCAGTGTTTCCTTCAAGAAAAATTGTTCGGTTGAAAATAGAAATGCACTTCTGTGCTTTTTTTCCTTTTGTTTTAAAAAAATCTCCCCCTTGGAGAGTACTAGACTCTAAAGATCAACTGAATTTCAGATTCATATCTTCCAGGAATATGAATCTCCAGTGAATAGTGAAAGACAAATTAAAACAGTCATAAGCATGTTCCAGTAATGTAATACTCAGGAGTTCCTTGTGCATATGAAATCTCCAATTTTATTCTTTGAATCTATTTATTATACTCTTTGAAGCAGAACCATACAAGTGAAGGTACAATTTAGATGTCTATTTGATATGAGAACTTAAGAAAAATAAAATGTAGTTAAGCAAGAAAGTTTAGAGTGGATTTCTGAGCAAAATTAGATTGCTTTTTATTCCACTTCAAATGTACTCTCAAGTATCATTTGGAATATATATTAATGAAAAGAATATTGGCTTTGCAGATTAATCTTAGCCATGTTCAAATATTAATATCATGAGAATCAAGGTGAAAAAAACCAAAAGATACTAAGTATGCAATCTTTTTATGAATATGTTTACATTCTTAATGTTTGAAAAAATATTCCTAAGAGCTCCCATTTTCTTATCTCTACCTAGAGACTAGTTAAGTTCAATTCAGTCACTCAGTTGTGTCCAACTCTTTGCGACACCATGGACTGCAGCACACCTGGCCTCTCTGTCCATTACCAACTCCTGGAGTTTACCCAAACTCATGACAATTGAGTCAGTGACGCCATCCTACCATCTCATCCTCTGTCATTTCCTTCTTCTCCCACCCTCAATCTTTCCCAGAATCAAGGTCTTTTCAAAAGAGTCAGTTCTTCACATGAGGTATCCAAAGTATTGGAGTTTCAGCTTCAGCATCAGTCCTTCCAATGAATATTAGGATTGATTTCCTTTAGGATGGACTGGTTTGATCTCCTTGCAGTCCAAGGGGACTCTCAAGAGTCTTCTCTAACACCACAGTTCAAAAGCATCAATTCTTCGGTGCTCAGCTTTCTTTATAGTCCAACTCTCATATGCATACATGACTACTGGATAAACCATAGCTTTGACTAGATGAACATTTGTTGGCAAAGTAATGTCTCTGCTTTTTAATATGCTGTCTAAATGAAATGAAAGTCACTCAGTAATGTCCGACTCTTTGTGACCCCATGGACTGTAGCCCCCTAGGCTCCTCTGTCCATGGGATTGTCCAGGCAAGAATACTGGAGTGGGTTGCCATTTCACTCTCCAGAGGATCTTCCTGACCCAGGAATCGAACCTGAGTCTCCTGCATTGCAGGCAGATTCTTTACTGACTGAGCTATGCTGCTGCTGCTAAGACACTTCAGTCATGTCAACTCTATGTAACCCCATAGACGGCAGCCCACCAGGGTCCCCCATCCCTGGGATTCTCCAGGCAAGAACACTGGAGTTGGTTGCCATTTCTTTCTCCAAATATGCTGTCTAGGTTGGTCATAACTTTTCTTCCAAGGAGTAAGCATCTTTTAATTTTATGGCTGCAGTCACCATCTGCAGTGATTTTGGAGCCTAGGAAAATAAAGTCTGTCACTGTTTCTACTGTTTCCCCATCTATTTCCCATGAAGTGATGGGACCAGATGCCATGATCTTCATTTTCTGAATGTTGAGCTTTAAACCAACTTTTTCACTCTCCTCTTTCACTTTCATCAAGAGGCTCTTTAGTTCTTCTTCGCTTTCTGCCAAAAGGATGGTCATCATCTGCGTATCTGAGGTTATCGATATTTCTTCCAGCAATGTTGATTCCAGCTTGTGCTTCATCCAGCCCAGCCTAGAGACCAGAGGTCAGCAAACCTTTTGTGTAAAGATCAAATAGTGAATAATTTAAGCTTTATGGACCTTACAGGGTCTGTCAGGATGACTCCACTCTGTCCTTTTAATACAAAGCAACCACAGACAATGCACAAACAAGTAACAATGGCTGTATTCCAATATCAATTTCTTTACAAATAAGCTATGGATCACACTGGGCCCATGAGCCATAGTTTTCTGACCCCTGATCTAAACTTGTACCTCTATCATCCACCTTGACTGTTGCTATTGTCTTTTATACTGGTGAGGAGCAGCCCACTATAAGGGCATGAGTGTAGATTACCTGTTTGGAAGTTGTAGGTTTTAGCAGAGATGGAGCTGCAACTATCCCAAGATTGTCTGCAGGAAAATTGCAAGCTCCGTCAGAATCACAATGGTTATATAAATGAACCTTGACATAAAAACAATAGGAATTCTTATTGAAAATAATTTGAGGATTTATTTTTATTCTATTTCAATGGACTATATATCTGTTTTTATGTCAGGGCCACACTGTTTTGATTATGGTAGCTTTATGTTAAGTTTTAAAATCAGGAAACTTTGTTCTTCCTTTCCAAATTTGTTCTTCCTTTCCAAGATTGTTCTGATGAATGCCACATGAATTTAATGGGGAAAGAACAATTTTTTCCATCAATGATACTATTTAGTGGAAAAGATTGTTCTCTGATGCTGTGAAAATTGGATACTCATATGCAAATGAATAAAGTTGGACTTTTACCTTACACTGTATATAAAAACTAACTCAAAAAGATAAAATCTTACATTTACATCTAAATGTAAGAGATTAAACTCTAACACTCTTGGCAGACAAACGTGTAAATCAGAGGACACTATTAAGTATGTAAAATATATCATACAGAGTTTAAGAAAATACTTGCAAATCATATATCTAATAAGTTAATATCAATAATATATAAAGAACTCCTACATCTCAGTAACAACAACAACAACAAAACCCAAACCATTAACCCATTTGAAAAATAGGTATTCCTCCAAAGAAGATAAACAAAAGGCCAATAGTACATGAAAAGATGCTCAGATTCACTAGTCATTAGGACACAAATCAAAACTACAATTAAAAAAAAACTACAATGAATGTCACTTCACACTCAGGATGGTTATTAGGAGGGCTATTATCCAAAACTAGCAAGCAGGTAAACAAACAAACAAAAAACTAGGAAGTATTGTTGAGAATGTGCAAAAATTGGAACAGTCATGCCCTGCTGATAGGAATGTAAAATGACACAGGCCCTGTGGAATAGAGTTTGATGGTTTCTCAGAAAGTTTAAACATAGGATTACCATATAACCTAACAACGAAAATAAAATATTAGTCACAACCTGTAAACAGAGTGTTGTTTTACTTGGTAGGGATGTTTAGGACACAGTCTGGAAGTCAACATCTCAGTAGCTCTGAGAAAAGTGCTTCAAAGAGGAGAGAGGTGGACTCAGGCTACATACAAATTTGTAAAAAAGGAAGCAAGGAGTCTGAACATCAAAGATTACTGTGAGGTAAGGAAAACCAGATATCAACTTAAGGAATTTAGCATTCTATGTATGGGAAGATGCAAGACTTTGGGCTAACTGAATGCATTCCTTTCATATCCACCTTAGTTCTCTAGGACCAAATCCTGTTCCCCAGTTCACTTTAATGAATGCCAGATGCGGCAGAGGGCTGCTTCCTGCATCTCAACCCCAGCTCCTCAGCAATCACCAGGGAGGGTGGTGGTGGTATCTTCTGGATTTCAGGCATTGTTTTCCATTTTGGGAGCCTTCATTCACATTTGGAGGCCTGAAATTGTTGATGGTTGTGACATTTCTTGTTTATTGATATGGCAGGAGATATTTCATTTTACAAACCCAACAATTTCATTTCTGGTTATATATCTAGAATAACTGAAACCAAGGACTCAAACAGATACTTGTATACCAATATTCTGAGCAACATTATTCACAGTAGCCAAAGAGTGGAAACAACTCAATGTTCATCAACAGATGAATGAGTAAGCAAATGTGGTATACACATACAATAGAGTATTATTCAGTGTTAAAAAAATGAGATTCTGAAACATGCTACAACATGAATGAGCCTTCGAAACATTATGCTATGTGGAATAACTAGACACAAAAGGAAAAATTGTATGATTCTATCTCCATGAGGAACCTAGAATAGGCACATTCATAGAGATAAAAAGTAGAATAGAGATTAAAAGAGGTTATGAAGAGTGGAAAATAGGGAGTTATTGATTAATGATTGCAGAGCTTCTATTTGGAAGGGTGAGAAATTCTGGTAGTGGCAGTGGTGGTGGTTGTAAAATGCTGTAAATGCAGTTGATAGCCCTGAATTGTACATTTAAAAATTAAGACGCTAAATTTTATTGTACATATTTTATTATAAAAAGTCTGAAAAGAAGCAAGTTTACACATCCAGGCTTCAAATCCTAAGGTTGTCAATTTTCTAGGATGAAATAGAGAGTTATAGACATTTAGAGCTGAAAGGAACAGAAGAGATCATCTGTGTCAGCCATTGAACCTTGGAATAGCATTTTATTTTAATAAAATAATGAGAACTCTTGACTCCTCAAAATATTGGTGGTTTAAGAAATGCTACATGGAGACCCTGTGGGATAGCAACCTGGTTGGTTAATATTCCTTGAAATTGTGTTTGCTTAGAAAAAGCACAGTTTTTACTTAGAATGTCAGTTAAATGGCAATAAAAACGCAGTTTTTAAAGATGTTTTAGTTATCACTTCAGATAAGATTATGGAAACAATACATCAATTGGCTATCTTAAGAAAGAATATCATTATCGTTGTTTTAATAGGCTATAGAATTTGCATAACTATGGACGACAAATTATTTCACTCCTAGTAACAGGCAGCGGAGAAGGCAATGGCACCCTACTCCAGTACTCTTGCCTGGAAAATCCCATGGATGGAGGAGCCTGGTAGGCTGCAGTCCATGGGGTCGCTAAGAGTCAGACACGAATGAGCAACTTCACTTTCACTTTTCACTTTCATGGATTGGAGAAGGAAATGGCAACCCACTCCAGTGTTCTTGCCTGGAGAATCCCAGGGACGGGGGAGCCTGGTGGGCTGCCGTCTATAGTGTCGCACAGAGTCGGACACGACTGAAGTGCGCAGCAGCAGCAGCAACAGGCAGGGCCTTCAGCCACCCCTCCACCCCCAGTTCATTAGTCTTCTTTTCAAGAATTCCTGAGAATCCCTCTTTCGACCTGTCATCTCTTCCAAGCTGTCACTTTCCATATTGCCCTGATAATCTTTTCTCTAAAAAGTTAAAGTCAGACTAGAGCTCTGGATTTCTATCTTCTTTTTTCCTATCTGCTTCTCCAAAGAGGCCAACCAAAGTTTTTCATCTTAAGGAGTATAATCACTAGTCACTCTAGATTGGATGACTAGGGAATAATAAAAGCTACACATTGAAAGGAAATTTCAAGACAGGTCAAAAGAGTTTGACTTTGGTGTTTATTAAAATAAATGGTGGTCAGCATTTGTAATCTACCATATTACTCTATCTATCTGTGATTTCCTATTAAAATTTCCACGGAAACTGCTTACCTACCTTCTTCCATTTTCCTTTTACTCTTATTGCTGAAAATAACTTCAGCATCTAGTGGAAAAACCCCTTTCCTTAGGGCTTAGTGTTACACATACCCTGCAAACAACCTCTTTGAGATGTTTTTAGGGTAGAATATGGCATTCAAACATTTAAATCTTCCAGCAGTGGGCAAAATTTAAGAGTGTCACTGACATGTTGGTGGGAGAGTCTTAACAGCACTATTGTGGAAAATCACTAATTCAGATAAAGAGCAACCACTTCTGATTTTTGTGGCTACCATTGCCTGATTTTTTTTTTTTTTTTTTAGGGAAAATGCCTCTTTCTTCTGAACCCATCTGAGTGGCAAGGAAGGGCACATGATTCATATATTAGTACTTTAAATCATTCTGGTGTCAGTGATTGGATAATGACATCTTGGCTGATACAGAATCCCCAGTGCTTTCAAGAAGGAAGGGATCATCTACTAGCCCTTGCCAAGGATTCTCTGGGACAAGAAAGTGTCAAAAAGATGTCCCCCATTTCTAAGGAAGCCTTGGACTTGCCAGAAAGAAAGTGAAGTCACTCAGTCGTGTCTGGCTCTTCTGACCCCATGGACTGTAGCCCACCAGGCTCCTCCATCCATGGAATTTTCTAGGCAAGAGTACTGGAGTGGGGTTGCTGTTTCCTTCTCCAAGGGAGCTTCCTGACCCAGGGATTGAACCTGGGTCTCCTGCATTGCAGGCAGATGCTTTACTGTCTGAGATTCCTGGTGGCTCAGACGAATTAGAGAATCTTCTGAAATTGCCAGAAGAGGGCAAGAAAATCATATTGGGTTAAGCATGACGTGTCAGTAATTGGAGAGAGTCTTTGACCAGTGCCCATTACGTATGATCTCAGGTGAGCATCCCTGGCAGGGCACTGCACCATTGGTCCATCTGACATCAACCACTCTAGCCTACAGGACAGTCCACTCTTCCCAAGAACAAGCTCCACCTCAGAATTTCTCCTCCAACAAAAGCACCAGATTCTTGCTGGAGAGCTAGGCTCTGACCACTGTCTTTACAAGTCTTCATGCTTTCAAATCGTATGACCTTTCCCTACAAAGGCAGATGGTGGTAGATGAAGGTTGATTTTTCCATCATGAAAAGAAAGAAATAAGGTTGCCTCGGTAGGTCAGTTGAAGGCAACCTTTTTTATGTGGTCCTATAACCATAAGCAATCAATCAATTGTAGGTACTTGAACACTTTTTGTGTGCTTATCATTGTGCTTGGCTCAATACCAGCTCTCAGAGGGTTTACTTAAATTAGGAATTAAATCAATCATACTGGACCAAATGGAGACTAATTCATTCTTAAAGTTCACAGTTCTTACCGTCAGTAAGGGCGGTGAGGGCAGGCTTTTTCATCATATAAAGGTCATTCTAATAACACAGGCTTGGCAAGGACGGCTGATGTGGGTACCAGGATCTGCACAAAGTCCTGGTGTGATGAGTTTTGAGAAACTCCACTTTACAGATACATTATTCTACACATATTCTGGTATACTTCCATTTCTATAAGACTTTACATTTTACAAGGCATTTTCACATTCATTGTCTCATTTAATTTGCTCAGTGACCTCATGGGTCTATTCTATTGTCTCATTTCTAGATGGCAAACATGTGTCAGAAATGGATGAGCAACTTTCCCAAGTCCACCCTGCTGACTGGTGATCAAATCAGGAAAAAAAATTTCCATCTTCAAATCTCAGAGCTCTTCTTCATGCCACACCACAGCTGAACACAGGCAGTCTATTTGACAATGAAATTCTCATATTTTTTTTTGGTTATTCATCTTTGATTATTCCACTGCAACTTCGTTTCTAATGACTAACAATTTAAAAGGAGATCTACCCTTCACTGAAATTATGTATTTTCAGTAAAGCCCAATGATTTGAGAATTCAGTGTGAAGAAGAAAAGAAGCTGCTCCATTATATTTAATAGCATATCTAAAATATTCCATAGATGAAGATAGGAATAATTATACTGTCATATTTTAGTCAACTGTTTTCTGACTCCTCCCACAAAAAGATTTCCAGTATTTTTAATAAGTCCTTCTGCATTTTAAAATTGTCCTTGTATAACAGTCACTAATGGAGGAAAAAAGTAAATTTACCACATTCTCTACCACTAGCTAATTTAATGGCCATTTCAGGAAAATGACTTTTTACTTGTTTCAAAATGTCATGGGATTATGATTTCTTATCCTAAGAGATGCTAAGGGAACTTAGCATGCTAAGGGAAAGAAAAAAGGTGATTTGTTTCATTTGCTTTGTTTTAAGAATGTGTACCAAAACAAGTTGCTGCTCAAACAGACCTAGTTGTTATCTAGCAGGAAAACCAGCATCTCAGAGTTGGTAGTGGCACATATTTCGCCTGCTAGAGTATTTTTGGCATTTAAATCTGGAGTCACAGCACTGTCATCTCTGTAATTCCTGTCTTTTAAAGATACTGGCTTAGAGAATCATTTCTGGGGAATGCAAAGGTGACCACCCGTGGTAATTGGCATGAGACAAGGAGGGTCCATGAGGCTCTGTACTGTGCTGTGCTTTGTCACTCAGTCATGCTCGACTCTTTGCAACCCCGTGGACTGCATAGCCTGCCAGACCCTCTGTCCATGAGATTCTCTAGGCAAGAATATTGGAGTGGGTTACCATGCTCTCCTCCAGGGGATCTTCCCAACCCAGGGATCGAACCCAGGTCTCCCACATTGCAGGTGGATTCTTTACCACCTGAGCTACTGGGGAAGCCCAAGAATACTGGAGTGGGTAGCCTATCCCTTCTCCAGGGGATCTTCTCGACCCAGGAATCAAACTGGGGCCTCCTGCATTGCAGGGGGATTCTTTACCAGCTGAACCACCTAGGAAGCTCCTCATGAGGCTCCACAAACCATTAAACACATGCCTTTCCCACGACTACACTTCTCCAGACCTAGATATGCTACCAGACCAGACACTCTTTTTTAAGAAATTTAGCATCTTGGTTTTCTTCAAAATCACATGATTTTTAATACTGTCCAGCTAAACAAAACACATTGCCTAGACATGTTAGCCACCATGTAATCAATTCTTGTCCCTTCTACTTTCACTGCCCAGGAAGCCAGGCATTACTCCCATTATCCTAACCCTCACCTAAGTAGAACAAATGGTCCAGAATGAACCATGAGGACAGTGGAGCAGCTGAAAAAAGCTAGACTCTCAGAATCACTTTTGAGGCCAAAATGTCCATGGGACTCCCTTGGTGGTCCAGCGGTTAAGACTCCATGCTCCCCCGACAAGGGGAACAGATTCAATCCCTGGGCAGGGAACTAAGATTCCCAGGTTGCACAGCCAGGAAAAAAAAGAAAAAAGCCATAAAAATTCTGGGCTATAAATGAGTTTAAAGAGGGCTTACTTGAAACCTGAGGAAATCAGTGTGAATTACCTTTATTTAAGCTAGAGGGAAAACAAAGTTTCAAATAAGTGATTAAAAAAAAAAATCTTAGTTTCCTGAGTAATGGATCTAATCATTTTTCAATTTCCATGTTTCTTTAATGTTTAGTCAAAATCTATGCCTTATAAGAACTGTTTGATATTTATGTTTATATTCTATATTTATCTAAACATTCCATTGAGAGAAATTGTTCGGTTATTCTGATTGAATATTTTAAAATCTTTTAAGTATTTTTAGAGATACTTGTTCCCTCTTCAGCTAAGCAGGGCAAAAATTATTCATTTGTTCAATTAATACATACTTTGGTTATTTTTTGCTTTTTAAAACATTTATTTATTTCTGGTTGTGCTGTGTCTTTATTGCTGCACACGGGCTTTCTCTAGTTGTAACAAGTGAGGACTGCTCTTCGTTGTGGGGCAAGGGCTTACTGCTATGACTTCTCTTGTTGTGGATCATGACTTCTAGGCACTCCAGTTCAGTAGTTGTGAGGCACGAGCTTAGTTGCTCCTCAGTATGTGGAATCTTCCTGGACCTGGGATCAAATCTGTGTCCCCTGCATTGGTGGGTGGATTCTCATCCACTGTACTACCAGAGAAGTCCAACGCATCATTTTTGAAGACCAGTGATAAACTATGCTGGAGCAAGACACCATACTACAAGGTGTGTCTGTACATGGAAAAGGTTTCGATGAGCATCTGGGTAGAGAAGAGGAAATTCACAAAGGCTGTTGAACTAAACTTTAGGCATATATGGGATGAGGGGCTAAGTTAGGAGGACTGCTGTTTTAATGCATGACAAAAATGCAAGACTCTTTTTTGAAAAGTGTCAAGAATTTCAAAATACCAACAGAACATTAAACCAAATGTGGGCTCTTTTGCAGATGGGGACCATGGAGCTGCTCTGGCTGTAGCCCTTCCACCTGATGAAACCAAGTTTGCAGGTACAAAGAGATGGAGGACAAGGATATTTTTAGGGAGCAGGCAAAAGCAGATGTCCTGAAAGTGGTGTGTGTGTCATATCCAACTCTTTGCGATCCCATGGACTTTAGCCCACCAGGCTCCTCTGTCCATGGGATTTTCCAGGCAAGAACACTGGACTGGGTTTCCATTTCCTTCTCCCCTGAATGTAGCCTTGTGTGGAAACTCAGAGCTTTGAGGCCTTGCTGGAAAATTTGGTCTTCACTTTGTAGGCAATGGGACAATATGGGAAGTTCCCAGGAGACCAGACATCTTTAGAATTATACACGTGGTAGCAGTAAGAATGAGATGGAGAGCAGGGGCAAGACTAGAAGAAGGAGACCCATGAAGCAGCTCAGGTAGGTTCAGGTGGCAGATCATCATGAAGGCTGGAAGACACACTGTGCAACTTACAAAGGGAGTGGATATTGTATGAGGTTTCAGTCCAGAAGAACTTAGCCCTTGCTAAAGCATCTGCAAGGCCCACATCCTGTCAGGGCAAGAGGAACACTGATGCATGGTGCTGCTGTGAAACCAGGGCCCCAGGAGTGATTTCTCAGCAAGGTTTGCTGTAGGTGTGGCATTGGTGATTTATATCCAGTGTCAACTACAGATTGGCACTTGCCATCTACCTCTACAAGGATTATATCATGTGCTGCTGAATCTTCTGATTTTCAACATATCACTGAATGGAATTCAGGGTGGAGAGCAGAAATGAAGCATTCTGTGCTCTGGAAAACAGCTTCCCAGGTGGCAAAGTGGTAAAGAACCCACCTGCCAATACAGGAGACATGAGAGTTGTGTATTTGATCACTGGGTCAGGAAGATCCCCTGGAGGAGGGCATGACAACCCACTCCAGTATTCTTGCCTGGAGAATCCCATGGTGGGCTACAGCTCATGGGGTCGCAAAGAGTTGGACACGACTGAACTGACTTAGCATGCATACATGTGCTCTAGAAAATGGGCAGAACAGGTCTTTAGCTAGTTAGATGTTTTCAGGAGCTGATTTTATAAGACTATTTATTGTATCTCCTCATATCTAGAAAAGCACTAAAATCCTTCACAGTGACAGCTGCTCCCTGTGATTAGCAGAAAACCTTCTGCAAAAAATAGTAGTTGATTTCATGTACTTCCTCTTCACTAAAATCACATATATACTGACCTCCCCCCTCCCTTTGGAACCACTTCTCAGAGCTATCTGAGGTGCTATCTTCTGGGCTGCAGTCCTCATTTTGCCCCAAAGAAAATTTAACTTGCAACTCTCATGTTGTGTGCATTTTTTTAATTGACACCAGTCTTGGTGAGACCTCCAGAAGCCTCTATCTTTGGGCTTGATTTGGCCCTGAGCCAGCATTTTGTGTCCACTCTATAATGCAATGCACCCTCAGACATCAGTAACAGGAGGGAGTGCACAGGCATCTCTATAGTACCTGAGTTTACACTCTCTCTAAGATGTCAAAATCCCCCATTTGATTTGCATTGGATCCAGCATGTCTCCAATGGCCCATGTGAATACGTGTCTTTCTGTTTCTCTACGAGTTTCCTCAGCTACACCTGGTGCAGCAATAATGAGAAGGAAGATTGTCTCTTTTCCACAGTTGACAAGGAATGAGTCACACGTCAACCCACTCAACCAGGAAAATATTTGACAAGAAATAGAACTGAAGAATTTTAAAGCACTTATCCTAAAGCCTATGAGATAGGCAGAAAATATAACACTGAAGACCCCAAACTGATAATTTCTTAAACATCATAACTTCTCTTTATCAATGTCCAAAGTGTAAATGATAAATGAAAGAACAGAATGAGATCTTTACATTTAGGTGTTTTATTTGGCATAAATGTCTTCCTATTTTTCATATCAGGAATATTCAGGAACGACTTTCTAACTTACCTTTTAAAATGGGATAACTCGTGAGTTAAAAACATTGCCTGCAATGTCAGTAAACAAAGGATGTTGCAGCCAAAGAGCCACAACATGATGAGCGCTGGGGATATTCAGGAGGGAGAAAACAGGATTCTGGCTGCAGACAGCTAAGGGGCACCTCAAAGAAACAATATCAGTGAGCCCACGTTCTTGCTCTTGCACCTTCCCATACACAGAAAAGAAAAGTACTCAATTCATTGACTCATCATTAACTCACCATATCTGGTTTCCTTTCATTTCTTTATAACTTTTTGATGTTTCCACTACCTGGACTTTATTGCAAAAATCCCTCTACATCCTGAACTCTTCTCCTCCTACCTCTTTGCAACAGTCTCTCAGAGCTACCCAAAAGGCTGCACCCATGGCTTGAATTCTTCAGAAATCCACCAAATAAAACATGATTCTCAACTATTAGGTTGTGCTTTTTTTTTTTTTTTTTTCCTGTAGACACTTACTTCAAAGCTTATCCTAGTTTTTCAAACAGACATCTGGAATAGCTCAGAGAGACTCCCCTTGGGAAGACAGCATGTTTTTGGCCTCCCACTAGTGATTCTGAGATGCCCATGGGTTATTTAAAAGTTTGGCCTCTACTGTGGCTCAGACAGTAAAGAATCTGCCTGTAATGTGGGAGGACCATGTTCTATTCCTGGGTCAGGATGATCCCCAGAGAAGGAAATGACAACCTACTCCGATATGCTTGCCAGTAGAATTCCTTGGACAGAGGAACCCAGTGGGCAATAGTCCATTGGGCCACAAAGAGTTGGACATGACTGAGCAACTAACACTCAGTTCATGTACTAGAGCTTGGGTTTTCCAGAAGGTAACTTAAGAAGAGGTGGCAAGAATACATGGAAGAACTGTACAAAAAAGATCTTCATGACCCAGATTATTATGATGATGTGATGACTAATCTAGAGCCAGACATCTTGGAATGTGAAGTCAAGTGGACCTTAGAAAGCATCACTACGAACAAAGCTAGTGGAGGTGATGGAATTCCAGTTGAGCTGTTTCAAATCCTGAAAGATGATGCTGTGAAAGTGCTGCACTCAATATGTCAGCAAATTTGGAAAACTCAGCAGTGGCCACAGGACTGGAAGAGTCAGTTTTCATTCCAATTCCAAAGAAAGGCAATGCAAAAGAATGTTCAAACTACCGCACAATTGCACTCATCTCACATGCTAGTAAAGTAATGCTCAAAATTCTCCAAGCCAGACTTCAGCAATACATGAACCACGAACTTCCAGATGTTCAAGCTGGTTTTAGAAAAGGCAGAGGAACCAGAGATTAAACTGTCAAATTGCTGGATCATGGAAAAAGCAAGAGAGTTCCAGAAAAACATCTATTTCTGCTTTATTGACTATGCCAAAGCCTTTGACTGTGTGGATCACAATAAACTGTGGAAATTCTGAAAGAGATGGGAATAAAAGACCACCTAATCTGCCTCTTGAGAAATCTGTATGCAGGTCAGGAAGCAACAGTTAGAACTGGACATGGAACAACAGACTGGTTCCAAATAGGAAAAGGAGTCCGTCAGGGCTGTATATTGTCACCCTGCTTATTTAACTTCTATGCAGAGTACATCATGAGGAACGCTGGACTGAAAGAAACACAGCTGGAATCAAGATTGCAGGCAGAAATATCAATAACCTCAGATATGCAGATGACACCACTCTTATGGCAGCAAGTGAAGAGGAACTAAAAAGCCTCCTGATGAAAGTGAAAGAGGAGAGTGAAAAAGTTGGCTTAAAGCTCAACATTCAGAAAACGAAGATCATGCCATCCGGTCCCATCACTTCATGGGAAATAGATGGGGAAACAGTGAAAACAATGTCAGATTTTATTTTTTTGGGCTCCAAAATCACTGCAGATGGTGACTGCAGCCGTGATATTAAAAGACGTTTACTCCTTGGAAGAAAAGTTATGAC
The DNA here is from genome assembly GCA_006408695.1 of Aepyceros melampus. Classification (NCBI taxonomy): domain Eukaryota; kingdom Metazoa; phylum Chordata; class Mammalia; order Artiodactyla; family Bovidae; genus Aepyceros; species Aepyceros melampus. The sequence continues at coordinate 415,538 of SJXQ01008277.1, read as the reverse complement.
CAACCTAGATAGTATATTCAAAAGCAGAGACATCTTTGCTGACTAAGGTCCATCTAGTCAAGGCTATGGTTTTTCCTGTGGTCATGTATGGATGTGAGAGTTGGACTGTGAAGAAGGCTGAGCACCGAAGAATTGGTGCTTTTGAACTGCGGTGTTGGAGAAGACTCTTGAGAGTCCCTTGGACTGCAAGGAGATCCAACCAGTCCATTCTGAAGGAGATCAGCCCTGGGATTTCTTTGGAAGGAATGATGCTGAAGCTGAAGCTCCAGTACTTTGGCCACCTCATGCGAAGAACTGACTCACTTGAAAATACTCTGATGCTGGGAGGGATTGGGGGCAGGAGGAGAAGGGGACGACAGAGGACGAGATGGCTGGATGGCATCACGGACTCGATGGACGTGAGTCTGAGTGACCTCCGGGAGATGATGATGGACAGGGAGGCCTGGCGTGCTGCGATTCATGGGGTCGCAAAGAGTCGGACATGACTGAGCTACTGAACGAACTGAACTGACCTTTTGCCTGAAGGACATCCATAATCCCATCTGATAGCTTGTTAAAATAAGCCATCTTTTCCTTCCTGTGCATAGATCAATTCAAGATCTTTCTAGTCATGTCTCTGTCTTCTATTCTAGAGTCTCTGTCTTCTATTCTAGAGTCTCAGGAGTTCATGGGCAGGAATATGGGCCCTTAAGGAATTGAGCCAAGTGTATGTGAGTATGTGTGATTCAATGTCAGACACAGGCAGGCATCAGCTTAGTCTTCCTTGAGGGTGACTCAAAGATTTAGGACTAAATCAGCAGAATTGAATTTGAGTTTGATTCCTTCCTCCAAATCTAGGACTAATGGCTGAGGAATTATAGATGCCCTTGAGACTTGTAGAAATAGAGCTGTGAACAGCCTCCTTGTACTGGGGAAGCTTAGCAATTATTTAGTTTTATCATGGTAAAAGTCACATAATATAAAGCATGCTATTTTAACCATACTCAATTGTACAGTTCAATGGCAGTAAGTACATTCACATTGGTGTGCAGGGCTCACCATCTGTCTCCTGAACTTTTCACTTTCCTAAATTGCATCTTTGTCTGCATTAAACACTCAGTCCCCCTTCTCCCTCTCTACCCCACCCTCAGCCCCTGGCTGCAGTATTTATTGATAACTGGGACAGTTTGCTGATGAGAGAAGATGGGATGCACAACATCAAACTGTTCCAACCTAGAGAACCAAGTATACAATAAAAGAATGTGTCACCTTGAGCCAAAGATTTCTTTGGGGATAGATCATTTTTAATATGTATTTGTTTATTTTGAGGTGTTCTGGGTCTCCATAGCTGAGTGTGGGTTTTCTCTAGTTGCAGCAAGCAGGGGTTATTCTTTGTTGTGGTGCTTGGGCTTCTCATTGCAATGACTTCATTCTCTTGTTGGGGAGCAAGACCTCCGTGGACATGTGGGCTTCAGTAGTTGTGACTCTGGGGCTTGAGCTTTTTATTTTTAACAGAGCATCAGGTGACTTTTTTCTTAAGCTAAAATATTGCCATTAGATTTCTTTTTTGTTTTTACCAGAACTCAAAAGGTAGATGAGAGAAGATGGGATGCACAACATCAAACTGTTCCAACCTAGAGAACCAAGTATACAATAAAAGAATGTGTCACCTTGAGCCAAAGATTTCTTTGGGGATAGATCATTTTTAATATGTATTTGTTTATTTTGAGGTGTTCTGGGTCTCCATAGCTGAGTGTGGGTTTTCTCTAGTTGCAGCAAGCAGGGGTTATTCTTTGTTGTGGTGCTTGGGCTTCTCATTGCAATGACTTCATTCTCTTGTTGGGGAGCAAGACCTCCGTGGACATGTGGGCTTCAGTAGTTGTGACTCTGGGGCTTGAGCTTTTTATTTTTAACAGAGCATCAGGTGACTTTTTTCTTAAGCTTAAAATATTGCCATTAGATTTCTTTTTTGTTTTTACCAGAACTCAAAAGGTCTTACTTAAAAATACAGCCATTGAGTTATCAATTGAGTTATCAATTCAGTTAGGTCGCCTTTTTTCTCCATATATATATTATTACATTTTATTTTAATTTAATAATAAATATTGTATATTCATGTTATACTTTATATAATTATATACTTATATTTATTTATATATAAATTATATTATAATTGGTGTGTGTGCTTAGTTGCTCAGTTGTGTCCGACTGCTTTAGACTCCAAGGACTGTAGCCCACCAGGCTCCTCTGTCCACGGGGATTCTTCAGGCAAGATCACAGGAGTGGGTTGCCACGTCCTCCTCCAGGGGATCTTCCTGACCCAGGGATCTAACCCAGGTCTCCCGCACTGCAAGTGGAATCTTTATCTGAGCTACCAGGGATTTTTAATTGTGGTAAAAATTACATACATTAAATTTACTATCTTGGCCATTTTTAAGTATACAGTTCAGGCTTCCCTGGTGGCTCAGAGGTTAAAGCGTCTGCCTGCAATGCAGGAGACCTGGGTTCGATCCCTGGGTTGGGAAGATCCCCTGGAGAAGGAAATGACAACCCACTCCAGTATTCTTGCCTGGAGAATCCCATGAACAGAGGAGCCTGGTGGGCTACAGTACACGGGGTCGCAAAGAGTCGGACACGACTGAGTGACTTCACTCACTCACTCACTCACTCACTGCTATTAATTATATTCAAATTGTACTGCAACATATCTCTAGAAATTTTTGTCTTTGAAAACTGAATCTCTATAGTTAACAAAAAACAACTTTCCACTTCCAGGCTTGGCAACCCCTTTTTTCTGAGTTTGGATACTTTAGATTCTTCAAGTGGTATTTTTACCCAGTGCAAATTCATGTCCCAATGCATAATGTGGCCAAACAAACCTAAACATCATGGACTGGAGCAAAGAAAGATTTATTGCTGGGCCAAGGAGAAGGGTGACTTTTGCTCAAAATGCCCCAAACTCCCCAGAGAATTTCAGGAAAGCATTTTTAAAGGTCAGGTGAGGGAGGAGGGGGTCACAAGGCAAGTGCCCAACTTGTGCACAATTCTCTGATTGATTAAATGGTGAGGTAACAGGGCAGTGTCACAGGGGCTAACATCATCAATCCTTAAGAAATCTGGAGGCCATATATTCATGATCATCAGAGAGTTGATTTCTTCCATTTGGTGGTAGTTTTAGCATCTGAAAAAATTCAGGAAATACTCAGTAGAGATTATTATTTAGGTATTTCAGGGAGGAGCTAAAGCAGAGGCTATAGGGGAGGGGTCTGGCCCTGGAAGGTTCCATAGGATCCTACTCAATTATAAGCCTGGTTTATTTTGCTAAGTATGTTCTTTGGAGGGCTTCCCTGATAGCTCAGTAGGTAGAATCCGCCTGCAATGTATGAGACCCCGATTTGATTCCTGGTTTGGGAAGATCCGCTGGAGAAGGGATAGGCTACCCATTGCAGTCAGTATTCTCGGGCTTACCTTGTGGCTCAGCTGGTAAAGAATCCACCTGCAATGCAGGAGCCCTGGGTTTGATCCCTGAGTTGAGAAGGTCCCTGGAGAAGGGAAAGGCTACCCACTCCAATATTCTGGCCTAGAGAATTCCTTGGACTGTATATAGTCCATGGGTTCCAAAAAGATGGACACAACTGATCAACTTTCACTTTTGCTTTCAAAGCTCTTTGGTTCTGTAACATGCCACTGTGCTGCCTTTGTTCTCGCTGGCCCTTAACCTGCCATTCCCTTTAGTGCCTTGAGTCTTCCAGACCAGTCCCTGGGGAAGCCAGAACTTCCAACACATGCCCCATCCTCCTCTTTCCCTCTTGGAGGAGCAGCCAGGAGTTGGGAACCAAATCAGGCTGCGGTGGTAAGGAGGAGGAACTACAGAAGTCAAATACAAAGAATTTTCTTACTCACCCTTTTCTTCTTGGCTTTGTCCTTACCTGCTGTGCTGCTCTCTCTTAACTGAGTGTGCAGTTATCTCAAAGGCAAATAGTCCTCTATATTATTTTTAAGGATGTGTCTCCATGGTGAGTGAGGGTGGGGTGGAATGAGACTTTCTAGTCTACCATGCTGCTGCTGTTATTCTTGTTTTAATTCAATTAAATTTCCTTAAATATCTTGCCTTTTGTATCCCAAACCTCCTGGTATCCCTTTAGAGAAGTTTAATAGATCTAAAAACAGCAGTGCATAAAATTCAGAAATAAGGTAAACAAATACTCCACAGAGACCTGAGCCCTGCGTGCAGGGGCATCCAGCCACTAACCCATATGACCAGGTCATGCGCGACTTCAAAGGACAGAGTTTTATGCATTGCAATTCTATAATAGCTGATGCTTTTAGGCTTCTCGTTGAATAAAATCTGCAATTTTTATTTGTCCCCTTTATTTTATCTTGTTCCCTTTCTTTAAAGATAATTTTCAGTGTAAATTTTAATTTTACTCAGTAATTGGTGTCTTATAAGAGATGTTAGAAGGACATCCGTGGTAGTCCAGTGGTTAAGAATTTGCGTTTTAATTCAGGAGAGATGGATTCTATCCCTGGTCCCACATCCCCAAGGCAACTAAGCCTGCAGGCATGATTAGAGAATCCACACTGCAACTAAGACCTGATGAAGCCAAATAAATTAAAAAAAAAATTTTTTTAAGAGAGATGTTAGAGGCCTCAGTTAGCCATTAGCACTTTTAGAGTAACAGATTCCCTTGACAGCTGTTCTCTGCTATCTTTTCCCTGAAGCCAGTGAAATTAAATTAAAAAGAAACAAAATTTTAATACCAAATTAAAAAATAAGTAAAAAGAAATAATGTCAAAAATATTTTTAAAGTAGATATATAAATATGATTTTTTGGTGTAGATCTGAATGTTAAAATTTAGGGAATGTTAAACACTTCTGGAACCTGATTAACAATTACCCCTAGATAAAGTTTTAATAGAATAGAAATCTGCAAATCATAGAGGATCTGTATAGTATCTAATTCAAATATCTTAATTACTGCTTTGGTTGGCAAAGGAAAACAATCCAAACATCCACTCTGGAAAAAAATCAGAGATGATTGGAATTAAGAAATAGAAAGCACCCACATTTTCTCAGCTGCTCTGTGCCAGCTACTGTACCAGAAAGAAGACAATTCAGCTTCATCTATTGTCATCAGGGTTGTTTCATGTAATGGCCAAAAAGTCTAGAAATTTTTATTTCTATTTAGCTGGTTAAAAAAATATATCCTTTTTGATCAGAATACTTACAAATTATCTTATGTGTAAATCAGCTTTATAGACTTATAGAGTGACTGAAAAACTCTCATGTCTCAACTGAGCTACAGTTAGAAATAGCTGTTAAAGTGTTATGGAATTAAGACTTTGTTTAGCTCCATGTAAAACTCAAACCCAGCAGCAAAATGGCTTTATTGAGACAAAACAAAAATATCTTTTATTAGATAGAGTCTATTTTTCATTTTTGTAATCAGAAAAATGAATGCTAAGGTATTGAACAGTGGATAACAGGCTCACAGAGATTAACTGGGTAGTTACAATTTAGCTAAAATCTCAATATTTCCAAGATCTCTGAGGCCATTTGAAATCTGGAGGCAATTAATTATATTCAGTTACTAGACTTTTTTCTTTCTTTATTCTTATTTGTGAAACAGATGTCAATAAAAATGTATGTTTTTGAGACTACAAATAAATTCATTGAGGATTTCTATAGAAAATTTTTAAGATTTTTATGTAAGACAGAATCAAAGAGATCATAGTGATGTTGTTTGGAAAGAAAAGAAATGATTGATAAATATAAGGGTCAGTTTCCCCATTTCCTTATTGAGGAAGAAGAGAAGGCATGGTTCATTCATAAACACTTGACAAATATTTCTGATTGATTCAAAGGTGGTTCTTGTTACAGATATGAAGCTCTTGTTTTGGTAGGCAGAACTCTTGTGGTTCCAAATTCTCTAAGAAGTTTCCACAGTCATCTTTATTTCCAGATTTCCTGAATATTTCTTTTCTTCCAGAACCTTCTTTGGATTTTTGTGCTATCCCTTATTTGCTGTACATAAGTAGGATCATTCAACCATTTTGTATCCAAAGCAATTTTTACTCAATGAGAGGAAAATTCTAGCATATGTGAGTCTTCTTTTGGTCAAAATAAAATGTTTGTGTTTTTGTACTTTGGCTTATATACATAGGATGATTACATTTAGCCAAATATTAAATCATATAACAAAAAAATGCTGATATTTATAAAAGATTTCACAATAGTTTATGGTTCGATGTATCATACTTAAGAAATATTTCATCGTATTTTTCCACTTATGCTATTGGGAAATAGAGACAAACAGGGACATGAATGGGGATGACTGCAACTGGTGCATGGTGTTGTTTGGCGGGTCAGTTACAACTCAGATCCATTTCTCATAAAGAACTAATCACTGGAACCACTCTTCCAGGCTGAACACATGCCATGTGCAGAGAAGTGTCTGATTAAATGAATTTATATTCAATTCTAAAATTCCTACATATTTCAAGTGACTCTTCTTTATTTAACTTAATACAGATTGTTCACAATGGCACACATTATGTATCCTCTAAATTCTGTATTAGCATACTATGCAAAAGCATTGCTTAGAATTTATTTTTCAGATACTGTGACCCTCAACTTTACTGCTACGACTCAGCACTGTTCCCACCGAGACACCTGAACTGCTTCGTTTTCCATCATGATATGGCCCACAAATGTTCTCTCTCTACTCTTCTCTTCTTATCACAAATTATAGAATTCTCAACCTGACATCTGAGGACCCACCACCTTCTTTAACCAGTTTCACACGCTTCCCCAACTTCCAGAGGCCAGCGTCATCATTATCCCTCCAAACTGAACATGTCTTCAACTTATTTAAAGTAAAATACCTTTACTCCTCTCTTCTTCCTGGCCACATCCTTCCTGCTTCAAGGTCTACCACAAGCTGTACCACCTCTAAACAGCCCTCATCACATTAATTTTCCCCATGACACTCCTATTGCACCTGTTGTTTGTCTTATTTATTTTCATCCTTAGTCATGTATTACTTTGCACTCTAATGCCTTTCCAAAACAGCTTTATCAAAGTATAATTGACATACAGTGCAGGACATATTTTAGGCATACACTTTGATGCATTTTGACACGTGCATACACCTGTGAAGCCATCACTAGAGTCAAGATAATAAACATATCCATCAATCCCTAAAGTCTCCTCATTTCTCTTCGTGATGGCTGCCTCCCAACCCTGCATCCCCTAGAAATCACAAATATTTTCTATCCCTCTAAGATTAGTTTGAATTTTCTAGAATTTTGTATGAATGAAAATATATAGTAAGTGCTCTTTTTTCTGATCTCTTTTATTATTTTGAGATCCAAATTGTTATTGTTGTAACAGAGAAGTGTAGTATGGCTATTTTATTATTTGTTTGTCCTGGCTCACATGTTTAGTCATGATGCTGGAAAGAAGAACCCTCTTCAGCACAGTTCCCATAAAGGGATATCTGAGGGATGTTTATTGGCTTTCAGCCCAAAGGCAGTTAACAGTGTAATCAGGTATTTTAACAACATGAAACCAATCTGTGCAATGATAAGTTGCATTAATGGGTCCACTGCAAGCATTGCATTCCAGTCGTGTGCCGTGTTATATATCTGTTCATCTCGTAAGATGATATGAGAGGTTCAGAACGACGTCACGTTGAAATACCCTAGGAGAATCAGTATCATTCTTAGATAATACATGGGAGAACACCACTGATTACTTCAGCTCTCTGTGGTGCTCAAAAGTAGGTGAGGAATGATCAGATTCCTCATTAGCTCCAGTCACGGATATAAGACTATGGCTGGCCTGTCAGGAAGATGGATTTTGGTTCAAGTATTACATTCTAATATTTAGAGATTTCCACATGAATAAAGAGTCCTTGACACCCTCTGAGTAGAGATGGACATCCAGTGTAGGAGGGTGTTGGAGGGATTCTGACCCCAGCAGGAAGGTTGCACTGGAGGATCCTTAAATAACTGCTATAAAGACAAATGGAAACATCAAGACTGAAGAAGGGTGAATGCATTTTCCCTTGAGGATGTGACCTCTGTCTTAGTATCTGAGGTTTGTACTCATTTTCAGGATGGCTCTCATCAGCACCCTATTGACCTCCTTTAGCCTATGAGATGTTCTTGGTGTACACTACCACAGAAAATGGCAATTTATTAAAGAGATGTGGATAAAAGGATGAAGCCATAAATAGTGTCTTTACCCTTGCAGGTTTCCTGCTTTTGCAACCTTATACACTCTTCAAAGTCTATGTCATGTCTCTCTTTGGGCCAGTGTTTAATTTAAAGCATCAGGTCAATTTTGTTCTGAACTAACTAGAGACAAGCAATTGTTGATTTTGGGCACATTAAATCTACAGTAGGATTTGCTAAGGGAAAACAATAAACAACAACATCAACAGTGGCCATAACAATGATTAAAAACAGAAGACATTGAAAAGAATTTCTTGAAACTTCTCAACACAGGATTCATATCTGCCTCAACCATAACTGTTTTAGGATCTAGCACATGGCTGGTTAGGAGAAGGAGTGTGTGTGTGTGTTTGTGTGTGGGTGGGTGTTGGGTGTGGGTGGGTGTGGGTGAGTGAGACTGTGTTATGCATAATAATGATCAATGAATTCTACATCCTCTCATGTTTAAAACAACAAAATAATTAGAAAATAACAGCTTACATTGACTGAGCCTGCCATATGACAAAGTATTGCAGGCTAGTTATCTGGGAAGCTGATATTGAGATAAAGTCAGAAGTTCAGATGGTAGAACTTAAAAGAAAAAGAAAAAACTGGGCAGGAAGAGCCATTAGGCCATGACTCACCATTGATAAATTGTCTCTCTGACTAACAATGGCCTCCGGAGCACAGCCTCCCAGCTAGAAAAGTCCCTGTATGTTGAAACTGTCTAGAACTTGCTATCCCTGCTTTGCTGAAGAAAACCACAACCTTGGCTATCAATTCCTTTCTGAAGCAAGAAGAGTGCAACTTCAGCTCAAAACTAGGGTGGACCCTCAATAAGCCACCTTTCTTGAGAAGGTTTCAGCAAGGTGTCTGGATATCTGCCACTGGAGACGACTGACTGCTCTGATCTTCCTAGGGCTGTCCTGGATTTGGCAATAAAATCTTCGTGTCCTGGGAATTCCCTCAGCCAGGAAATCAGAATATTGGCCAGCCAGAGGCCACAGTTAGGAGCCAGGCTACTTGTTTTACATTTATTAATTCAATCTTAATCTTGAATATGATTCCATTTTATGAATGATGAGACTGAGCCTTAGAGTGGTAGGTGACTTGCCTGGGACCCTCACAGGTTAAACTAAACTGACATAAAAGAGATTAGGATCCAGTGGAGATCAGATGGGGCTACAGATTGAATGTGATTCAAACCTTTTATAGGCAAGTTTGTCCTTTTTTTTTTTTTTTTTTTGCACAGGTGTGCAGGTTCTAAAGTCTTCGGTGTATTATAAGTCATCTTGCATTTCATGCTAAGTCACTTCAATCATGTCCAACTCTTTGCGACCCTATGGACTGTAGCCTGCCAGGCTCCTCTGTCCATGGGATGCTCCAGGCAAAACATACTGGAGTGGGTTGCCATGCCCTCCTCCAGGGAATACTTATGGTACATGGAACTCTAATTTACCCACACAAAGGACCCCAAGCTGCATCCCTTCAACTTTTTTTAGATAAGGTATAATCAGATAGGACTATGACCCTGTGATTTCAGGGCTTACTAAATTTATAAAGATGAAAAAAGTTGAAAAAGAGCAAATGCCGGCAAGGGTGGCTGAGATGTGAATTCAGCATACTGCTGGTGGGTATGGAAACTCTGCAGCATTCTGGAAGACAAGCTAAGGTTAAGTTCTGTGTGCCGGTTGGCCCTCAAATCTCATTTCTGGGAGGAGGATACTGTAAAAAACAGTGATCTGTGAGGGGACTAGTCCACAGATGATGTTCAAGTGGTGGTGCATTTGACAGTGGGCAATCTCGGATCATCTGTGTACCTGTCATGAGAGGGTTAGGTAAATAAAGTGCGATGGACAGATGTGGTGAAATGCCATGTAGCAGCTGGAAACAGAAAGCTAGAACCTCAGCCATAGGATAAGGCTTAAAGGTACAGTGTTGAAAAAGGCTATATAGGAAGAAGTAAAAAGTAGAAGAAAACAATAAATGCAGTGAATATCTATGTAAATTCAACAATCATACACAAAAATAACCTACTTAACAGAGATACATTCATATTTGAGAACATTTATAATACGAATTTGTTGCTTTGGGTGGGAGGAATAGAGCAGAGATAGAAAATGAATAGATAGATAACTGGTCAGACTACTGTTGTTCAGTTGCTTAGTGACCCTCATGGACTGCAGCATGCCAGGCTTCCTTGTCCTTCACTATCTCTCAGAGTTTGCTCAAACTCATGTCCATTGAGTCAATGATGCTATCCAACCATCTCATCCTCTGTCATCCCTTTCTGCTGCTGCCTTCAATCTTTCCCAGCATCAGGGTCTTTTCCAATGAGTCCAATCTTTACATCAGGTGGCCAAAGTATTGGAGTTTTAGCTTCAGCATCAGTCCTTCCAATGAATATTCAAGATCAAGTGCCTTTAGGGTTGGCCAGTTTGATCTCCTTGCTGTCCAAGGATCTCTCAAGAGTCTTACCAGCACCACAGTTCAAAGTATCAATTCTTCAGTGTTCAGCCTTCTTTATGGTACAACTCTCACATCTGTACAACAACCATAGCTTTGACTAGATGGACCTTTGTCAGTAAACTGATGTCTTTGCTTTTTAATACAGTCTAGCTTTGTCACAACTTTTCTTCCAAAACGCAAGACTTAATTTCATGACTGCCATCACTGTCTGCAGTCATTTTGGAGCCCAAGAAAATAAAGTCTGTCCCTGTTTCCACTTTTTTTTTTTTTTTGCCCTATGTATTTGCCATGAAGTGATGGGACTGGATGTCACGATTTTAGCTTTTTGAATGCAGAGTTTTAAGCCAGCTTTTTCACTCTCCTCTTTCACCTTCATCAAGAGTCAGACTGACAGAATGGCTGCTATCCAAAAGTCTACAAGCAATAAATACTGGAGAGGGTGTGTAGAAAAGGGAACCCTCTTACACTGTTGGTGGGAATGCAAACTAGTACAGCCACTATGGAAAACAGTGTGGAGATTCCTTAAAAAACTGGAAATAGAACTGCCATATGACCCAGCAATCCCACTGCTGGGCATACACACTGAGAAAACCAGAATTGAAAGAGACACGTGTTCCCCAATGTTCATCGCAGCTCTGTTTATAATAGCCAGGACATGGAAGCAACCTAGATGTCCATCAGAAGACCAATGGATAAGAAAGCAGTGGTACATATACACAATGGAGTGTTACTCAGCCATTAAAAATAATACATTTGAATCAGTTCTAATGAGGTGGATGAAACTGGAGCCTATTGTACAGAGTGAAGTAAGCCAGGAAGAAACACACCAATACAGTATACTAACACATATATATGGAATTTAGAAAGATGGTAATGATAACCCTGTATGCAAGATAGCAAGAGACACAGATGTATAGAACAGTGTTTTGGACTCTGTGGGAGAGGGAGAGGGTGGGATGATGTGGGAGAATGGCATTGAAACGTATATTATCATATGTGAAATGAATTGTCAGACTAGGCTTGATGCATGAACAGGATGCTCGGGGCTGGTGCATGGGGATGACACAGAGGGACGGTATGGGGAGGGAGGTGGGAGGGGAGTGCAGGATGGGGAACACGTGTACACCCGTGGTGGATTCATGTTGAGATATGGCAAAACCAATACAATATTGTAAAGTAACTAGCCTCCAATTAAAATCAATAAATTTATATTAAAAACAATAATAAAATAAAATGCTTATATAGAAAAAAATAGAGTCAGAATGAGAGACTGGAAGATAGACTGACAGATGGGCAGCCTGATGATATTAGCAAGCTGTTAACTGACTTACATGGTTAACCAAGCCTTCATCTAAGGGCAGAATAAAAGTGGAGGAAGAAAGAGATGTAATACTTGAATGCAAATTAATATTTATGAACACAATTAAGTTCAGTGTAATACTTTACCAGAATCTGAGAGGCAAATTGATAGCTGTATATAAAAGGTTGTTGGAAAGAATAGCTTCTACAGAATACAGAGCCTGGAGGAGAATGAACACAGATCAGGTCTAGTGAAAGATCTATCAATCAAGTGCAGGTTACCCAAGGGGTTAGGGGCTGTTGGAGAACAAAGGAATGAGCATAATTGCAAAAAGTTTAGAGTTTAGTTTACTGTACTTATAAACAAGTAGGAATTTATATACATTTATTTTCTATAAATAGCACTAAGAATTTAAAATTTGTGAAGTATCATTTTTCTTTCCCCTGAGAATCTTTAAGAACAGAACATTAATCTAGCTCTCTCACCAGGGCAAGGTTTCTTGCAACACCAGTGAATGATGGATACTCTGTTCATTTAATTTTAAAATGTAAAATTGAGATACAGTATCCCAAGTAATATGGACATAAACTTTACAAAACATCATAAATATTCCTAATGAGGTTTTAGCTCCTAGTCATGGTTTCTTGCTGGTGGCTGAGCTCTCTGTCTTCATATGTTTGTGAATTCTGATGGACTGAGTGAGCATGTAAGTATACTAGATGAAAGAACTGGGGCTAGGGGTTTGAAAAACTTATTAATTAATCATCAATAATTTCCCAGTGTAGAATGTCTGTCTGGAGGATAAATTAATTTTTCAAATTGAATGTTGCAAATATTCCATGATATTACAAGAGAGTGAGCATAATTTTGCAGACCCCACAGGAAGAGAATGTGAAATCCTGGCTGTTTTGCTGACTGGAATATTCATAGTGTTGGGTTGTTGGTATTTTCATAGACTTTATTCCATAAAGCCAAGGTCTATAAGGTTATGTAACATCACCTAGTTAATTAAAATATATAGCTTACACGCCTAATTTTTTCCAAACTATTCTGTTTTTAATTGAAAAGGCAGAAAATGTATGGGTTAGGAGATGAGTTTTCCCAAATTAAGGATTAAGCTTCAAATACAAAGTGAACACTTGGTCTCTGCCCTTCTGAAAATAATGATCTCAGCTTAGCTCTAAAGTCCTTAGATTAAGGGCTTCATTTGTATGAAAAGGGTTTCCCAGATGGTATGAGCACCTGCAGATTCAGGAGACAAATCTATGTATTGGCTTTCCAAAATTATATGATCAACTCTAATAAAAAATAGAAATGTGATATATGAGATAGACACATAAACTTTGATTATTGATGAGCTCTAACAGAAAGTTACAGTTTCCATTTAAATCACATTTTCATTGAAGTTAAAATTCTCTTTTACAGTTTATGTCTTAAGCTCATTTAAGTTCCTGTATCTTGTTATGTCAAAGACATTTTTCCCTCAGTTAATCTTGATACTTGCAGTTATGAAAGAATTAGTTATTAATTCCAATATTTGTAAAATCAAGATTTGCTTTATTAACTTTTGAGTGGTTTATTTTATTAAGGTGAATGTATTTTTTAATCATTTATTGTCTCAGAGATATTAAAAATTTTAAAGTTTGCTTGTTATAAATAAAAAATAAAGAACCAGTCAGTAGCTATATGTATAATCAGTTGCACATGAAGACAATCAAGGTCAGTTGGTTATCTTTTTTCATTTTTATGAGCTGGCATCATGATAATAAAGTGTTAGATACATATTAACAGTTCTGCTGACTGGAAATATGAGTGATGCTTTGTTTTCTTGTAGATTACTATTATGTTGTCGTTTATATTGTATGCATATCTTATGTAAACGGGATTCTGAGGATGAAAAACTCAAATTTCTTACCATTCCAAGTATTCTGAGGATGACATTCATGAACATAATATTTTGCTGATAGTTTCTTTCTCATAAGGTTTATAGTTTTTCAAACATCATTGTTTTCACATTTTATACTAAATCAGCAATATTTAAAAATCTTGACACAATTTGGCTTTATAATTCTATACTCTGATTAATTTCTTAATCAAGGTATGCAAAATATAGTAAATGTGGTAAAAACATTTAATCTATACCCAGAAAGATTTTTATTTCCTTCCCAAGTGATCAATTGATTGAGTAGAGCCAGCAACTAAAAACTCCAGCTTTGTGGAAACACGGTGAAAAATTACTTTTAGTTTTAAAAATGGAAAACATTTAAAGAGAACAAACTCTGACTCTGCAGATTAAGTCAGACCTGGGGCAGTACCACAGATGGAGAGCAAAAGCGCTCACCCTTACAGAGCATGCAATTAAGGTACGCAAGGTATGCTTGCAAAACATTATTGCATTAATAAATGTTACAAGATCAGTTTGAAAAAGTCTTTGGAATGGTCAAACTAAGTAACTATCAAGGAAGATCCAGAAGAAAAATCCCTCTGAGCTTCACTTGGAAGGGCTGTGTGTTAGAGGTCAGTGCAGAAAAGATGAGTGAAGCTGCAGATAGAGTCTGAGGCAGAGTAAGGAGATGCTGAGAGCCCTCTCAGTCATGGTCCAGTCATCTGTCACTGCATTACAAATCTTTCCGAGACTTAAAACAACAGCAGGTATTTTACCATCTCTCATGGTTTCTTTGGGTCAAATATTTGGTGAGAGATTGGTTGAGCACTTCAGGCGTCCTGTATTTGCAGTAACAAATCTGTGGAAGGGACCTGCAGGGCTGGATTAGCTGGGGCTGGCTGGGCACCTGCTAGTCTCTTCATGCATTCTCAGAGCATCTCCTTGAACTCTCTCCACACTGTCTAGGTGTGGCTTCCTCAGTATCCATGTAGCAGTTTGACTCCTTGCTTTACACGGTAGCTCCAGCTTTCAGCATGAGTGTTCCAGTGAGTCTGATGACAGTTGCCTTGGAAGTTGTAGCCTTGGATTTCATGCAGTGAAGCCTCCTGTGATTCAATAAAGAGACACAGACTCATCCAGATTCTAGAGGAGAGTTATCAGGCTTTACCTTGATGGGGAAATGGTAAGGTTCTGGAAGAGTACATGATATGAAGGATATTGTTACAGCCATCTCTGGCAAGTAAAATCTACAGTCAGTCTTCAGGCCACAGTTCTTACACTTCTCACATACGAAGCACATTCACCTTCACTTAAGGATACTCCCCCAAAGTTTTATCCCCTCATGACATCACTCTTACGATGTTGCAAATCTATAACAAGCCCATGTACAGCTGGATCTTTTCAAGTGTGGTTCTTCAGGTGCAACTTGATTTGTGAATCAATGAGGCAAATTATGTGCCATTCCCTCACATCCCATAGATAATCTTGAGACAGGAGTAGGCTAATCACTATAGGTACTCCTGTTCAAAACAGGGAATGGATGGGAGACTTACAACCATCATTGGTGGTGGTTTAGCCGCTAAGTCATGTCCAACTCTTGTGACTCCATGGACTGTAGGCTGCCAAGCTTCTCTGTCCATAGAATTCTCCAGGCAAGAATACTGGAATGGGTTGCCATTTCTAAAATGCCCCTAAGAACATTTTTCAAGTTTGTTGATTAAGGCTCAATCCTACTCTCTGGGAATTATTTCCTGTGGCTCTTGGCCCTGCATTCTGACACTGGGCACCACCCTCTGAGTCCTCTTTCCTTTTCTATAGAAAGGGGGCCGTATTTACAACCTGAAAGTTTTCTCAGCCTGCTTCCTGGTTATAAAAGTTTGAGTCTAGAAATCTTTTTTTCCTGTTTCATTGTCTCTGTCCCCTGGAGTCTAAGCAGCAATGCTTCCTCCAAAACAATTCTCTTAAAAACTTTGTGGATTGTATATGAATCATATTTAGGTTCATAGATCATATTTGAGCCATAGCATAAATATCTTTGAGATAAGCTTTTCCCAATTGAGCTTTTTACTGAATGACAATGTCCTTCAAGTTTAGAAGCTCCACTGTTTAGTGAATAGAATCTGTGTAGTTCACCCTTAAAGTTCTTAGGGGGGCCTACTGTCTGAAAGCATGTATGAATCACTGTCTTAGATTTTAGTGAGGTCTTAATGAAGTATTTAATTGCTCCACTATAGATTTGATCATTAGATAAAGGCTTTTTTTTCCCAAAGTTTTTAATTGAAGGATAATTGCTTTACAGAATTTTGTGGTTTTCTGTCATACATCAGCAAGAATCAGTCATAGGTACACCCATGTCCCCTCCCTTCCAGACCCCCTTCCCATCTTTATCCCCACCCCACCCTTCAGACTGTCACAGAGCCCCTGTCTGAGTTCCCTGAGTCATACAGCAAATTCCCATTGGCTATCTATTTTACACATGGTATTGTAAATTTCTATGTTACTCTCTCCATACATCTCATCTTTCTTTCTCCCTCCTCTCCTCCTACATGGACCATAGGTCTGTTTCTCCATTGCTGCCCTGATAATAAATTCATCAGTGCCATTTCTTCAGATTCCATATATATGTATCAGTATACAATATTTATATTTTTATTTCTGACTTACTTCACTCTGTATAATGGGCTCTAGTTTCATAAACCTCATTAGAACAGATTCAAATGTGAGCCATTTTATGGCTGAGTAGTATTACATTGTGTATATGTACCACAGCTTATCCATTCAACTGTCGATGGACATCTAGGTTGCTTCCACATACTAGGTATTATAAATAGTGCTGCAATGAACAATGGGATACATGTGTATTTTTCAGTTTTGATTTCCTCAGGGTATATGCCTAGGAGTGTGATTTCTGGGTTATATGATGGTTTTATTCCTAGCTTTTTAAGAAGTCTCCATACACTTTCCATAGTGGCTGTATCAGTTAACAGTCCCACCAGCAATGCAAGAGTGTTCCCTGTTCTCCACATCCTCTCCAGAATTTATTATTTGTAGACTTTTTGATTATGGCCATTCTGACTGGTGTGAGGTGGTATCTCATTGTTGTTTTGATTTGCATTTATTTGATAATGAGTGATGTTGAGCATCTTTTCATGAGCTTGTTAGCCATCTGTATATCTTTTTTTGAGAAATGTCTCTTCAGGACCCTTTCTCACATTTGATTGGGTTGTTTGCTTTTCTGGTATTGAGTTGTATAAGGTGCTTGTGTGTTTTGCAAGTGAATTCTTTATCAGCTGTTTCCCTTGCTATTATTTTCTCCCACTTGGAGAGCTGTCCTTTCACTTTGCTTGCAGTTTCCTTTGTTGTGCAAAGCTTTTAAGTTTAACTAGGTCCCACTTGTTTATTTTTGTTTTTATTTCTATTACTCTAGGAGGTGGGTCATAGAAGATCTTGCTTTGATTTATGTCATCAAGTGTTGTGCCTATGTTCTCGTCTAAGAGTTTAATAGTTTCTGGTCTCACATTTAGGTCTTTAATCCATTTTGAGTTTATCTTTGTGCATGGCAGTAAGTAGTGATCTAATTTCATTCTTTTGCATGTAGCTGTCCAGTTTTCCCAGCACCATTTATTGAAGAGGCTGTCTTTGCCCCACTGTATAAAATGGCACACATTTAAATCTTGCTTCCTTTGTCAAAAATAAGGTACCCATAGGGGTGTGGGTTTATTTCTGGGTTCTCTATCTTGTTCCATTGATCTATATTTCTGTTTTTGTGCCAGTACCATACTGTCTTGATGACTGTAGCTTTGTAGTATAGGCTGAAGTCAGGAAAGTTGATTCCTGCAGCTCCCTTCTTGTTTTNCAAGAAATCTTTTCACTGTTTAGAAGTCATACTTAAAACTAAAAGGCAGCATTCCCCTATTTCTAAGGAGGCAGGAGGTATTGTGGCAGAAGTTGCTTTTCCTGAAAGCTTTAAGATCAGCAGGGATTTGGTGTGTGTGTGTGTGGCTAGGGCAGGGTACGGTGGGAGGAGGGGACACATAACACCAACAACTGTGGCTAAAAAGAAAATCACTGAAATCATGGGATGTGGATGCTGTTAATGATATGTTCCTTTTGGAAGCTGGGAAAGTGGAGTAAGGGTTGGAGGCAACTTAAAGATATAGAAAGGATCTATTACATTATTTAACTCAGATATATTAGCAATTTCAACAAAAAGGTAGAGCCTATTGTTAAAAGGCAGCATACTGGAGAAGGAAATAGCAACCCACTCCAGTATTCTTGCTGGGAAAAGTCCATGGACAGAGGAGCCTGGCGAGCTGCATTCCATGGGGTTACATGACTGAGCATGCATGCATGAGGGTGGAGGGAGATGGGTTGGTAGCAAAAAAACTGTTAGAACTAAAAAAGAAAAAAAAAAGGGCAACATATTTCTCTAAAGGATTTAAACCTTTCAATAATGGATTCCATTAAGGTATGGCATCCATAACTTAATTGCCTAGATGAATCCACTGGACATGACTTAGGAAACTCATGATGTTTGAGCAAGGGTGAAACCAGTGCAACAATCTACCTGCTTTTCTCTATGTAACTACTGAGATTTTCTTTCAACCTACAAAATTGCCTGACATTTCCAAAGGTTAAATTGTCACTTAAAAAGAGAAAGCATTAATTTCATTTAAATAACTGAAGTTCGATGCCAATTTCTCAAAGTAGTAGCAAGCACTTAGTGATGAATAATGTGTACCTTAAGATAAGACTTCATCTAGTAAGTTTTACTTTATTCTCACCTATTACTTTTTGGTAAAATAATAAAGCACAATTCTTACAAGGATGAGAACCTGGCTTTACCACTACTATTTGATTCCATCATTGATTTTTATCCCATACTTGTCTCCTATGACACTCTGATCATCATTTCATACTACTAGGGAAAGGAGTTGAAAGACTATTGCTTATTCATCATGATAAATTATGTAAAATCTGAGCCTCAGTTTCTTCCTTTGAAATAAGTGAGTAAGAAAGGTTTTGGAGTCAGATTGACCTGAATTCAAATTTTGACTCTGCCTTTTCAGGTGAATCTCATAACTTCTATGAAAATCACTTTGTGATAATACTTACTGCCTGTGCAGGTTTTGTAAGATTACATGAGATACTGTATTGACACATGTAGCACTTCAGTTCAGTTCAGTTCAGGCGCTCAGTCGTGGCCGACTCTTTGCGACCCCATGAATCGCAGCACGCCAGGCCTCCATCACCATCACCAACTCCCGGAGTTCACTCAGACTCACGTCCATCGAGTCAGTGATGCCATCCAGCCATCTCATCCTCGGTCGTCCCCTTCTCCTGCCCGCAATCCCTCTCAACATCAAAATCTTTTCCAATGAGTCAACTCTTTGCATGAGGTGGCCAAAGTACTGGAGTTTCAGCTTTAGCATCATTCCTTCCAATGAACACCCAGGGTTGATCTCCTTCAGAATGGACTGGTTGGATCTCCTTGCAGTCCAAGGGACTCTCAAGAGTCTTCNAGTCAACTCTTCACATGAGGTGGCCAAAGTACTGGAGCTTCAGTTTTAGCATCATTCCTTCCAAAGAAATCCCAGGGTTGATCTCCTTCAGAATGGACTGGTTGGATCTCCTTGCAGTCCAAGGGACTCTCAAGAGTCTTCTCCAACACCACAGTTCAAAAGCATCAATTCTTCAGTGCTCAGCCTGTGCATATTTATTGACCCAATGAAAGAGATTCTTCCAAATAATTAAGTACTGAAGACAGATTATCTTTGCTTGTGTTCTCTTCTTTTTATGAGTCTGTATTATGAAATAAAAACTAACTTGCATTCTGAGAAACCTAACATTATGAGTTTTTTACACATTCTCCCTCACTCCTTCTTCCTCTGCCTCCCTATCTTTCTCCCTCTCACACACACACAGACACACAGACACACACGAGTACAGCTTTTGTCTTTACTAATTCATCATATAATTACCATTTTATCTTGATATAACAATGGAAAAAATTCAAAATCTCTTTCAGGTGATTACAGTCCTTATTGCCTGTTGAAGTTTTGTAAGCACTCGGATGGTAGCTCAATATGACCACAGGCCGCCTCACTTGCTCAGTGACATTTTCTTCCATGAGCTTGGTGACTCCCTAGTGGATAACCAGTTGCCTATCATCAGTTATATCACTCATCTCACCTCCTATTTTATTGACCCAGGGGTCTAACCAGTTGATGACTTGGTTTCCTGACTGTTTGACTAAAACCAAAGCTTTACTGTTTATCCCATCATCCTTAACTCCAATCCAAGCAGTGAGGTCAAGTCCTCCTTTACATGCATAACTTGGCATGTTTAATATTCTTGCTCTACCACAACATTTAGTAAAGCCAGCAACTTTCAACCCTGACTGTATAGTCTCCTTGGTTAGAGCGGTGCTTTGGAAACCCTAACTTCAGCACAGACCAATTGATTAAAAATCTCTGGATGCAACCAGTCCATTCTGAAGGAGATCAACCCTGGGATTTCTTTGGAAGGAATGATGCTAAAACTGAAGCTCCAGTACTTTGGCCACCTCATGTGAAGAGTTGACTCATTGGAAAAGACCCTGATGCTGGGAGGGATGGGGGCAGGAGGAGAAGGGGACGACCGAGGATGAGATGGCTGGATGGCATCAGGGACTCAATGGACGTGAGTCTGAGTGAAAACTCCAGGAGTTGGTGATGGACAGGGAGGCCTGGCGTGCTATGATTCATGGGGTCGCAAAGAGTCGGACACGACTGAGCGACTGAACAGAACGGAACGGAACAGAATGTTTAGCATCATCTTTCAAAGCTCTGCAGAGGATATTCATGTGCATCCAAAGGTTGAGGAACACTGGGTGGAATACCCATGCTGCTTCACTCCAGTAACCCATAGTGGAATACTTGCATGGTGAGGCCAGTCAGGATGGTTACTAAAGCTCACCATGTTACTCTGGCACTGTACTTTGGACTGAGGCACCCTTGCAAGTCAAATGATAGCTTCCTAGAGGCCACGTAAGTTGTGCAAAAATATACAGTTTTACTAATTAAATACTTTTATTGTTTCCCTTTAATAATAAGCTTGTGTATTTTCTCAAACTATTTCAAATGCACTCTTTTTTCTTACCACATAGCTTAAAAATAAGTTATAAACAGAAAATTAAGCTGAGAATAAACCAGATTAATGGTAACAGCATAATGTATAGCTATGGGAGGTAGTTTGGAAAGAGAAAAATGTTGCCAAAGCAACTTGTATAACTGGGATATTTATCAAATATAGTCCCCCAAACTATTTATAAAAAAAAAATTGAAGGTAAAATGAAAATCATCATTTGGAACCTCCCCAAATTTAACTGTAGTATTTGAGTTAAAATACAGAGATGATAAAGCTTATGCTGAAAAAAGCCAGCTGATAGACATGCACAACATGAAAATAAAATAAGAGATACTAATACTTTACGGTTTGTTTACTCTGCTTTTACTCCTCTGGACAAGTTTTTTGGAAGAATAATATGATTATACCAAGTTTATTGTCAAACATTCTCAGTTACAGTATCTAGCAATAAGACACCTTGGCAATTTAAAACAACAAAAACTCAAACAATAATATGCTGCCCTTTGGAAGCTTTTGACAGTAAGTTTCAACATTAGGAAAACAAAACAAAAGATACACATCAGCCTACTTGTGTGCTCAGTCATGTCTGACTCTGCAGCCCCATGGACTGTAGCCTGCCAGGCTCCTCTGCCCATGGGATTATCCGGGCAAGAATACTAGAGTGGGTTGCCATTTCCTTCTCCAGAGGATCTTCCTGACCCAAGGCTCAAACCCTCATCTCCAGTATTGGCAGGTGGATTCTTTACCACTAGCCACCTGGGAAGCAAAGATACACATAGAGCAATGGAAAAGACTAGAGATTTCAGAAATAACCCCTGTACAACCAATATTTGACAAGTGTGCCAAGAAGACACAATGAGGAAAGGATGGTCTCTTCAATAAATGGTTTTGGGGAAACTGGATAACCCACATATATAAAAGAATGAAATTAGACCCTTATCTCTCACCATAAACAAAAATTAACTCCAAACTGATTGAAGACTTAAATATAACCTGAACCTGTAAAATCCATGGGGAAAAAACACAGGGAAATTCTTTTTGACATTGCTCTTGGCAATGGTTTTTTAGGTGTGATATCAAAAGCACAGGTAAGAAAATAAAAAAACAGACAAGTGAGATAGAAGCAAACATGAAAACAAACTAAGCATCCATCAACAGAAAAATGGATGAAGATAATGGAACATATTTTGGCCACAAAAAGAAGAAATCCTGACATTTTGACAACGTGAATGGACCTGAAGGATATGCTAAGTGAAAAAAGTCAGGCAGAGAAAAACAAATACCATACGATCTCACCCACATGTTAAATCTAAAAATGTTGAACTCATAGAAGCAGAGAATAGAGTGGCAGTTGCCAGAGGCTGGAGGTGGACGGAATGAGATGTTTGCCAAACAGTACAAACTTTCACTTATAAAATAAATACCTTGAAGAGATCTAAGGTACTGAATAGTGACTATAATTAATAGTATTATATCACACACCTGACATATTCTAAGAGAGTAGATCTTAAATGTTCTCACCACACACACCACAGAAAAAGCAACTACGTGAGAATGTGAGGTTATGAATGTGTTGCCTTAACTGAGGTAACCATTTCACAACAAATATCAAATCTTCACGTTGTACATTTAAAATTTTTCTTTTTCAATTATATCACAAAAAAGCTCAAAAGAACCAATTATTTACGTTAAATTTCGAAAAAATTCTTGACATGGGGAAAGAACACTACACTCGAGACTATACATGTCACTCACATTCCTAAGCAAATGAGCACACTTTGATGTGGATGTCCTAGACATTAAGCCTGGTGCAAAGAAATCATCAGATCCAATGATTTCTTAAGGTCTTTTCAAATTCCAGTATTCTAAACTTCTCTTATATAACCATGTACTAGTTTGCTATGTCTGCCATAATAAAGTACCACTGACTGAGTGGCTTAAGCCATAGAAATGTATTCTACTCTAGGCATTATGATGATATTCACTAAGGGACATAGTTTCTATTCATAAGAAACTTACATTAATAGAAAAGATAAACATGTACACAGCTGACTTCCATGCAAAGCAACATGAAATACATGCTTTCATAGAGACAGAAACAAAGCTGTGGGGCCCAGTTGAGAGAAGGATTAAATCATGTCTGGATTTGTTCTCAGCGGTGTACATTCACACTAATTTTTGTTCTTTTGCTTTCACTTAAAAATCTACAAGGTGAAACTGGGAAAACTTTGCAGCCCCATTTTGAAAACTGATCTCTGAAACGAGAAGGTTAAAGCTTGGATACTGCAGCTGATAAACACAGAGAGCTATATGTCTGTGTTAAATGAAAATGTGGCTGCATTAGTTTAGCAGTTTAATCAAATGTACCTAATCCTACATCAATCTAAATAGAATACAGCCATGCTTTTTTCCAGTCTAACTATCAAAAAAAAAAAAAAAAACACCTGCCAAGAGAATGGAAATGAAGCTGAAATTACTGCTGTTTCATGAAATTTATGATGCCAAAAATGCCATTTAACTTAAGCTGCTAGGGGAAAGAAACATATTTAATTAATGCATGGCAGACTATTCTAGTTTCTGTTGTAGGGTGGAGAGGGGTTTGCTCTATGCTACGCATTACGGTTGGCAACATTTCCTCTTAGTGAACGAACCATTTAAAAATAAATAAGACCATTATGCTTTTCCTCACTGAAAAAGAGAAAAAATGATTAAAAAGTTGAGGATTCTAAAAGAAACTTCAATGTGTTTTTATGGTAATCAAGATTAGAAGCATCTACCTATTATTAACATTTATTCCAAAGCTCAAATAAACTTATATCTACCCTTGAAATTCTATAGCTGCTAACGAGAGAGGATTAAAATAATTTTTATCCAAATCATGTGAAGCATTTCCAGAGTAAATACATATTTAAATTGTGAATAACCTTTAATTAATTCTTATGATGTTTTATGGAATCAGAATTGAAAAGGATCTTAAAATTATTTAGCTCAAATCCGCCCAATTGATAGATTAGAAAAATGAGGTCCACAGAACAGAAAATTAACTATTCAAGTATCCTGCAGGTAATAGAATTCACACTAGAACACAACTATCCTGCTTCCAACTCTGCTTATTTTTCCAATAACATGAATTCTTTATCCTTCAAGAATACAAAATTAAATGTTAATTCATGTTTGGGGTATAAAAACAAGGCTGACTGTTAGTCTGAGTTTAAATACATGTATTCTGGAACCAGACTGCTTAGATTTAAATCCTGGCATATCCACTCATTAGTTGTGTGTTTAGTCAAGTACCAAATTGTCTTGTGCTTTGTTTCCTCATCTGTAAAATGAAGATGATAGCATATCATATATATTAGTTTTATGAGCAATAAATGAATTAACAAGTGTAAAATGATTAGATAGTTGCCTGAAACCTAATGTATTTTATTATTATATCAATAATCTAAATCAATGATTTGAATATTTTTCCATGTTGGGAGCATTTCCATCCATGCATGCCTAATAGCAAAATTCAGAACACACTAAGTTTATCTTTTCTGTGTTCATTCTCCCTTCCTGAGCCCTCCTTCCTTATCTTTGGGTATCTATTGTCCTGACCTCCTTACCTATATCCCATCATTGTAATGTCCTGCTTAGTTCTGTCAACCTCTGGAAGCAATTTGTGTTTGAACTTGCCAACCATTTCTTTCCCACCAAAACTATCTGGCTCCAATTCCTTGGGGGCCCATGAAGTAATAACTGAGATATTAAAATATACTTGTTTAACATATAGTTCTTTCTAAGAACACTGTGCTATTAAGAGAGATTGTCAACTCAACAATAAGATGAATATCTAATCAGGGAATTTTAGATACCAATGGCAGGAGAGTAGGAAGGAGAAAGGCAATCAATGACTTTCAAGTATGTGCTGTCATCTCAGTTAATTTACAAGCAAGAAATATATTCTTGTCTTACATTTCTGAGATAAAGAGACTAAGACTCAGAGAGAGAAGGTGACTTGCTTGAAATCACACAACTAATAAATACAAATAATAGATTGTAAACTCTTTTCTATCTGGCTTCAAAGTCTGTTCTCAGTATTTTTGATAAAAAATTCTGTAATCAGTGCTTCTCAGATCATACCATGCATGCAAAGGGCTCTTTAGAATTTCTTAAGACAGGCTGATTTTCTCTAGGAACTGATGACATGCCCTCAGAATGGCATTATAATTCATAATATATCAAAAATACTTGCTATACCCATGGAACTCTGCTCAATATTGTATAGCAGCCTGGATGGGAGGGGAGTATTGGAGAGAACAGATGCATGTATATGTATGGCTGAGTCCCTTCACTGTTCACCTGAAATGATCACAATGATGTTAATCAGCTATACTCCAACATAAAATAAAAAGTTTAAAAAAATAATACTTGGTACACTACATTACAATGTACAGAAAACTGAGGTATCAGTTAAAAGCATAATGTATCTCACATGGAAAATTTTTAATATATTATAAATCAAACACATCTGTTAAACTTGTGAGATTTCTGTTGGCTAACCATAAAACAAAAAGATAAAGCAGAAATAAAATAAGTACAATGAGCATGTTTCAATAAGTTAGTGGATCCCCATGAATAGTTATTCTATAATAGAAGGAAGTGGAAGATGGTGCTTATTAGACCAACAAAGTACATATTACAATAGAAATTGTTGGTAGGAAAAGAAAAAACATTACACGAAAACATAAATACACAATGATTTTGCATTAAATCTGGGAGATACTGGTTGCTATGGTATAAGAGCCCAGCAAAAGTGAGCTAATCTGCAAGCACATGAATTAGCATAAATATGTCATAAAGCTGTCAGACTCTATTCCAAAAGGCTTAAGCTTTCATATTTGGAAAAAAATGTTTTTATCATGACTCTTATTCTTTGCAGAATCACCTAATTTTATAGTTCTAAGAGAGGAAAAGCCAGCTAGAGTGTTTACATTGATATTTTAACTTCTCTAGGGTGTTTCTGGGATAAATATACCTTCTTAGAGATCCTCAGAATAACTTCCAAAAGAGAAACATGAAAACTTTTCTTTATTAAAATGTTTCATTGCATAGTATCAGTTACTAAACTGAGCACTTATCATACACAAGGCACAATGATAAATGTCAGAAATACAAAATAGGATGGAGCTTAGTTGGTACATGGAGGGAAAAGTCATCAATGTAAAGAATTAGTAGCAAAATAAAAAACATGAATGCTAAGTGGTATAAAAAAATGAATACTCTAGATGCCTTGAATGTTTCTTCCAGCTAGGGAATCAGAATTGAAATGGGAGGGAAGAGCAGAGGGCACAATCTTTAAAAAAAGTGACATAGTCCTTGAGGATAGACAATACACTAGCTAGAACTGACTAGGTCCAAGATACCC
Source organism: Aepyceros melampus (assembly GCA_006408695.1). Lineage (NCBI taxonomy): Eukaryota > Metazoa > Chordata > Mammalia > Artiodactyla > Bovidae > Aepyceros > Aepyceros melampus. The sequence continues at coordinate 389,150 of SJXQ01008277.1, read as the reverse complement.
AAGGTTCAACCTTGAGCCTTGATATATGCTCACTATAACATATCAGGAATCTAAATGACAAACCCACCAGCACCTTGACAGTTCCAAAGTTCAGTTCAGTTCAATCACTTGGTCGTGTCTGGCTCTTTGCAATCCCATGGACTGCAGCACGCCAGGCTTCTCTGTCCATCATCAACTCCCAGAGCTTACTCAAACTCACGTCCATTGATTGGTGATGCCATCAAACCATCTCATCCTCTGTCATCCCCTTCTCCTCCTGCCTTCAATCTTTCCCAGCATTCATTTCATTCATTTCCCTTCCAGTGAATATTCAGGACTAATTTCCTTTAGGATGGACTGATTTGATCTCTTTGCTGTCCAAGGGACTCTCAAGGGTCTTCTCCAAAACCACAGTTCAAACATATTTCTACAGCACTCAGCTTTCTTTATGGTCCAACTCTCACATCTGTACATGACTACTGGAAAAATCATAGCTTTGACTAGATGGACCTTTGTCAGTAAAGTATTGTCTCTGATTTTTAATATGCTGTCAATGTTGGTCATAGCTTTTCTTCCAAGGAGCAAGCATCTTTGAATTTCATGGCTGCAGTCACCATCTGCAGTGATTTTGGAGCCCAAGAAAATAAAGTCTGTCACTGTTTCAGTTGTTTCCCCATCTATTTGCCATGACGTGATGGGACCAGATGGCATGATCTTAGTTTTTTGAATGTTGAGGTTTAAGCCAGGTTTTTCACTCTCCTCTTTCACCTTCATTAAGAAGCTCTTCAGTTCCTCTTCAATTTCTGACATGAGAGTTGTGTCATCTACATATCTGAGGTTATTGAATTTTTTCCCAGAAATCTCGATTCCACCTTGTGCTTCATCCAGCACGTCATTTCACATCCTGTCCTCTACAGATAAGTTAAATAAGCAGGGTGGCAGCCATGATGTACTCCTTCCCCAAGTTGGAACCAGTCCATTGTTCCATGTCCCATTCTAACTGTTGTTTCTTGACCTGCATACAGATTTCTCAGGAGGCAGATCAGGTGGTCTGGTATTCCCATCTGTTGAAGAATTTTCCACAGTTTGTTGTGATCCACACAGTCAAAGGCTTTGGTGTAGTCAATAAAGCAGAAGTTTTTCTGGAATTCTCTTGCTTATTATATGATCCAACAGATACTGGCAATTTGATCTCTGGTTCCTCTGCATTTTCTAAGTCCAGCTTGAACATCTGGAAGAAATTGGTTCACAACTTTTGAAGCCTAGCTTGGAGAATTCTGAGCATTACTTTGTTAGCACGTGAGATAAGTGCAATTGTGCGGTAGTTTGAACATTCTTTGGCATTACCTTTCTTTGGGATTGGAGTGAAAACTGACCTTTTTCCAGTCCTGTGGCCACTGCTGAATTTTCTGAATTTGCTGCCATATTGAGAGCAGCACTTTCATAGCATCACCTTTTAGAACTTGAAATACCTCAACTGGGATTCCATCACCTCCACTAGATTTGTTTGTAGTGATGCTTCCCAAGGCCCACTTGACTTCACATTCCAGGATGTCTGGCTCTAGGTGAGTGATCACACCATCATGGTTATCGGAGTCATGGAGATCATTTTGTGTAGTTCTTCTGTGTATTCTTGCCAACTCTTCTTGATATCTTCTGCTTCTGAAGGTCCATACCATTTTTGTCCTTTATTGTGTCCATCTTTGCATGAAATGTTCCCTTGGTATCTCTAATTTTTTTAAAGAGATTTCTAGTCTTTCCCATTCTACTGTTTTCCTCTATTTCTTTGCATTGATCACTTAAGAAGGTTTTTTAATCTCTCTTGCTCTTCTTTGGAACTTTGCATTCAGATGGGTATATCTTTCCTTTTCTCCTTTGACTTTAGCTTTTCTTCTTTTCTCACCTATTTGTAAGGGTTTCTCAGACAACCATTTTGCCTTTATCCATTTCTTTTTTGGATGGATGGTCTTGATCAATGGTCTTAAGGTCCATACCATTTTTGTCCTTTATTGTGTCCATCTTTGCATGAAATGTTCCCTTGGTATCTCTAATTTTTTTAAAGAGATTTCTAGTCTTTCCCATTCTACTGTTTTCCTCTATTTCTTTGCATTGATCACTTAAGAAGGTTTTTTAATCTCTCTTGCTCTTCTTTGGAACTTTGCATTCAGATGGGTATATCTTTCCTTTTCTCCTTTGACTTTAGCTTTTCTTCTTTTCTCACCTATTTGTAAGGGTTTCTCAGACAACCATTTTGCCTTTATCCATTTCTTTTTTGGATGGATGGTCTTGATCAATGGTCTTGAACAATGGTTCGTGACATTGTTCATACAATGTCACAAACCTCCATTCATAGTTCTTCAGGTACTCTATCAGATCTAATCCCTTGAATCTCTTTGTCACTTCCATGATATAATTATAAGATGTTTGATTTAGGTCATACATGAATGGTCTAGTGGTTTTCCCTACTTTTTTTCAATTTAAGTCTGAATTTTGCAATGAGGAGTTCATGATCTGTGCCACAATCAGATCCTGGTCTTGTTTTTGCTGACTGTATAGAGCTTCTCCATATTTTGCTGCAAAGAATATAATCAATCTGATTTCAGTATTGACCATCTGTTGATGTCCATGTGTAGTCTTCTCTTATGTTGTTGGGAGAGGGTGTTTGCTATAGTCATTGTATTCTCTTGGAAAAACTCTGTTGGCTACTGCCCTGCTTCATTTTTGAAATCCAAGGCCAACTTTGCCTGTTATTCCAGGTGTTTCTTGACTTCCTAGTTTTGCATTCCAGTCCCCTATAATGAAAAGGACATGTTTTTTTTGTGTTAGTTCTAAAAAGTCTTGTAGATCATCATAGAACTGTTCAGCTTCTTCACCTGCAGTGGTTGGGGCATAGACTGGATTACTGTGATACTGAATGGTTTGTTTTGAAAAGAACAGAAATCATTCTGTTGTTTTTGAGATTGATCCAAAGTACTGCATTTCAGACTCTTTTGTTGACTGTGAGGGCTACTCCAGTTCTTCTAAGGGATCCTTGCCCACAGTAGTAGATATAATGGTCATCTGAATTAAATCCACACATTCTAGTCCATTTTATTTCACTGATACCTAAAGTGTCGATGATCACTCTTGCCATCTCCTGTTTGACCACTTCCAATTTACCTTGATTAATGGACCTAACATTCCAGGTTCCTATGCAATATTGTTCTTACAGTATCGGACTTTACTTCTGTCACCAGTCATATCCACAACTGGGCATTTTTATCACTTTAGCCCCATTTCTAAATCGAACCCTAAAAGTCCCAAAAAGTGAGTAATGGCCCAATTCCTGGAAATTTCTGCCTTTTCCCCCCAAACTTGGAATAATCCTCCCATTTGTTGGTGTATGAAATTACCCAGCCCATAAAAGTGAAACACCCCATATTTCAGGCTTTCTCACCTTCTTAGATGGCACATTCTGTCTGTGGAGTGTGTTTCTCTCATAGTTGCTCTCACTTTCCTTCTGAGGTGACCAGGTGCCCTGTGGCCATTCTGGCCTTTTGAAACAGACTTCATTCTGTCTATGGAATGTGTATATCTCTCTAAATAAATCCATTTCTTAAACTATAGCTTTGTCTCTCAATGAATTCTTTCCAGGCTGTGACATAAAGAACCCAAATTTCAGTAGGTTCTGAGACCAGGTGTGCCATTTTAATTAAGACAGTGGTTTGAGTCACAGCCTGTGGGTTCAAGACCCAGTCTGAGTTGTGTGGTTTGCAGATGAAAATGGATTTTTAGTTGAGTTCATTATGCATAGTTTAAGTCTTACTGCACTTATCTTCTGATTGTCTACATGAAAACATATTAAGAAAGCTAAATGTATTAAGAAATAAGTAACAAAGTTTAAATAAAAAATTGCTCTATACACTACAGATGCTAAATTTTGTGAATGTCATAATTTAAAGTTTTAAACTGACATTATAAAATATTTTATTGAATGTTAAGATACAATGGACACAAACCAAAAACATCCAAAATGAACTGAAAATGATAACCATTGACACAGACTTTCCTCCCGCTTACTACAGCAAGATGGAGTATAGAATGGTGCCAGAATACTCCATTCTTCAGATATACTGCAAGGTCATAGACAAAAAAAAAAAAAAAAGAAATAAGGCCTATGAGTCAGCATCAGAGATGTCAAGACAAAGTATAGAAGAAAAGGGAAAGAATAAATAAAAAGAATAGTCCAGCCACAAGAAAAGAAAGTGATGTAAGAAAATTTGAACAAGAAGTTCAGGGCCAGAGATCATCTAGAAAACATGTACAAAGAGATAGCAATGAATCTAAACAAACAAAGCAATAAGAACAACAGAGGTTAAATACAGTGTTCAGAAAAGAATATTATTATTACTGAATAAAAGCCTAGATGGCCGGTTTTGTAAGGTTTGGCTGTCCTTAACCATAATTCCTATAAAGCTGCTTCTATCTAAAACTTTACACACCTGGAAGATACTGCCTCTTATTCTCTCAAGGGGGACATTCAGATAAGAATGCTTTGGGGACTTTAGAATTTTCCTTTTATTGTTTAAAAAGTTAGTTTGCTTCTGAATTGTTAAGTAAAAATAATGAAAAGAATAGTCTTTTGGGTCAGACCTTTGCTTCAGTTTAGATATAAATGTTAGAAAATTTTTTTTCTTTTTTTAAAATTTTTATTTTTACTTTATTTTACTTTACAATACAGTATTGGTTTTGCCATACATTGACATGAATCCACCTCAGGTGTACATCAATCCTGAACCCCTCCCCCCCCACCTCCCACCTCATATCAACTCTCTAGATCATCCCCGGGCACCAGTCCCAAGTATCCTGTATCCTGTATCGAACATAGACTGGCCATTCATTTCTTACATGATAGTATACATGTTTCAGTGCCATTCTTCCAAATCCTCCCACCCTCTCCCTCAGAGTCCAAAAGTTCGTTCTATTCATCTTGTCTCTTTTGCTGTCTCGCATACAGGTTTTGAAAGTATTTGTATATTCTTTTTTTTTTAATTTTACTTTATTTTACTTTACAATACTATATTGGTTTTGCCATACATTGACATGAATCTGTCTTGAGTGTACATGACTTCCCAATCCTGAACCCCCCTCCCTCACCTCCCACCCCATATCAACTCTCTGGATCATCCCCGTGCACCAGTCCCAAGCATCCTGTATCCTGTATCGAACATAGATTGGCGATTCATTTCTTACATGATAGTATACACGTTTCAGTGCCATTCTCCCAAAACATCCCACCCTCACCCTCTCCCACAGAGTCCAAAAGTCCGATCTATACATCTGTGTCTCTTTTGCTATCTCGCATACAGGGTTATCATTACCATGTTTCTAAATTCCATATATATGTGTTAGTATACTGTACTGGTGTTTTTCTTTCTGGCTTACTTCACTCTGTATAATTGGCTCCAGTTTCATCCATCTCATTAGTACTGATTCAAATTTATTCTTTTTAATGGCTGAGTAATGCTCCATTGTGTATATGTACCACAGCTTTCTTATCCATTCATCTGCTGATGGACATCTAGGTTGTTTCCATGTCCTGGCTATTATAAACAGTGCTGCAATGAACATTGGGGTACACGTTTCTCTTTCAATTCTGGTTTCCTCGGTGTGTATGCCCAGCAGTGGGATTGCTGGGTCATGTTTAATTGTTCCTATAGCTTCTTGAACACATAGAATACAATTATAATATTAATAGCTATTATAATATCCTTATCCAGTAAATATATCATCTATATGACTTGCTGGTCAGTTTGTTTGATTGATATTTCCAGTCTTCATTGTTCAAAGTTTTTGTTTCTCTTCTTGCTTTGTAACTTCTGGTTTGATGCCTGACATGTGATTTTTACCATGTTGGATATTTTAATATTCCTATATTCTTGAGCTTTCTTCATGTTGTGCCTAAATTCTTTTGAGACAATAGCTACTTTTGTGGCTGGCTTGAAAAACTTTGTTAAGCAGGACCAAAGCAATGTTTAATCCAGGACTAGTTTTCCCTGTTACTTGGAGCAAAGTCCCCTTTTGAGTATTCTCACTGACACCCACATGAATTATGAGGCTTTTTAATTTGGCTAATGGAAACAGGCAATTATCTCAGTCCACCTGGGATAGTACCCTATTTTATTCCCTTTCATATTTTCAGTTTCATTTCGTGCTTTTATTTTGTTCTCACCTGATGTAGTAATCAGTACTCAGCTGAAAGTCAAGAGTTGCACCTCTGCAGATGTCCAGCTCTTATCCCTCTGGAAATCTGCCTTGTCAGTTCTAGATGCTTTGGCTAGATTCTCTGTGTGTGTGTCACACTCATAATTCTGTCTCCTCAACTTAGGGAGACAGTCAGGCTCCACTTGGTTTCCCCTCCCTGTGCCAAGCCTGGAAATTTTTTCTAGGCACAAAGCTAAAGCAATCATATAATCATAGTGCTAGTCTTATTTATTTCCGATCTTTCAAGGATCACTGTTGTTTGTTCTTGATGACCAGAGTTTTGTGAACCATTGTTCCATATGAAGAAATGTTTGTTTGTTTCAGGATAAATTCACTTATAGTCATCCCAAGGAATGGGGAGTGGGGAGGTGGATCAGTTCCAAGTCCCATCCCCACTTCCTGTGGATACCAAAGTCTGTGGATTCTCAGGTCTCTTATATAAAATGGTACACCCTTCCATATATTTGAAAGCATCTGTAGGTTACTTGTAATACTTAATGAAATGTAAATGTTATATAAATAGTTGCCTGTGGGCAGGAAAATTTTGAGTTTGGAATTTTCTGGAACTTTTTTCCTGAATATTTTCAACGTGCAATTGATTAAATCTTTGGATGTGGAGCTCAGAAACACTGCACCAACTATATTGTTATATCACGTTGTTCAGAGTTCTTTGAATATTATTCTTGAGAGGAAAAGATGACCTGAATAAGACAAAGCCATTGGTAATATAATACAGTCTATACATTTAAAGCATGTTTCATGGGCTCTCTGGAACTTGTTGCCTAATTAAGCAGTAAAAGACATTATCTGGCCCTCACAATCATATGATTATTGGATGGCAGTTGCATCTTCTGAGTTTAGGAGCCCGAAAGAAAGAAGTGGGTTGGATGTAGAGTGAGGGAAGAGAGTTTCTGTGGGTCATCGGGATGGAGATGAGCAGGAGGCTGGTAGAAATATGGATCTGAAGCTCAGGAAAGAGAGAGAATGGTTAAAACTATAGATGCTGAAGAAATCCTCATAAAGGCCAGTGCCCAACAGAAGAGAACTATTTTAAGTTTTGTGAATAGAAATTAAATGTGAACAGCTTGGTAATAGATAAAATCATTCCAGTCTAAAAGGATTTATTCATATTAACAATGGGCTCTATTCACTACAGTGTGCTGTGTGTGTGCGTTCATGCACCCATGTTCATGTTTTCTTTTCCCCTATTAGACAGGAAGGAAACTGGAAGGAAGCAAAAACTTCAACCCTAAAGAATATTTTGTAACATCCTATCATATAGACTAGCATCTCCAACTCTTCTTTAGAATTTGTAACAATAAGTAAAAAGAGTAGGCTAAATGATCTGCTTTTCTCCCAGTTTCTAAAATCACCTGTTTGCCAGCCAATATACATATATCAAAAATTTGTATAAGAATACTGAAAAAAATGACAGTTTGTTTGATACTTTGATATATCAGGTAGCTTTTGAATTCACTGGAATTAAATGAATAAACGATACTATTATTAATATAAGTCTCATGGTATTTCAAGACTTGGCTCAAGTTGAAACTTTCAGTATTATAAATTTTTGCTTTCAGTATTATAGATTTCTCCAGTCAGTGGTTTGGAACCTGTGTCAAAAGGATGAGAAAATATAGGGTAAAACCTATTCATCTAAAATAGCAGTTCAACAATTTATGTAGAAATGAGATACATTTAATATAGATTATATGAGAACTTGGATCAGTATATTTCTATTGTTAGGAGAAAAATTCAGGACATAGTATTATATCATACAGCTGTCAGGCCACACTAGTCACACTTGATCATCTCATTATCAAGCCTACCCCAGTCAATTGGAAAAATCAGCATTTTAAAGATAGTTTTATATTTTCAGGGATACAAAAAAAAAAAAAACAAAATAAAGGAGGAAGGTCAGTCAGTAGTCCAGTGCCACCTAATTTTTTTTTTTGGTCAGCTTATGAAAACATTTCTATGTTTCTCATATTTGGGGAGAGGAAATCAATAGCAGCTATAAATCTTCTGCTTTTATTTTAAATCATTTTTCCAGCTTCACTGAGGTATAATTGACAAATAAAATTGTGTATATTAAAAGTTTACAGTGCAATGATTTGACATATGTATGCATTGTGAAATGATTACCACAATCAAGTTGATTAACACATCTATCATATGGTTACCCTTGTGTGGGTGTGTGGTGAGAATGCTTAACATGCATTCTTTTAATGCTGCCTAATATTCTTGCACTATATTTAGCAGGAAGGCCAGCTGACCTTCATTAGGCCACAGTCCCTCTGAAATCACAATAGTCTTGGTGCTAACTGGGCGAATGGGGATAGTAGTCTGTAAATCATTACTTTGCCAACTAAGGTCCGTCTAGTCAAGGCTATGGTTTTTCCTGTGGTCATGTAGGATGTGAGAGTTGGACTGTGAAGAAGGCTGGGTGCTGAAGAATTGATGCTTTTGAACTGTGGTGTTGGAGAAGACTCTTGAGAGTCCCTTGGACTGCAAGGAGATCCAACCAGTCCATTCTAAAGGAGATCGGCCCTGGGATTTCTTTGGAAGGAATGATGCTAAAGCTGAAACTCCAGTACTTTGGCCACCTCATGCGAAGAGTTGACTCATTGGAAAAGACTCTGATGCTGGGAGGGATTTGGGGCAGGAGGAGAAGGGGATGAGAGAGGATGAGATGGCTGGATGGCATCACTGACTCGATGGGCGTGAGTCTGAGTGATCTCCGAGAGTTGGTGATGGACAGGGAGGCCTGGCGTGCTGTTATTCATGGGGTTGCAAAGAGTCAGACACGACTGAGCGACTGAACTGAACTGAACTGAGTAGTCTGTAATAGTGTTCCTTCAGCTCCAGGATATCTCTGGAGCTAATTTTTAAAGGTTAATCTTGAAGCTTTAACTTTTCTTAGGGAATGCCTTCTTGTAAGCAAGTTTATATCTACCATGCAAATTTAATAATTTGGCTGAAAAGGAACCAAACCTACTCAGAGAGAGAAGCTCAACCTGATTTACAAACGGAGCTGAAGTGTCAGGCTTGATGACAGAATTCTGGAGAACATGCAGTTTAGAGCATGATATTTGATTTAGTTTACTTCATTTTTGTCTTTTTAGTACTTTAGAACCAGCAGTACATAGTACCCAGAACAATTAGATATTTAGCAATACAGTTCATAAAGAAGCTCAATTCTGTTTCCTAATTTCATTTATTATTTGGTTAAGAAAATCAGGTGTTTGTCTCTCACACTGTTGCAGTAAAGTAGTATCTCATGAAATACTACATTGTGTGTTGTGTGTGTGTGTGTGTGTGTGTGCACATTCATGCGTGTGTGTTTTAGGAGAAAGGAAGAAAACTGAAGCTTCTCACTGAAAATTTAACAATTTAATTCACTTTGGATACAGATCATTCTAAAACATTCTACGTATTCCTTGCGCTTTGTAACATCATGATAAGAAAGAAAAAATTCCTGAATTTTTTCAGGAAAGATAAATTCCTGTATCTCCTGCCATATAAAAATGGATCCATTTTGCATTTTCTCAAACTGTGCCATTTGCATGCAGAGTTGTACAGTAGGAATTATTTAAAACACATTCGATGTAAGCTAATAATCTCAGGCTTGTTCAAGATGTTTAATATGAACACTATTTTTCAATAGGGCCTCTGACTTTTATTTCAATAACGTTATTACACAGGAAACACTGTAAACTCTGAATTTTAATTCCAGCAAGGCATTTGGTAAGTCTCTTAAGAGATCATTTTGAGCAAAATGGAAAAATATTAGTAAGACCAGGGTTAATTTAGGTGTATTTTAACTGAAGAAATGACCACAAGAGTTTCTAAAAAATTAAAATAACACTGTATGCTTTTCCCTCATTAAAAAAAAAGCCGTATGTGTTATCTGTAGACACTTTGGAAAATATAGCCAACTACGAGAAAGAAAATGAAAACCACAAACAATAGTAAATCCAAACCCATATTTAGCCACTCTCCACATTTTGGTATATATGTTAATGTAAAATGAAATGATGCCTTTCATTTCTTCTGGGAATTTTTTTTTTTTCCTACTTAGTACATCATGAGCATGTTTCCATGTCCTTGTTTTCTTCCAACATCATTTTAAAGAAATGCATGGCATTTTATGAGGTGGAGATACTGTAATACATTTACCAAATCCTCTGTTGGTGTTTCCAGTGTTTTTGTTGTTAAGGTCAGGACATTATATTGCGCTTTTTAAAGACCTTTTTAACATCTATTAAGTCAATTAAATGATTTTTCTCCATTAACTTTTTGTCATGGTGAAGTATTTTAAATTTCAAATCACTTTTGAATTTCTGGAAACTCCCTTATTTGGTTATGGTGTTTATTTTTCTTTCATTTTAGTTATGAAAATTTTCAAACAGACTTCAAAATGCAGGGAATAACGTAATGAACCCTTGTATAATCTGTCCCAAATCCCACAATTATTAGCATTCTTGATTCAACTCTTCTCTCCTTCCCTTTTTGGTGGAATGTTTTAAAGCAAACTCTAGGACCATTTTTTGTTTTACCCCTTAATACTATAATGTGGTTTTCTAACAGATAAGGACTTTAAAAATGCAAGCACAATGCCATTATGATATCTAACAAAAAGTACCAGTTAATACTATTTTCTTAGAGACATCTAATAATTTATCCAAGTTGTTTCTCTAATTGCCACCAATATTGGGCTTTTTTGAATTGTTGGTTTAAGAAGTCTCTTAATCAGCAAGAGTCTCTTAATCAACAAGAGCACGTTTCATGCTTTGGTGAAGAAATGGGGTCATTTCTTGACTCTCCTGCATTCAAGATTCAGCTGACTGGATCCTGTGGTTGTAAACAGTCTCCTTTCCCCTGCATTCCTAGAACTGGTAGTTAGACCTAGAGGCTTGATTGGATGAAAGTTCAAGTTTTAAGCAAGAATATGTCAAGAGTGAGCTGTAGCCTTGATTTTATACCACATTAGGAGGCACATGCAATTTGGTTCTATTTTTAATGATTGATCAGTGGTTTCCGGCATTGCAGCCTGATTCCTCCATTTAAGGGGTCCTCATCATTTGCGGATCCTTTCTGTCCAGTGCTAGATTTGATTGGCCACTATTTTATTTAGTTTTTTTTTTTTTAATCTGCAGTTCATAAGTGAGCTAGTTTTCTTGATTTCTTTCTGTGCATTATCTTTGACAGGTACAGGCAACAGGATTAAAGAGTAGAGAGTCCAAAGAGGATGGTGCTTTGATGTCAGGCAACCTGGTTTCTATCTCAGAAGGCTCTAATCACCTGTCTGAGATAGGCACAGAACTCGAATGCCTGAGGGAGAAACTGGCAAGAATATGATCAGAACCAAATCAGATGCCTGTCCTGAGAAAAGGGAACATAATTTAGAGTGTTCTCCAATGTTCAGGCAACTTCAGTCTCTTGCTAGTCACTGGGGTCTTGATTTCCAGATCTATTTATGTTAAGACACTCTGAGGTAGGGGGAACCGTGCAGAAGAGCCCCCTCCAGTCTGGCTAGGATAGCTTTCTTCATATCCAGAAATATAAAAGGGCATTTCATTCTTTTTAAAATAATTTTATTTATTTTAATTGGAAGATAATTACTTTACAATATTGTGATTTTTTTGCCATACATCAACGTGAATCAGCCATAGATATACATCCTGAAGCCCCCTCCCACCTCAGGATAGGACACCTATCCCTCTAGGTTGTCCCAGAGCACCAGCTTTGGGTGCCCTGCTTCATGCATCAAACTTGCGCTGGTCATCTATTTCATTCTTTCTAGCTAACAAACAAGCCTTTTGAATGGGTGTTGTTTTAGGACTTCAACTATTCACTATTTTTTTTCCTCACTGTTTACTGCCTGGAGGTTTTATTTCCTTTGCTGGTTATAATCTAAGAAATATTTCTCTTTGCCAGAAGGCTGACTTCTTGAGAGAAAAGATATTATATTTTGCATACACATGTGCACGCGCATATGATTGTGTACTTGGGGTGGTTTTAGCAGTTGACATCCTGAGGCTTAAAGGAAGGATGAAAGATGACTTTCAGAGGTAAGGTCTTTGGGGCTACAGGGACACATCAGGTCAGTAGGGAGGCCTTTGCTCTACATTGCCCTTCCTTCATTGTGATCTTGATCTGGGGCCTCTGGTTGCTTCTTTTTAAAACATTCTTTATTTATTGTTTTGGCCAAGCTGTGTAGCATGTGGGATCTCAGTTCCCCAATCAGGGATTGAACCTGTGCCCTCTGCAGTGGAAGAGAGAAGTCCCTACCACTGGACCATCAGGAAAGTACCCCTCCAGCTGCTTTATCAGGTTTCCCTGGTGGCTCAGATGGTAAAGAATCTGCCTGCAATGCAGAAGATCTGGATTTGATCCCTGGGTTGGGAAGATCCCCTGGAGGAGGGCATGGCAACCCACTCCAGTATTCTTGCCTGGAGAATCCCCATGGACAGAGGAGCCTAGCAGGGGGTTGCACAGTCAGGGGTTGCACAGAGTCGGACATGACTGAGCGACTCAGCACAGCACAGCTTCTTTATCATTCCTTATTGTTAAAATACTGAAACTTTAGGTAATGTGCTTTAACAATGTTCTGGACCAACCTCAGCCAATAATTTCATTCTGATATCCAGGCAGGTTCATTACTGAAGTTAATTTAAGACATAGTTTCCAAGCATGCCTCCTTTGTTCAGTCATTACTTGATCAACATTCACTGAATCTTCTTGTACCAAGCACTGGTTTATGCTGAGCGTATAGCAAGTTGAATAGATGTGTTTCCTGCTTTCCAGCAAAGAGACAGATCTAAGCAAATAATTGCAACATATTACAAGATATAAACGTGAAAGTATGGAGAAGGAGAAACTAATTCTCTCTGGGGAAGGTGATATTTTTCTTGGGTTCGAATGATTTTTCTGCTCCTCTCAAACCTCAAATCTCTACTTTCAGTGGGGCAACTTAATCCATTCCTCTTGTTTGGAACAAGAAGAAAATCTAGATAAAGTACCTCTAGAAAGATTAACCATCTAGGAAAGCAGTATCCTTTCTCAGTATTCCTGTATTCTGTCCTCATGCAAAAAACCTTTTCCTCTTCTACCTCATGTGTAGAGCAATGGCCCAAAAGACTTATAATGAGCAACAGTTCACATGCAGAGTGATGTTATTGCCCCTTTTTTTGCACATCAGTATGTTCACTGGATTTTTTTTCTCTCTCCAGTCTTTTTCCTGTTGCCTGACAGTAACGAAAGCTGTGTGACTAGTAACTTGACTGAAGTTAGAGAATGGTCAGAGCACCCTTCAAAATAAGAGCCTGTTGGAAATATATTAGGAGGAGGCCTGTGATGGCACTGTGAATAACCATATTATCTTGATCTCGCCCATCTTATTATTTTGCTTGTTCCCCATCTGCAGAAGCAAGGATGACGGTAAACTCAAGTCCCTGTCTCCCAATGTAATGGAAAGTTGCCATCTCCGCCTCTGTGGGATGAACACAATAAGCAATGGGGAAAAAAAAGTGTATTTCTGAAAAGTTTTCCACTGTGTGTTTATCCACAACAGGAATTGCAGTATCCATGGTGGTGGGAGCTCCCTTTCAGCTCAGCTTTCACTGAAGCCTTCAGATGGAAACTCTGCCGTGTGTCATGTACAAGTGCTACTTGGGGGTAGGTCACAGAAGTAAAATGGTAAACAAAAGAAGAACACATTATTGGCATGCTCACTGTTCTATTTTGAAAATACCTCAATTGTACAGAACATTTAGGATGCTTGTAAATGTCACATTCCCAAGGAAGCCCAGTGTTCTAAACATTTTTTTTCAAAATAATGTTGCCACATGTCTGTCTGCCCAAATCGCCCTTCTCATCATGATATTCGACAGAACCAGGAAGTTCACACTTCAGTCTAAATGTTGACCTACATGACCCCTCCACCAAAAGACAGGAAGTGGCTCTGTGTTTTTATAGCACATGATCTGAGAAGAGGAAAGCATTTTCTGTAATGGGCACATGCTGAGACTGCAGTTTTTGAAAAAAGTCATTGTTTTGACTTCCTGACACTCACATGTGAACAGTGCTTTTAGTCTCTGGTCTCAGCACTCTAGGAGGGGATATGCATCCTGTTTTCTGTGTTCAAGGAGGAAGGTGAGAAGCTGGGTAAATTGCTGCTTGGTAGACTGACATACAGTTATGTGACCTCCAAGGGAAATTGAGGCTTCACACTATCTAGGGATAGAAAGATGTGAAATTCCGGAGGAAGTTTAATTCTTTAAAATTCTGAATAACAAAATGTTTTCAAATATCAAATATTTTCATTTTAGCTCACGTTTCAAAGATTTTTATTATCAACTTTTAATTTATATGCTGGCATGTGTCATGGTCTAGTAAGGAAAAAGAAACCACAGTAGGTATTTCAAACAGAGGGTATTCAATACAAGGGACTAATAGCCTGAAAGAAAGGAAAAGGATGGTAAGCTAACCCAGAGATCAGTAAACCAGAGGTAGCTACCATCCTTAGGCTGGGAGGACAAAAAGACAAAGGTGGGCACAGCAGAAGTGGCAAGCAGGGGGTGAGGGTCCTGCCTCCATGGGAGTGTACGGGAGAGGCCGCAGCAGAGATGTGCTGAGAGGCAAGGGTGGGGCGCCTCATGGCTGGTGCTGGGGCAGCGGGGACCTCTGAGAGTTGCATGGCTGTGTCCAGCCCCAGGGGGTTCCGCACGGTGCCAAAAGACTAGTACTGGAGTCTTTGCTGCCTGTTTGTGCTGCAGAGATGCTGAAGCTGTTGGAAGCAGGAGAAATCTCTTCTCCTCTCTTTCAGTCTCCCCCCACAGTTCTTGTCTCTGGCAGAATCCAACTGGAACACTGGCAAGAGAATCTTAGAAGTATGGTCCTCATATCCCCAGCCCCAGAGTCATGGGGCCCTGTGTAGAAAGTTGAGAGATAATACATGAATAAATGATCACAGATATACCTCCCTTGGCTAGCAATGTTCCACACCCTCTCTTCTACCCATTTTAAAACTTCTACTGGACAATAAGAATTGTGCTGCAGAGATGCTGAAGCTGTTGGAAGCAGGAGAAATCTCTTCTCCTCTCTTTCAGTCTCCCCCCACAGTTCTTGTCTCTGGCAGAATCCAACTGGAACACTGGCAAGAGAATCTTAGAAGTATGGTCCTCATATCCCCAGCCCCAGAGTCATGGGGCCCTGTGTAGAAAGTTGAGAGATAATACATGAATAAATGATCACAGATATACCTCCCTTGGCTAGCAATGTTCCACACCCTCTCTTCTACCCATTTTAAAACTTCTACTGGACAATAAGAACAATACCAGACTTCTGTCTAGCAAGTTATAACTTCTTTTATAAAAATATACTTTCATCTCCTTACCCTCAAAATGGAGTCACAAATCTCTAATGCTCTTCATATCTATCTTCGGTGATTTTAATTACCTTTTTGCTTTTTTTTTCATTAAAGACTATTATAAATTTAATTGTCACTAACACGATTTGTATAAAATAATAGGGAATTAGGATAAAGAAAATGAATGGAAACAAGTGAGGAAGAAACACTGCATATCTGCTACTTTATTCCTGGAATTGGTCACAAATCCTCAAATGATATTTATAAATTCTCTTTCCTAACACCCATTCTATAGTCCCTTTGCCTTTAACCAGCTGGTCAGTGTCTTTTACCTGGTGAGAGGACCCAAACCTTTATTCTTTGGTCTAAATTTTTTTTCAGTCCTGTCTGTTTTGCACATGATAAATGACTAAGATTCCTTGGAGAGTCCTCTCAGTTCTAGACCTAGTTTCTCCTGCCAGCACCATGTAGCAACCAGGATAGATCAACAGAATCAATCACCCCAACCAAATATAATAACCCCTTCCTTTGGTTCAGTGATATCAGGAACCCAGGTTGCCAGATGGCAGTCTCAGTTTCCAATTCAATAGAAACACTGTCAGTCTTCTTGTAGGAACTAAACTCTCTAACAAGAGCATACTACATAAAATTATGAGAGTTGTAAGCAAAAATTCAGTAAGTGAATTATTAAGGGTAATAGAGGAACTACTGTTATTTTCATCTTTTTATTTCAGATCCATGGATTCTGACTCTGGAAGATAAAAGTACCAGTTATTGGTCACTGGTTTGCCATTTAAACCATTGTTTAGGGTTTTATTTATTTGGTTGTATCAGGTCTAAGTTATGGCACACAGGCTCTAGGGCATGTGGTCTCAGTAGTCATGGAGCACAGGCTTAGTTGCTTTGTGGCAAATGGAATCTTAGTTCCCCAACCAGGGATCGAACCCATGTCCCCTGCATTGCCAAGTGGATTTTCAACCACTGGACCACCAGGGAAGTCCCTCCTGTCACTAGTTGAAGCCACACACGGCATCCTATAGCACTGTGCATACCTCACCAGGTGATCTCTCAATTAGACCCGTAAATGAATCTTTTGGAGGCCAGGCCACCTTCCTCTCAGGCCACCTGCTTCAACGGATGAGTGGCAATACCAGTAAGTTCCATGGGCATGAACCCATTCATTGCTGGACTTTTTTGGCTGTGAAGTGAGTTTAAATCTGAAGCAATTTATGTGGATGCCAAGAAAGAGAATAAAGCAGCCCATAAGCCCGTGGATCCTGTGTTCACAGAAGTCTCACAAGCAGGGAAAACAAATCAGTGTTCAGAATAAGTGCCTACCCCAGTGAAGACATGTAGCCCCTCCACTGTGGAAGGGGTGCAGCATAGCTGGTGGCTGGATTGGCCCCCTGCCCCACCACACAGCGCTATAGCAGGAACCAGGATCGCTTCCTCTATCGTCAGCTTGAGCACTTGGGAGGGCCCACCAGATTGCTGGCAACCTGATCATGACTGGGGATGGGAACTCCCTGTTATTGGGGCTGCATGCAACATCCATTCCTGATGTCATTCACGTCTTGTGTACACAGACCTATTGACTAAGTACCTGGGTGTTTGGAGAAAGAAACTGACAGGCATCCACTGGACAGGTTTTCTTTTCTATCTGATTATTGAGTGTGTGTGTGTGTTAGTCGCTCAGTCATGTCTGACTCTTTGTGACCCCAATCTCCATCCATGGTGTTTTCTAAGCAAGAATACGGGAGTGGGTTGCCATTCCCTTCTCCAGAGGACCTTCCTGACCCAGGGATTGAATATGGGTCTCTTCACATTGCAGGCAGGCTCTTCACTGTCTGAGCCACTAGGGAAGACTTTGATTACTGAGAGCTCCATCTAAAGCATGTGCTTTGTGAGCATTCTCACAACACTTAAAACATCCATGTGAATATCCTCATGCTCTGTGGCAGTTTAAGAGGTCTGTCAACAGACTGCTTTGCTGTCTTTTCGTCCTTTCTTTCCAAACCTGCAATGATCCAGCCTAACCGTTAGTCGTTATCCCTGAAGCAGTGTTGGTCTGTCTATCTTGAGCCATCTCTCAGTCCGGTCAAAGCAGACACTATGATATATTACTTCAAGATTTTCTCACTGAGAGGATTTCCCTTCTTCACTGTTTTTGTTTGTTTTGTTTTTTTAAGTACGCTCCTGAGCTATAGTGTTCTATTCCTCCTTTGCCAGTATATTGAGAAAAAACATCTGTAAACCAGATCCTTCGTTGGTCATTTGTTCACAGGCAGAGCTCCATGAAAACCTAGTGTTAGCTGAAGGAAAGACGGCAGTGCAGCCGAAGAATGGGCCATAAAAGCCTGAGTCATCAGCACTCCTGACATTATTGTTGCTTTGGGATGTGTTTCAGCCTAATTTTACACATACCATTTCCACCGGGTGATGAAGTGTTGCTATACATGCTTAATTTTGTAACCTAATGAATCAGATAACACCCAGTCAGTTACAGGCAGCTCAAATCACAGGGCCAGGAGTTCATTCTCTGTAAGGTCCAATAGTGAGGCAGGAGCACTTTTGCCAAAGAATAGTTATCTGGGAAAGAGGACCCCTCTGTACTCAAACTCTCAGGGTGTGCACCTTGCTTCTCCTTTGGGGGTTTGCATGGGTTCCGTACAGGATCCCTGTTTACCAAGGAAGCATCCGGTGCTACTGGATCTGCTGGCTCATAAAGCCTGGGAAGCAGGATAGCTTGTGTGGGATTAGTCTATGGCCTACCTCCTGGACTAGTCGCAGAGCCTTCTTTTACCCAGTCACCACCCGATTCTGGCTACATTAACTGATTTGTTCAGAACAGCACAGTCAGAGGTGCCATACATTGCCTCCAAAATACAGAGGGCCATCATATGGTCAAAATTATTCTTGGTTACACTTTTCTGTCATTCCGAGAGAATATGATCCAGAATCCTGGGCTTCTAGAAACTTCATCTAGGTGGCTGAGTCCTAGCTTTCAATACTTGTCCCTTTTGGTAAGTGTGTGTCTTAGGCGTCTAATGCAAGGCATGCTACTATGGATCATCTGTTTCAAACATCATCATGTCCCCTCTGCAGGGAACCAGTCTGATCTCTTTTGGGATCAAGGTCCCTGCAGACGGCATTATGCCCAGAGACTTGTCATAGCCCTAAGACAAGATGATGAGGGTCTTCTCTGGTAGCCTTTTCATTTTTAAATTGATGCCAAGTAGAAAAGCGTTGGTTAGATTAACAGCTGCCCAACTATAGGACCATCATACAGAAGTTTGAATTTGAGCTTAAGAGGTGATGGGAGAATAATCAGAATAAAGTTCTTCACAGTGGGTACAGTGTGGGAATACGTGGTATGCAATGTCGTAGTTGCGGACAAACATGGAAGAAGTTTTAACAAGTATATCAAGATATGATTACTGGGTCTTTGTTTGAAAAGGACGACATTATATAACTTTTGTGCCATTCTTTGCTCATTATAAAACACTGTTACATCTTTTGAGGATAACTTAGAAGATATATAAAATCATAATGGAAAACAGACTAAATACATAGTGGAAAGTGTTCCTTATAGACTTGTACATAAAACAGTTAGGCTAAGGTATATTCCCATTGTGTAGATGAGGAAAGTGAGACTTTCTATTTTTAGGTGCTTATCAGAGTACTCACAACTGATCAGTAATAGGGTTTCAAATCAAAACCAGAGCTTGATATGTTGATATAGGTGACAGTGTTAGGCTCTGTGCATATGTTTGCATAATTAAAATGTCAATTTATATATTCTTGTTTTATTTTCTCTTTTCTTTTCCTACTCCCTAAACTCTATCCTAGGAGAACAGAAGCAAAGAGAAGGAGGAACTCTTTAAGACTGTGAAAGAATTGGTGGCCTTTGACTTGTTCTTCAAGTAGCAGAGATCTGTACCCAGCTTCTTGAAGCATCCTGAAGAAGAATTTGCAGAGGAGTGACTGTGTGGCCCCCGGAGAGAGACTGGATCGTAGAGGTTGGGCTTTTCAGCCCTGGCAAAGAGTTCAGAGCAAGCTTGGCAGGAGTCAGCAGAGCTGTCTGAACTCAAGAGAGTGTCAGCGCTTCGGCAGTGAGCGCCTGGTGACTGGTGTGGACTGAAGACAAAGGGGCTTCATCCAAGTGACGTCACCTAGGTAAGTTCCCAGAGGCCTTCTCACAATACCTGCAGGCCCAGTGAGCTCACGACTTATCTTCAAATCTGTTTTGATTTTGGAGCAAAATGAAATATTGTGACATTTTGCATAAACCCTTGTGTGTGGACTCAAAGTCCTGCCTTCTCTGCATATATTTGTTTTGGGGGCACAGAAGGCGAAAGTAGGGCAGCAGTAAGGCTGGAACTGTGATTCTGGGTATCAGAGAGCTTGAAAATTTGCTTCATATCACCAAGGGCTTACGGGGAGCAGAGTGGCCTTGCGTGTACCTTAATATCACTCTCCAGCCCACGTGTTTTCAGTTTATTATTGGTATGTGCCAGTGGCTGATTCACTTAGCTGTTCGGAAGAGAGTGTTAATGAGGCCAAGGTCAGGGCTCTCATTTCCATACAGGCAAATACTCTTAGTGAGAGAGAGCTTCAGCTTCAGTCACCACAGATTAAATCCCTCATCGGCACAACTGCCTTACAGATACATGAGCTGGGTGATGAGAGGGCAGGTGAGGTGGTGTGAACGAGTCGGCATAAAGCCTCCCCACCTCCCATGGCAAGAACTCAAAACAGATGTCCTGTAGATCCCCCTGAAATCTGCGTGAGTGCTCACAAAGGAGCCATCTGAACTAATTCACCAAAAGAGGAATATATCGAACCAAGTGCCTCTGGTTTCTGAATAGAGTTTGAGACGACCAAAGGCTCTATCATTCATTGGTTTAGTGCCATATCTGATCGGCACTAAATATTTCACTCGTGCACACGGTGTGGTATAATTTATTAAAAAACACAGATTTTAAGAAGCATGTTAAAAATTCTGCAAAATGAAGCTGAGGATCTTAAGATTACATTTTAAATAAAAATTCTAAAGGAATCCATATTTAGAAGATGCATAATATTCATAAGATTTTTTTCCCATTATTGTGGTATAACTCATGTATGATACAATAGTCTTTAGGGCTTAGTACAGTGAATTTGGGCAATTGTATAAACCCATGTAATCACCATTCAAACAAGATAGAGAAGATTTTGTCATTCCAGAAAATTCCCTTTGGCTTTTTCCCAGTCAATTCCTCCTCTCCTTTCCCAGGTGACCACTGTTCTTTCACCGTAGATTATTTTTGCCTTTCTTTGAACTTCATTTGGAGAAGGAAATGGCAGCCCGCTCCAGTGATCTTGCCTGGAGAATTCCATGGACAGAGGAGCCTGACAGGCTACAGTCCGTGGGTTGCGAAGAGTCAGGCATGACTGAGCAACTATCACTCAGCTATCATTCACTGAATTTCATTTAGATGTAATCAATCAGTGTGCTAATAATCACTAATAATCAAACACTTTTTTGGTGTCTAGCATTTTTCACTCAACATAACGTTGTTGAGGTTCATATGCATTATTACATTGCATCAGAAGGTTCTTTCTTTTTATTTTTGGCATAAAGTTATTATAATTTGTTCATCATCCTGTTGATGAATATTTGGGTTGTTTCTTGTTTTCAACTATTAGGACTAAGGCTGCTATAAGCATCTTCCTAAAGCTATTAAAATTCATTTTCAAATTCCCATTTTTCCATGCTAAACCTCTCAGAACAGAAGTTCTTATGGTAATTCCACGATCTCGTTCAGGATTCTTTCACTTTGCTTTGGTTTTCTTTAATTGTTATCGAGACCCAGGAGTTTAAAAAAGCTAAATTTCCCCAAGTGGTGGGTAAGTTATAGGTATAGGACTGAGAAGAACAAACAAAACAGCAGGTTCCCTGCACCCAGGTGGGCATCAACTTCAACTTCCTGAGTGGCGCCTGGTTAAATAAACATGCTTGTTTTTCCATCCTGCTTTCCAGAGCTTTTCCTGTTTGCCAATATGAATTCATTCAGTTTGTTTGTTTGTTCAACCAAAATTTGTCAGGCTCTTATTATATATTTGTTGGGCTTGAGCTGACTTTGCATTCATGACAGCAAGGGTTACATTTGAATCGGAACTCAGACAATAATGTTTGGTCTGCCCAGCATAATGCCAAGCACATAATAGAATTGAAATGTGTGTTTCTGAGTGAATGAAGGAACTCCCAGTTTAGCGTGGAGATTGCCCCAAATACAAATAAACTGGTATAGTGAAAATATGGAGAGAGTACTATAAAAATATCTAGAGCATAAATATATGTTCTTGTTTTTACCCGAGCCCATTTGGTCTTATTGCTCTAAAGACACTTTCTCTGTTGGACTGTAATTTGTCTGTGTATGGCTTTCTCCCCCATACTGAGGCAGAACAGAGAATGTTTTCTACTAGTTTTGGTATCTCTAGCCCTCAGCTCATGGCCTGACACTCAGAATGGAGTCATTAACTCTGTATAGGTTCCCCCACATGCCCCTGCCAAAAAAAAAAAAAAAAAAATTAATCAGGAAAAGGGACATTTGAGATGGGCCTTGGAAAGGAGATCCTGGTGGTAGAGGATGGTGAGGGATGGTTCCAAATAGCGAGAAATTGTAGTCCTTTGGGTAATAGTCGTTTTCTTTCTTGGAAAATGGTCCCATTTCATTTCCTGAATCGCTGTCATGATTTTGGATCTCTTTTAGCAATTCAGTTTTTAATTAACTTTTTAAAAGCCCTTACTACATACACATCTACATGGCAAAATGGTCCTGAGCCAAGATTTTTTTCTTATATAAGGTTATTTCTTCTCATTTCTTTGAACAATTATCTATTGAATGCCTTGAATACGAAAGAAGAATGTAACAAAATAGTTGCCTAACATTTCAACAGAGGTTTTTATCCTGAATAGAATGAATAAAGAGAATTGTTATTATTATGACTTTTAGCCATTCCAGGTGGAGAATGATCTATTTTTCAAATAATTTTAAAAAATTAAATGATTTCTTCTTCATAATTGGTGATCAAATTCAGCTAACATAATTTATCATTGAGCTGTATGTATTGCATTGGTTTAAAGAGAATATTAACAAAGAAATTAGAATCTCTTTATTTCATTTATTATATCATTGGAAACCCACATAAGGATTCAAGAAGAGTATTTTATCCTTTTTCCTTTAGACTTACAGGCTTTGAGTAAAATGCATAGGAAACTTTTCTCATTGAATGTTGGAGGTCATCTTTTAGTAAGCATGGCACAAAATGATTCTGGGCATTATGAATTCTAGGATATAAATTACAGGAGCTTTGAAGATAGGAATGACTTTTGTAGGCAATGCATTGCACGAGGAGCAGAGTGGAAATGTCATCACTTATGTTTTATTTTGGAGAAGATCATCTTCTCAGTTCTTTCAGTTCCTACTTTGCTTTCATAGATTTTGACATAAAATAAATCTCATATTCTTTGTAGATACAACATAGAAGTCTAATATTTCAGAATTTAGAATAAAACTTTCATTCTATGCTTTTAATAAGATCATAAAGCATTTAGGAAGCATTAATTAAGCTTTACAAAGCAACTCTAAGATGACTTGATCAATTCAAAAAAAGTTATAAAGTTTGTACTCAGCTTTCAATTACTGTATGTCCTAGTGGAGAAAAAGCACAGATAATACCCCCAAAACATTTCTATTGATTGAACAATGGTACAGATATTTTTAAACATGTGGCTAGTCCAAAATCCTTTATATTTGATCTTAGAATGTGTTACATGATTTTTTAATGAAATCATATGAAAATATACTATCATAGTTATGCTTTAATTAAATGAAATCTATGGTGAATTCATCTCCTTGTATATATTCTGATTACTGAAAGGAAGAAATAGCAGTGTGTCAGGCTGATTGTCAGAAGTGGTCCAGAGATGTGTGTTTTTTGTCTGCAAAGTGAAATCACCTATAGAAGGTTGCATTTCATATTACTTTAAGATCAGAGAGCTCTCGTCTTAGATAAACCACATCAGCATGAGACCAGCTCATTTGGTAGGTAAAAATGAGGTCTACTATAGTGACAGATAATTTGCTGGCAATGGTTAATAATTTTACTATTTACAATTGAGAGGAAAGAGAGGGGCAATGAAATTTTTTTTACAATGAATGTTTGAGTTAGTTATGTCCCATCTACCTCCCATCATGCAACGACCACTAAAAAAACTGTAACTAGGTGACAACAATCTCAACCGAGAGAGACAGCACTTCTCTGGGCTATGTCTTTCTCTAGTTTTTGTTTCTGGGTTGGGTGCCCCTTCTGCCTGAGACTGAATCTGACCTATTGTCTGTATATTCTTCCTTATAGTTCCTCTGAGAGATCCTGTGCTTTTTGACAGTTGGGACATGGCAATATTATTTATCATTTTATTTCCAAATCCTAGCTAAGTATTTGGCCTGTGATTGAGTGTGTGTTAATTGCGCAGTTGTGTCCGACTCATTGTGACCCCACGGACTGTAACCTGCCAGGCTCCTCTGTCCATGGCATTTCCCAGGCAAGAATACTGGAGTGGGTTGCTACTTTCCTTCTCCAGGGGATCTTCCTGACCCAAGGATTGAACCTGGGTCTCCTGCATTGCAGGCAGATTCTTTACTGTCTGAGCCATCAGGGAAGCCCATGATTATCACTCACTAAATACTAATTTCAGTCAAAAAAGGATGTTACTATTAATAATACAAAAAAAGAGGGTTTCCCAGGTGGCTTCAGTGGTCAAGAATCTGCCTGCCAGTGCAGGAGACGCAGGATACACAGGTTCCCTGGGTCGGGAAGATCCCCTGGAGGAGGGCATGGTAATCCACTCCAGTATTCTTGCCTGGAGAATCCCATGGACAGAGGAGCCTGGAGGGCTACAGGCCACAGGGTCACAAAGAGTCAGACAAGACCGAGCAACTAACACTTCCACTTTCACAATTATGTATCTATTTGTGTGATGTTATTTTATTTTTTGCTCCTGCCTCCATTAGGCAAACACTATGCATTTTTGTCTCATTTTGTCATTGCTACTCTATCTTCAAGCTTAGCACAGGATCTGTTACATAATATGCATGTGTATATATTCTTGACTGAATAAATGAATTCATTTGCGTTCACTGCATGCATTCCCAGTGGGACTGGGTTAGCAGGTAGAATAATCACACAGAGCTTCATCGATGGGGAAGAAAGCAAGAGCACAGCTGTCAAGTGAAAATGAGTTGGGGCCAGAAAAGGACACCGTAGAGGTTGAGACTCAGAATCAGGGGTCAGGGTTACCTGTCTCTCTTGCCTAAGGGGACAGTGGGTCCAGGGCCTTCTGGATTAGGGCTGAGTAGAGATGCGTCCACAGGTGCTCTCAGCAGTGTGCAGAGGTCTCGGCACCCTGTGGTCTGGAAGCCACAGAGGGCTGACGTACTGTGTTTTGAACATGTTTGGTTCAGTTCATCACTAAGCTCAGAAGGCTGTTAGCGATCTCACTCAGAATTGAGTGCATGCAAGGTTCTTTTTCTCCCCTTCCCTACCTCAGCCTGTATTAAGATATGTGAAGTCAAGGAAACCCCAACAATCATCCAAAAACATTTCACCACCACCCCAGCCCTGCTTTAGTGTTCATTTTGCCTGACACACACACACACTCATGGGGTGGAAACCTGCAGGTGTGTGCACAGGAGGCATGTTGGGAAAGCAATACTCGGAGTCCTTCCCCTTCCTTGAGCTGGCCTTCAGGAAGGAGAGCTTTCTGTTCCTCCCGCAGGAAGGCGCGGAGGGAGGCCTAATAGGTCTCTCCCGCACACAGCTCGCCCTGTGCGAGGTGAAGCACACATTTCTCTGATCAAGCCTCGCCTTGAGTGCCTCGGGCCTCTCACGGTGTCTCCTGCCCTTACCCTGGCTGCCTCTCAGCTGTGGCGCGCAGCCTCTCTCATTCACAGGAGGGCAGATGCCGTCTTCCAGTCAAGCTCTCTCTCCAGTAAACCACTCTGCTTAGGGCTCACCCTGGTGCGATAAAACTTGGCAGGCCTAATAATAGAAACCACAAATCCTGCCTGCCAATCCTGCATTCTAACCTCTAATCCACTTGTAGCAAGGACAAATGTTTTCAGGAAAATAAAATGACTCTCCGTAGAGCCCAGTGACACAACCGCCCCCGTTGTCAAAATTTCCTCCCCAAAGCCTAGAAACAAGGGGCTGGCTTCTGCACTCCTCTCCTCAGTCACCGTACACCTGGTTTCCAGCCTTCCTCTAATTTCTAATACAGCCTGAGTGACAAAAGCAATGACAAAAAAAATGAAAAGAGGACACGGGCAGGAGGAGGAAAGACACGTACAATTTCATCATTGTTACAACTTATTTAACGATGAGAATTTGTCCTTTGCCTTTCGGTACAAGGCAGAGAGCCCAACAGAAGTTCGGTGTTAGATGAATAGGACTCTCACGTTAATCAAACGGAAAGTTGGCTACATGGGTGGATTCCTTAACTAAGTGACTGGATTTGAGGACCAAAGGCAGCCAGCACAGTGGAAAGTATCCTCAGAAAACCCGAGTGAGTCCCGGCTCACCACCCACCAATCAGATCTGGTTCCGAGAGACAAATTATTTCATCCCTGCGGCCTCGGAACTCTGATCTCTCAAACAGTGTTGAAAGTAACAGACCCATTGGCTGCACAGAGCTGATGCTGAACCGTGGTGGGAGAGAACGTCTAGGAAATGCTATGTAAACTGTAAATCTGTCTGTAACTAGGAGGAATGATTATCACCGGACACAAATCCATCGATTGTTTCTGATTGGCTGTACACAGAATTAAAGTCCCCCAGAAAATAGCTCAGCATTCCTCTCTAGCTGCGGGACAGAGCTCCAACACTATTCTACTCAAACCTTGCCTCTCACCCTTCAGTCCTGAGGGTCTCCAGAGAGCTCTGGCTCTCAGTTAACTGTTGCACCCCCAGCCAGTGGTAGGGCAGAAGTTCCTGGTTTGATTTGTGTTTTAACCAGCTTGGCCCTGCTGCGCCTCGGTCACCAATGTGCTTTCACAAGACACAAACCAGAGCGGAATTAAATGGCAACCCACTCCAGTATTCTTGCCTGGAGAACCCCATGGACTGAGGAGCCTGGTGGGCTGCAGTCCATGGGGTCACAAAGAGTCGGACACGACTGAGTGACTTTACTTACTATGGTGAGAGAGGAGTTCTGGGAGGAATCTGATTTAACAAATGATCTATGTGAACAGGACTTGGAAAACTGTGATTGCAGACTTCTCTCAGGAGCTCGAACTTTCTCAGTTTTGAAACACCACGTTTACTTGGCCTGGTGGTGAGTGTCAGTGAATTAACAACGTACACTGAATTCTCTGAGCTGGCAGTGTGATAAAATTTAAAATATTTTTCTCTTTCACTATCATGTTAGAATTTTCATGGTATTAATGAAAGGACGTGGCACAATGGTGAAGGATCTGCTTGCTGATGCAGGAGATTCAAGAGTCTCAGGTTCAACTCCTGGGTCAAGAAGATCCCCTGGAGAAGAAAATGGCAACGGACTCCAGTATTCTTGCCTGGAGAATTCCGTGGATAGAGAAGCCTGACGGGCTACAGTGCATAGGGTCGCAAAGAGTCAGATATGATTGAGAACACACACAGAGAATGAAATGAATAGTAATGCTGTTAGGGAGAGAAAAGTATTAGTAGCACCCAGGTCTCCTGCATTGCAGGCGGATTCTTTACCATCTGAGCCACCAGGGGTTGAGTGTATTTTCAGGGAGTTTTGGGGCAGTTCATTCTTCTCTTTTGAAATGTATGACAGTAGATTTATAATTGAAGAAATAAAGAAAGAGGTCAAGCACAATCAGCAACTGATCATTGGAAGACAGCCACTTACTTTTTTTTTTCTTTATAGATAACAATTTAGTAGTTTCTTGTATATCTTTCTGATATTTTTATACATATCCAAGCAAATACAAAGACATAATCATATGTATATGAATACATCTCCCCTCCCCCCCAACTTCTCAAAAGGTGAGTCATCCAGTATTTTATGCCAGAACACTTATAGCCCTGTTCACTAATAATAATAAAACAGCTATAAGAGAGTAGATGTTTTTGGCCTAGACTTTTGCTGGTTATACCTTCTGAATGTGAGAGTCTTAGTGGTTACAGATACATATCTTGCTGTAGTACTTGCTAATCAGAACCAATCATTTCCCTTGGTTCCCAGAGGCTACCAAATAATACACATTTGCCTTTACCCTGGTCTGCAGTGAAAATAAAATCAGAAGAGAAAGAAGAAGATATGAAGTGGAACAGTGTGGTTGGGAAATTCCCACACCTTTACCCTAGAAAAAAAAAAGAAAGAAAGAAAGAAAGAAATTCACTTATAAGTAAGGCCAAAGGGAATATTAAATGCATATAGTATGAGTCAAAGTACATCGTCTTAACATTTATTCATCAAAGCGGATCGTTGATCTTGGCTGCATATAAGAAATTTAAGGGTAGCAGCCTGGGCTCTCTGTCAGTGCCTTTGTATCAAAAACCACAAGTGTCTGAGTTCTTACTGCTTAAGTGCCTAGATTCTAGGATGTTTTGGTTCTGTTTTTTTTTTTTTTTTTTCTTGTTTTTGGCTCTTGAGAATCCAAAGAACGATTTCTTAACAAAAAATAAGACTGGCCAATAAAGGAAGAAAAATCAGAAAATTCCTCCATGATTTAAGACAAGATTAAAATTTTTTTTCAGTCTTTTCTTTCTCCAAGCAGATTTAATTTAGAAGTATGAACCAAGAAAAATTACAACATTGTGCTCTGGCCAGCTTGCTTCAGATAATGGTTTGTGTGACCAATGGAAGTCTTGGGGGAAGGGAAATTCAGAGAGTAACGAGGAACTTCTCTGTCATCTCAGGGTTTCACAATACACACAGGAAACATTTGTAGCTGGCCCTCCGTTAGCCCGAAAGATTAGCTAATCCCTTGTTTCACCATAAAATGCATTTTCAGTGGAAGGTCCTGAACTGTATGCAGTCAGTGTGGCAGGCTCACATTTCTCCTGGATTACAGTGATTTAATTTAGAAGTATGAACCAAGAAAAATTACAACATTGTGCTCTGGCCAGCTTGCTTCAGATAATGGTTTGTGTGACCAATGGAAGTCTTGGGGGAAGGGAAATTCAGAGAGTAACGAGGAACTTCTCTGTCATCTCAGGGTTTCACAATACACACAGGAAACATTTGTAGCTGGCCCTCCGTTAGCCCGAAAGATTAGCTAATCCCTTGTTTCACCATAAAATGCATTTTCAGTGGAAGGTCCTGAACTGTATGCAGTCAGTGTGGCAGGCTCACATTTCTCCTGGATTACAGTTGAAATATGCTCTATACTGTTCATGCAGAGTTGGGAGGTCAGGAACCTGAGGTGGTTGCTAGGGGTATGCTGGATGGACCTGAACCTTTCCTAGCCCACCAGTGGAGCAAGCCGAGTCTCATGTCTAGGGTGCCTTGTGAGTCCTGCAATACTGTTCTTAGAGTAGTATCAGATTCCTGAAGCCCAGAGTTGGATTAACTGTCCAGGTACTTCAGCCAAATTCTGACCCAAATTAATACATCCTGTTGATATAACCTTTCACTTCTGTATAGTGGAACCGTGACCTCCTGTTGCTCCTAGAGACAAGATAAGCAGTTACATCTTATGCTAGTGCTTTTGAAATACCTTTACCAGTAGCCCGAAGCCTGCTTCATCATTTGTGGGTTGCCCACTGGCTCTTTTTTCTCTAGACTTAGTCATTTATTTCAAAAGTGCTGGATGGAGTTTTTGAAATTATGATTAAATTTTACTTTAATTTAAAGAATTCATCACAGATTTATTGCGCTAGAAGACACTTTAGAGACCATCTAGTCCAATGGTCCAAGCGCCTTATATATTAAATATAAAGACATGGCAAGTCCAGAGAAGTTAAGTGCCTTGCTCAGGGTCACTCAGCTAGTTCGTTCGTTCGTTCGTTCTCGCTCGTCGTGTCCGACCCTTTGCGACCCCATGAATCGCAGCACGCCAGGCCTCCCTGTCCATCACCAACACCCGCAGTTCACTCAGACTCACGTCCATCGAGTCCGTGATGCCATCCAGCCATCTCATCCTCGGTCGTCCCCCTCTCCTCCTGCCCCCAATCCCTCCCAGCATCAGGGTCTTTTCCCATGAGTCAGCTCTTTGCATGAGGTGGCCAAAGTACTGGAGTTTCAGCTTTAGCATCATTCCTTCCAAAGAAATCCCAGGGCTGATCTCCCTCAGAATGGACTGGTTGGATCTCCTTGCAGTCCAAGGGACTCTCAAGAGTCTTCTCCAACACCACAGTTCAAAAGCATCAATTCTTCGGCGCTCAGCTTTCTTCACAGTTCAACTCTCACATCCATACATGACCACAGGAAAAACCATAGTCTTGACTAGACNTATTGCTGAAGTCTGGCTTGGAGAATTTTGAGCATTACTTTACTAGCATGTGAGATGAGTGCAATTGTGCGGTAGTTTGAGCATTCTTTGGCATTGCCTTTCTTTGGGATTGGAATGAAAACTGACCTTTTCCAGTCCTGTGGCCACTGCTGAGTTTTCCAGATTTGCTGGCATATTGAGTGCAGCACTTTCACAGCATCTTCTTTCAGGACTGAAACAGCTCAACTGGAATTCCATCACCTCTACTAGCTTTGTTTGTAGTGATGTTTCTAAGGCCCACTTGACTTCACCTTCCAAGATGTCTGGCTCTAGATTAGTCATCACATCATCATGATTATCTGGGTCATGAAGATCTTTTTTGTACAGTTCTTCCGTGTATTCTTGCCACCTCTTCTTAATATCTTCTGGTTCTGTTAGGTCCATACCATTTCTGTCCTTTATCGAGCCCATTTTTGCATGAAATGTTCCCTTGGTATCTCTGATTTTCTTGAAGAGATCTCTAGTCTTTCCCCTTCTGTTCTTTTCCTCTATTTCTTTGCCTTGATCGCTGAAGAAGGCTTTCTTATCCCTTCTTGCTATTCTTTGGAACTCTGCATTCAGATGCTTATATCTTTCCTTTTCTCCTTTGCTTTTCGCCTCTCTTCTTTTCACAGCTATTTGTAAGGCCTCCCCAGACAGCCATTTTGCTTTTTTGCATTTCTTTGCCATGGGGATGGTCTTGATCCCTGTCTCCTGTACAATGTCACGAACCTCATTCCATAGTTCAGCTAGTTAGCTCCTATAAATTTGCCCTGGGTGCACAGGCTGAATTCCTAGACTGTACCTTCAGGTTCCATGTTTCCACATCACCTCAGTAAACAAAGGCCCTAACTAAGAGAGCAGTTTTGTCACACATACGACGCCTAGCATTTTTCACTTCTAAGATGTGGTGGGGATCCTACCAAGAATGCCTGTGGCCTGAGATCAGCTCAGAGGGTCAGCTGCTCACAGAGTTTCCTGTGTGCTGAGGCACCATAACAGCTGGGGCCTATCAGTCACATTTGTCTTTCTGAAAAAACCCCATAACGAAGCTGTAATTTAGCATGGATTCCAAATCACACAAATGACCAAAGTCATATGCTTTACCCATCTTGCACCACAAGTTTCTCTCTATATATGTAAAATACAGAAACATTAAATAAATTCTAGGAATAATGAGGGTGAAGGGAAAATTGTTTTAGTTTTGATAGGAAAATAATAAAGATAGATCAAATTTGTACACAGATATATTGGGCTTCCCTTGTGGCTCAGCTGATAAAGAATCTGGATGCAATGTGGGAGACCTGGGTTCGATTCCTGAGTTGGGAAGATCCCTTGGAAAAGGGAAAGGCTACCCACTCCAGTATTCTGACCTGGAGAATTCCATGGACTGTATAGGTCATGGGGTCACAAAGAGTCAGACACGACTGAGTGACTTTCACACACATCACATAAGTATCACAGAGTCCTTGTTCAGTGTTACTCTTGTTACCCTTCTGGCAAAGGGTACCACTTTGGCTTTAAGTTGCTTAGTGGCCTTAGCAAAGTGGGACAGATGATTCATTGTAAGATTCGGAATATTCATAAGATTAAAAAAATCAAGTCTTTTATTCATAGATACTGGGGAGAGGTTCTTCCCTTAATACTATCCTCTCAGTAGATATAACAGTGAATTTCTTACAGCTGTGTCTCATTATATTCCTCAGTGTAAGCCAAAGGCACAACAACTCACGCAAAGTAGAAAACATGTTTCCAGGATATTGAATGTGGGTGCAAAAACTGGATCCAAGTACACACCGAGATGTTTAGAAATCTGTGGATTATACATCCTTCAACAAAGCTTCTGTAGCTACTATCCCTTAAAATTATTTCAGAGTAATTACTGGGCAGCAAAGAAAGAACTAAATAGTCCAGTAAAGATAATGGCTCCTGAGGCAAAGGCTACTCATGATCCCTGTGTGGTCACGCCATTCAAGATGGCTGTCCTCTTGTTCTCTGTCCATCGCCTGCTTGACCAGCCCTGCTTCACCAGCATAACTATCTAGTCTTTTAATTAGAGGGATTAACCAATAGCTGCCTGGGTGCTTGGCCCTGCTCCAGACCCTGGTTTCCCAGGTAAATGATGAGCCCACCTGATGTCAGTCCCCTCTATGAATGGTAGCTTCCTTCTTTCCTAGGTAGCAAAGATTGCTGCCATATTGTGCCTGCTATAGGCTGTACACTGTGGGGCTGTTACTCCAGGACCTGTTGCTTCAGACACATAAGATCTCCTGACCAATAAATTGTTGATGGCCCTGTTGCTGTATCCAGGTTCTTTCTTTGGTCTCAAGGTTGGGCATCTACAAGGCTTGCAGGCCTGCAGAGTACAGCCCAACAGTCCCCAGTATCTTTGTCTACTGCTTCTTTTTGTACCGCAGCTAGACTGCCTTTCTTAGCTGCATAGGCAGTAGGTGTAATCATGTGAGTGAACTTGCCTGGCCCATCTTTGTTCCATTCTTTCTCCTTTCCCACATATCCAAGGAGTTCCAGAGACTTCAAATATCTTGAGGAGGCCAGAGCTACAAGATGGAAGGACCCTGGGTCTCTGAATGACTGAAGAGTCTGTCACTAATACCCAGTGGAGTCTGACATAAGCAAGAGACAAACTTTTACTTATTGAGTTTGGGGTTCCTTTGTTTCAGCAGCTAGCATTATATTAAACAATGTAATCTTCACATTTCAAACCATAAGTTACCTTGATGAGGCAGATGCCTTCATAATCTAATCACACCTCTTTACATTGAAAACAACCACCCAAACAAATTACTGATTTTTTTCAAGACCGTGTCATTTGACTTCCATTAGCCTCTAGGATGAGTTCCAGGAAACCATCTGCTTCATTGACTGTGCTAAAGCCTTTGATTGTGTGAAAAGCTATGACAAAGCTAGACAGCGTATTCAAAAGGAGAGACATCATTTTACCGACAAAGGTTCACATAGTCAGTGCTATGGTTTTTCTAGTAGTCATGTGTGATTGTGAGAGTTGGACCATAAAGAAGGCTGAGTACTGAAGAACTGATGCTTTTGGATTGTGCTGGAGAAGTCTCTTGAGAGTCCCTTAGACAGCAAGGAGATGAAGCCAGTCAATCCTAAAGGAAATCAACCCTAAATATTCATTGGAAGGGACTGATGCTGAAGCTCCAATACTTCAGCCACCTGATGCGAAGAGCTTACTCACTGGAAAAGACACTGATGCTAGGAAAGATTGAAGGCAGGAGAAGGGGGTGGCAGAGGATGAGATGGTTAGGTAGCATCACTGACTCAATGGACATGAGTTTGAGCAAACTCCAGGAGATAGTGGAGGACAGGGAAGCCCATTGTGCTGCAGTCCATGGGGTTTCAAAGAGTCTGACCGATCTTAGTGACTAAACAACAAGCAAGTCTGTAGGAAATGGATTAGTTTGGGAATCAGACGGCCTGGGCTTGAAACTTAACTTTGCCATCTTGTGTGCCTTGTACAAGGTACCTGACTTTCCTAAGTGTCAGATTCCCCCGTCTGTAAAATGGGGATAATGCCCTGGAGAAGGGAATACCAACCCACCTCCAGTATTCTTGCCCGGAAAATTCCGTGGATAGAGGAGTCTGGTGGGCTAAGTCCATGGGGTCACAAAGAGTTGGACATGAATGAGTGACTAACACTCTCAGGGTTGTTGGAGAAAGTGTTTAGCTGAAATTTGGCATCTAGCAAGCACATGATTGTTGCTAGCTCATAATGTTGCTGTTCTTTAGAAGTGTGTACTCATTTGTTGGCTTACACAAGGAAGGCCCAAGGCAAGACAAGCTGAGTCTGTGCAAAGCTGTCTAAGTTTCTAGCAGAAAAGCTGTTCAGAGCATCCAGGCTCTCCATCCCACCCCACCTTCTTCCATGTTGCCTGCCCCTGCTTTGTGAAGCAGAGTTGTAGCCCATTCAACTTTCAGACTTGGAAGCAAGCTGTCACAATCTGCTGAGACCTACTCAATCCATCTAAAAATTTTTGAACAACTTTCATATGATCCTTCTGGACAAAGAAGATTAAACAACAGTAATAATCTCTCACAACAAGTAGAGGCTCTTGAGCGTATATATATATATATATATATATATATCATTTTAACTCAAAAAGCCTAAGATGATGCTATCAGAGAATTTTTTGATGTTGGAAAAGTCTTACAGTATTTCTTGATAAGGCATGGAAAGATTGTTTCTGGATCTTCTGGGAAGATCATCTTGCCAAAATAGACATTTTTGTGTTGAAACAGGAAATAACTCCATTTTTGCACTAGGTAAATCTTTCTTGAGGTACTTAGTGTCTTTTTTCTCTTGCCCCTGACTGGAAATACAAACATAGCTAGAGTCTTGGCTAATAATAACATCACAATGTGCACAGACCTGGCCTTCCTCAACAGCTTGCTGAGTTATTTGTGTCAGAAAGGATTTTATCATAAGTACATTTCTTCTATTGCCGTCACATGATGCACCATTGAATTTCCCATCACACAGACGTTCTAATCTCATTTACAGTCACAGAGGTTGGAAATAGATAATTAATCAGCATCAAGTACCTTACAATCTGTAAAGTAAAGCAGATATGGCTAGCCTGGAAGCACTGTGGGGCATTGTGGGAGCTCTGGACTGGGGGCTAGTCAGCTGTTAGTGAGTCCCATGACTTTCCAGCACTCCTGAGTTTCTCTGTGGTTCAGAGAAACTGAGTTTGTTTTCCTCAGTATCTCTCCAGTCCTCTGGTGGGAGGATGAGCATCATAGTTCTAAGTATTTCAGTGTCATTGACAATACTGCCTTCTTTACTTATGATGCAAAACAGACTAGGGTCACATACAGGATTGATATGGCCTTTTCTGAACCTAGGAAGTATGTCTGGGGAGAGCTGCCAGTTTCCTTGTTCTTAATTCTCTTTGATTCTACCAAATGCTCCCAGAGCGAGTTATACTGGAACTGACCTGGGTTACTTTACTCTTGATTCTTCTTTCCCCTGCATTCCTCCCTTCCTCTCTCTCTTCGTTTATTCATTTTTACATTTAATTCCCATGGCACTATATGAAACTTCTCTGAGAATACCTGTCAGGCAAATAGTGACATGATAAGTGACTGAATATAATTTTATGACTTGACTTTGTTTGAGCCCCTCACCAGTCCCTTAAATCTGTTTCGAATCGAGCTATTTAGTTCATCTGACTAGTTGACAACTAACTCATTAATAGTTATTCTTTATCACAGGATTCCCCTTCACTCATCAAGTGTTCTGTGAATATAACTGGGAACAGAGGGGCACTTGAGGATGGATTTAGAGAAGTGCATGCACCTTTACATTTGTGGGATGCTGACAAACAGAAAAATGCAAATTGAAAACAAATGGGGTGATTTGTAAAATTGAAGTTCTTTGACTCAAAGAAGATGAGGCTTTACCAAGGAAAGTGGAAGGGCGGAGTTGTGTTTCCTGTTCAAGAACTGGCTGGGTCTTGTCGTCTACGTGCCATCTGAGAGAATGTTTCATAACAGGAGGAGCCCTGCAATGCAGGCAAGACCCAGCCTGACCATACAGGACGTGACACCTCCAGCTCAACCCAGGTCAACACAAACCTCAGTTGTAACTCGGCTCCCAGCCTGTTTGATTTCTGTCATAGCACTCAGTGTGATGTGCCATTTTCTAGTTTTATTATTTTGGAGGACTGGAAGTGAACTGATAGCCGAGCGCTAACTCCAGCTGCACTCTCCCATTCAGTACCATGTGTAGTGGGGGTGCTTGGTGTGCTGGGATCTGAAGGTCCCTGTACTCTAGGTTTCAGTTCTGTTGCTGTTATTGTTGTTGTCCTTTCTATTTTGCTGTCAATGGTGGCAGAGGTTATTGGATAGGCCTTGGCCAGCTCCCGAGGGCTGCTGCTTTGCCCAGTGACCGTATCTTTCCTGTTAACATGCTGATCATACTTGGAAATTATGAGTCAGTGAAATGTAGCTGTGAGCCATGGGGGTGGGTAGATTACCAGAGAAAGTGCAGCCAAAACTTCCTGTACCAACTCAGGGTCATTATCTTTGGGGGAAGATAGGGACTCACTCTGGCAATAGGAACACCTATACTCAGCTGGCATGTGTTGTGTTCAAAATGGATTTAAGGAGAGGACAGGGGCACACACAAAAAAGGAAACCCATGAAAGCTCCTTTTGTGGACATTGGGGTGGAGTTTTGCGAGCCTGTTTAATATCACTGTTATTGACACCTTCCATTTGCTATTAGTCGGTGAGACTCATTAACTATTCACATTGGCCTGCCCTTATTCAACTCCTAGCAACCGCAGTTACAGTCCTATTTAAAATAATAGAGTGAGATTGGTAACATTACTGATTTAACAGGAAATTAGAAGACTTACATTCACAGAGCTTAGGTAATTGACACCAACAGCACTTTTCTTGTAATTTATGCACTCTGATTGATTTCATTCCCTAGCTTGTCCTAAAAGAATCTCTGAAGCATATTCAGCCATCAGATTACTGTGCAAAAGAATTAAATGAGTATTACCCTGCTTGCTATCTATTCCAGAGCTGGTGAAAAGTTTCCAAGTGGTTTGGAGCTCAGGAGTCAGTCTAAATTATAATGCTAATATAAAAGAGTTCAGCCTCAGAGCATTTCTTTGTGACAGCTGTGAATTTATATGAAGAAATCTTACTGATAAAAAGGGCACAATTACAAATGGGTCATTTGTGCTCTCAAGAGTATTTTTATAAACTTATGTTGATACATATTCCCTGGAATATCCTAGAAAACTTCCTAAAAATTTGCTTACTTCTAATAATGTTGTTTATAAATGACCCATTTCCAGATGTTCATTCAGGGTGGTATTTGCATAATAATATATGACCATGCTTCATCCCACCCCCACAAATAATTAACAATGCTAAGAACAGGATATGTTTGATAAATGAGGAAGAAACACTAAATCCATGTGTTCTTCCCCTGGAAATTTCATGAAACAATGGTGAAGAGAGGCAATAAACCTACAGTGTTCAAATAAATCATTGTAATTATTTTTTGGCTATTTATTTAGCAGAATAGGCATGTTTGGGATCTACCTGCCTATTTCTCTAGCTTCAGATGCCACCATGTTCCCTTGTATTTTTATTCAGTCATGTGGGACTGTCCAGAATTCCTCACGTACATTACCTGTTTTACGTACTGGGACTGCTACGCTGGCTCTTTCTTCTTCCTAACACGTCCTTCTTCTGCTTCTTCACCTAGTAACAACTGCTCATCCTTCAAAACCGAGTTCAAAGGTCACTGCCTCCAAAATCTCTTTCAAGTCTTCATCCTCCATGTTCCCTTGGAGGGAACCACATCCCTCCATCCTGAGGGATGACTGAGCCCATCCTGGCCTTTGTTTCACAACAGTATTAATGTGATTCTTGTGTTTATCATTCCATCAGACTGAAGTTCCTTGAAGGCAGAGATCACAAGTTAGTTAACTTGTGAATTACAGCAGCTATATTGAAGAAGGAAATGGCAAACCACTCCAGTATTCTTGCCTGAAAAATCCCATGGACAGAGGAGCCTGGTGGGCTACAGTCCATGGAGTGGCAGAGTCAGACAGGATTGAGTGCACACGCATGCACAGCACTGTAAGAATACTGACATAAAATGGTGGTTGATCGGTGCTTACCAAATGATTTGTGAAAGTAGGAAGCAATCCTTTGAAAGGCCAAGTTTATGTGATGCTACCATTTTTAAGTTAAACCTGAAATTCAGTTCTAAACGCTTTTTATCATATGCACGCACATGCATGAGTGATTACTGATGAGCATGCAGTTTCATTAGTGACTGTGTCTACACTCTCAAACTGGTTAAAATTCCTTAAGAGATTTTAGGGATGCTTAGCCCTTCCCAGGTATAACTCACAGAGTTCTTAGATTCCCAGTTGTGCAAGGACTCCAGAAATACCCTGGGCTTAAGACTTTTCATGGCAGAGACCAGGGAACAAGGAGGCCCGGAGATCTAGCAGTGTCTGAAGTTTGGAGTAGGCATCCTCCACCTCAAGAAGGATGGGCTCAGTGCCATTCATCCATTCTCATCCTCATCTCTCCCTGCTTGTGGAGACTAGAAAGCTAAGAATAACATTTCTCAGAGTCCTTTGCAGCTAGGGTTCCATCAGATAAATTCAAGATTTAATTTAGAGGTAAGAGATGCAGGTGTGAGGATGTGGTAAAGATGGCCTGGTTCTAGAGCTAGTCGCTGAGTTGTGGCCTCATAATCCAGTAGGAGGGCTCCTGATTTAGCAACTTCTGGAAACAGACTTCTCCCCATGGGGTGGAGACAGTTGGTTCTAGGGTCTGGGAGTTGTGCCTGAGACATCAGCCAGCCTGGAGCAATGTTTTTCAAACTATAAATAATACAGTCTATTTAGTGCTATGTAACAAGCATTAAGAAAGATAGAAATTATATAGAATAAAATAAAATGGAATAGAAAAAAAAGAGTATACTGTCCCTAGTAAAGTTTAGTTTGTTTTATGCAACTAACATTTTGGTGTCATACATGCCTGTACCTACATTTATGTATGTGTATTCTGAGTCACAATGTAAAATATATTTCTAGCTATGAGTTTTAGTCACAGAAGTTCAAGAACATCTGGCTTAGAGACTGACTCTGGCATTTTCAATAATCTTCTTAATCCTTTCCTTTTAAAACTATCCAGAAGGGTTTGTTTTTTTTTTTAATCAGTAGAACATCTGTTCTACTGCTCATCAGGCAGAATAAAGGTATACAGATTTTCTTTCTTCCTTTTTTTTTTTTTAAAGCTGTTGGTTGCACAAAGAGGTGCATGGCATTTTATTTGAACCGAGTTTCCTTCTATGTTTTTTAGGGACTCCCTAATAACTTCTTTAATAAAAACAAGATAAAAGTGTTAGATATGAGTGTATGTTTGGGGATTCCTGACTTTCTCTGGTTTCACAAAATGTTTTAGGGACCACAGGGGTAAATTTATGCTTGAACCGTCCTATCAAACTCCTTGAGAACCCCTCTTTCCTCTCTGGCCTTTTTTGGTGAGAAGGAGCTGGAACCCAGCCTGAAAAGATCAGTCCATTCCTACGTGCTTCCAGCATCTGGGGTTCCTGATACACAGCTTGGAAGGGAACATCCCTGGAGATGGTCCCGCTCCAAGCTTCTTAGGAGGTACTGACCCAGGGTTACCATCAAGATAGTCATAGGTGTTGGGTGAAGTGGGCCCACAAAATCTTTTTAATATGATAAAGAATCAAAATAAAGTTATGACAGCTGTGGAAAAGTAAAATCCAGTGAAGATCAAGATAGGAACAGGTTTAAACCCTCTCTTAATTGCTGCTCTGGGCAAAAAGTCAGCTGATCATCTAGGATTGAAAAAAATTCTGTAACCCTACAATTCTTCTGACTCTTTATAATTAACTTAATGCTGCTTTTATGCCAGTCTTTTGCTCAGAGGCCATCCTGACCAGGGGCCTGGTTGTCCCCATGGAGAGGAACTGGATAACTGGTGGACAATAGGCAGAAGAGGGATTATTCTCTGTCCTTTCACCCTGTTTGTATTTCATATCATATATAAGTATTGCCTGCTGCTGCTGCTGCTGCTAAGTCGCTTTAGTTGTGTCCGACTCTGTGCGACCCCATAGACAGCAGCTCACCAGGCTCCCTGTCCCTGGGATTCTCCAGGCAAGAACACTGGAGTGGGTTGCCATTTCCTTCTCCAATGCATGAAAGTGAAAAGTGAAAGTGAAGTCGCTCAGTCATGTCCGACTCTTAGCGACCCCATGGACTGCAGCCTACCAGGCTCTTCCATCCATGGGATTTTCTAGGCAAGAGTACTAGAGTGGGGTGCCATCGCCTTCTCTGAAATATTGCCTAGTTAAAAGCAAATTAAATAGCTCCAGTGTTTGTTCTGCAGTCCATATTCTCAGCTGATGATTTGTTTTTTCACTACAGGGAGAAAAGTGGACAATCAAAAGGTATTCTACACATTCCCACAGTCAGTCAGTTAGTTCAGTTGCTCAGTCATGTCTCACTCTTTGCGACACTATGGACTGCAGCACGCCAGGCCTCCCTTCTATCACAAGCTCCCAGAGTTTACTCAACTCATGTCCATTGAGTTGGTGATGCCATCCAACCATCTCATCCTCTGTCATCCCCTTCTCCTCCTGCCCTCAATCTTTCCCAGCATCAGGGTCTTTTCCAATGAGTCAGTTCTTTCCATCAGGTGGCCAAAGTATTAGAGTTTCAGCTTCAACATCAGTCCTTCCAGTGTATATTCAGGACTGATTTCCTTTAGGGGGGACTGTTTGGATCTTCTTGCTTTCCAAGGGACTCTCAAGAGTCTTCTCAACTAATGCCTAAAACAGTGGCTGAAATGCTCTAGCCAGCTTCCTACATGTGTGCTGAGTGATGGCAGCTTCCCAAGGTTCTCCTGGAGCCTGGATTGAAAGTCTTCCCTCAACAGTCTCCATGTGCCGCCCTGAGCACATGGTGTCCATCTCTACAGGGACCTTGTCTCCCATTCTCGCCATCGTCATCCTCACCACATTTTTTTTTTTTTTTTGGCCGCGCTTAGTTTCCTGACCAGGGACAAAGCACCAGGCCCTGGCTTTGAAAGCCCCAAGTCCTCACCACAGGACCACCAGGCAATTCCCCTAACCACATTCTTTAATACAGCTCCTTTCCAACTCTCAGTTACGCCTTCTCTATTCTTTCCAATTCCTCAGCCATTTCGTCTCCTTTTAACACCTTGATGTTATTTAGGACCAGTAACGACATCAGTGAAATAAATGAGAGAGTTTTGTTTCATACCATGTTGAAGCTCTCTCAGCCTGTACATGGTACCCTACACATAGCAGACACTCAATATATACCCTTTGACTGACAAAGGACATCTTTATAAATTCATGTAAAATTCAGTGACTGGAAATACTGTGGGAAAAGGGGGACTTAAGTTCCTTCTCCCTCAGCCCCTCTCATGGAAATCTGAATTTCTTAAGTGAAATTTAAGAGAGCCTCGGGCTCACTCTCCTTATTTCTGCCAAGTGTTAATTATGTGTGGAATCTAAGGGGACTTCCGAGTGTAGATTATGTGGGGTATTATGAGGGGACATTTACAAAGACAGCTGTGCTGTAGGAAGACATTTTTTCCCCAACTTTCGAAGACCTAAAGTTCTCTGAATTGCTTTTTGGGGACTAGATCTTTTTGCTCATATGTTTCATTTGTGTTCACTGAAAAAGGAGAGAATATTTCCATGAAAAACAGTTTGATTAGCTCTTTGCATTATTGGGATTAAAAAAGAAATGGGAAATTTGCAATCATTTTCTCTGAACTGTAACTGCTGACATATTATAGCTCCCAACATTGCTTGACCTTCATTTACCAAAAAACTAACCATTAGTGTATAAGAATATCTCACTCCAAAATATTTGTAAAAGTATTATTTTTTTAAAAAAAAAAACCTTAACATGGGGAGTCCAGCGTAAATGTTTATTCCAACTTTGCTGTCATTGCTCAGAAAATGAGACTGGGTTGCCTGTGAAGCCTTTCCCCCAGCAATATAAGGAAAATCACCCATCTTTTTATAGTCACACCTCATTTTTTAAAATCTTAATCTAAGCTATATTCGCTGATCATGTACCTCATTCAACAGAATTGGCACCAGATAATTTTGGACTGTTTCCCCAAAAACAAACCAAGCAATGACATTTTCTAACATTGAAACTATTAGGAAGAGCAAGTGATACAGGTCCTGAAGGTGATTTCAAAAGAAGAGGTGTGAAAGAGTTTTGAGTAATGGAAGAAGTATATGGTCAACTGGGGTAGCTTTTTGTCATTGGTACAACACTCATTTTGGTGTAGCAGAGCTCTCTAAAATCAGTCTCCTCATCTTATATTCACATCTGATATATGGAAACTCACTTTGAACTGAGAATATGATCTTAGTGGATGAAGACTTTGGGCCATTTCTTAAAATTTGGGAGAGAACTTACATGTTACCAAATTGAAAGGCGAGTAACAGAAAACATCATTAAAAAGTGCTAGATGGTGGGAAGTATTAGTACCATGTAAACCTAGATTTGTTATGTAGCTTCCCTAAGGTTCTGTTTCCTGGTCTATATGATGGTGGTCTAGTAAATGGGCACTTATGTATTATTGCTTAGTATGCTGCTGCTAAGTCACTTCAGTCGTGTCCAACTCTGTGCGACCCCATAGATGGAAGCCCACCAGGCTCCCCCGTCCCTGGGATTCTCCAGGCAAGAACACTGGAGTGGGTTGCCATTTCCTTCTCCAACGCATGAAAGTGAAAAGTGACAGTGAAGTCGCTTAGTCGTGTCCGACTCTTAGTGACCCCATGGACTGCAGCCCACCAGGCTCCTCCACCCATGGGATTTTTTCAGGCAAGAGTACTAGAGTGGGGTGCCATTGCCTTCTGCAAATCACTTAGTATAGAATGTGGCAAATATTTGGATATTAGGTACTCAAAAATTGTTGTTTTCCTTCTTTTCATCAGAGAACAAAACACAATTTAGCAGAAAGAAGACTCTCTGGGCCTTAAAATTCCCAAGTGCTACTACCCCCAGCTTATCAGCTAGGTGAACTTGACCAAGTCATTCAAACTTTCTGAAGAGCAGTTTTCAAATTACCTTGGTAAAATTATGATATCTGTTGCAGTGGTTAATTTTATGGGTCAACTTGGCTGGGTCACAGTGTCCAGATATTTGGTCAACATTATTCTGGATGTTTCTGTGAGGGTATTTCTGGATGAGATTAACATTTAAATTGGATGGACTCCGAGTAAAGCAGATAGCCCCCCATAAATTTAGTTGGGCCTCATCCTATCAGTTGAAGCCCTGAATAGGAAAAAAGATAGATTTTCCCCAAGTGAGAAAGGATTTTGTTAGCAGATGACCTCTGGACTCGAATAGCAACATCAGCTCTTCCCTGCATTTCCAGTCTCACATCCCACACAGTAGAGGCCTCCGTTATCTTGAGAGTCAATTCCTTAAACCGAATCTCACTCTTCATATATGCACATGCTATTGCTTCTGTTCCTTGGAGAACTCGGACTAATACATTGACCTTAAAGATTTTGGGGGGGCCATAGGTAAGAGAAAAGGAAGCCAAATATGGAACACTGCCTGCCACAGGTCTGGATCCCGTCATCAGCTTAGAAAGCATCCCTTTTCTTTTCTTTTTCTTTCCCTTTGCTTGGTGAGCCTCAGTTTTCTTATCTGGAAAAATGAAGATGTTTATTCTCACTAGATAATGTCTAAAGTTTCTTCCAGCTGTGAAAGTCTGTGTATCTATATGAAACTCCTTGCTTGGGCCATAGCATTCAGATACAGCCATGGCCAAATTGGGTTTCTGCCAAAGAAGAAAGGCATGTGGGAGGTACAAAGACTATTTATGTAAAAACAAACCTTCTCTGGGGTGTGCCAAGTGTTCGGGGGATTAACGGGGAACTCCTGGTAGCCCTATAAATATTCTTACAAGCCCGAGTGATCTCTCGGTGGTTGGGGGAAGCTGAGTGTGATCTCTTACTCTGTGCAGAAGTAACTGGGGAAAGTACCTACTTTACCTTTTTAGTGTCTTTATGTGAGTATCTGCAAACACACTCA
Organism: Aepyceros melampus; assembly: GCA_006408695.1. Taxonomy (NCBI): domain Eukaryota; kingdom Metazoa; phylum Chordata; class Mammalia; order Artiodactyla; family Bovidae; genus Aepyceros; species Aepyceros melampus. The sequence goes on along the minus strand of SJXQ01008277.1, from coordinate 345,406 downwards.
AGGGACCAAACTGCAGAGAGGAGAATCATTTGATGGATTTTAAAGAACCTATGGAATCAGGTTGAACAGCCATACTGACCTGAGATCTCTGAAAATTCAAATCCAATATGGTATTCGTCAGAAGAAAAAAGTGCCCCAGAGTGTGTTTTAACTCTGTTTTTAGCAATTCACTGGAAATGCTCCCTAGTGAATTTCAGGACATAAGTGTTATTTCCTTTCTTAACCAGTAAAGTGGCTAGATACTTCAACATACTGGCTAGAGTACTTTAGGTCTTTGAGTTTTTAGATGAAATGGCTGGAAAAATCCTTTGTCAGCTCTGTGGTGCTATGTAAGGGTAAGTGATTATTATTCTTACAATACATGCTCCAAGTGATACCTGTAGTTTGAGGCTCAGGTGAAAAAGTCTGAGGTCCTCCTTCCCACCATCTGTGTTCCATGTACTCTTTCTAGCACACATGGGGAGCCCTTGTCAGGTAGGCCAGTAAGTGAACTTAGCAACCACTCTGACATCTTGAATGGAGAGACTCGGACAAGGCTGGTTGCTCATTAGTCCAGCTGCCCACAGCCTGCCACCAGGGCTTTGGGCCACTCAACTCTACCCTACTGTACTCCACAGTCAGAGCTATTTGAGGCACAATCACTCTCAGAGTCCCCAGCTTAAAAAGGATTAATGCTACTCCATTGCATGCAAAATAAAATCCAAACAACTTAGCATAGCATACGAGACCTTTAAGAAGCACGGCTTCCAGTTATTTCTCCAGTTCTAGTTCTGCTGTGATTATTGCCCAGTCTTAACAGCAGAGTTCTAGGCTCCAGTCTATACACTTTCATTCTCAAATTCCATATTTATTCAGCAAATATTCAATGCATGCCTACTAATAAGGGTCAAGTACAGTTCTCCATGCTGGGGATATATCAGTAAATAAAGCTGAGTCTACAGTGTAGAGGGAGACAGATGATAAACATATAGCAAATTAGAAAGTGATGAGACCTATGAGAAGACTGGAGCAAGACAGGGAGCTTTACTTGTACTGGGAAGGGGAATCGGGGGTGATGGGTTAGACCTCTCTGAGAAGGTAAGGTGATGTTTCAGTTATGAGCATAGTTGCAATAAGAGCTAGCTGATACAGGGGCCAACTATGCAGATGTTTAGAAAACTGCCTTCCAGGCAGAGGCTGGGGCCATCTCAAAGGTCTTGACACAGGGAATGGCTGTTGCTTTGGAGAAGCAGTGAAAAGGCTGGTGTGCCAGAATGGCAATGAGAAAGCAAGAGAGTTAAACTGGTTGGCTGGTAGGTGGTGGGACCAGATGGAGTCTTAAATGACACTGTGAGGACTTCGACTTTCCCTCTGAGTGAAACAGAAAGCCACGGGAGGGGTTTGTGCAAGAGTGACATGACCAGACATATTTTCAAAGGCCCCCTCTGTCTGCTGTGCTGTGGACAGACTGAAGTGCAGGAGGGGAAGACCAGCTGGGAAGCTGCTGCAGTAGTCAGGTGAGAGAGGATTATGGTTTAGACCAAGGTAACAGCAGCAGAAGTGGTAAGAGGTAGTCTGACTAGGGATCGATTTCAAAGGGAAAACTACAGGATTTGGATGTGAAATGCTTCACCGTTCTGGAGACAGAAGAGGGGTAGAGTGGAGGAGTCAGCAAGGAGACTGAGACATGACAGTCAGTAAGCAGGGAGACAAAACAGCAGAGGGCACCTGCCTGGGAACCAAGTAAAGAAAGTATTTCCAGGAGTCAGTGATCACTTATATCAGGTGCAGCTGATCCATTCTGTAAGATGAGCCCGGAAACTCGACAGTTGACTTTAACAATATGGAGATCATTGGTAACCTTGAGGAAAGCAGTTGTAGTAGAGTGTTTTGGGGGCAGAAACATAATTGGTGGTAAGTAGGAGAGAATGGGAGGAGAGGAATTGAAGACAGTGAGTCACAATGACCCTGATCACTGTTTAGCAATAAAAGGAGCGGGTAATAAGGCATAGCTGGAGGGTGAATGGGGTCAAGAAAGGGTTCTGCGAACACACTGGGTAGTTGATGACTTCCTGCCTTTTGAGGTGTCCTTCTTCTGGAGTCTACTGGGAGATCCTCCTCTTTCCTTGGAGCTAATTTGACAATGTTTACACTCCACTTTCCCTGACATTCATCAAAAAAGACTTCCTCTATTCTGCTCTGAAATAGATACTGTTCAGTGAACTCATCAATGAACAATGAGTAAGCCTGATAAGAGCGCTGCCTTCCTAGAGGTTATATTCCAAAGTGGATACAGAGAATACAGAAGCAAACAAATAAAGACAGAAGGTCACTACTGATTATGATAAGTGTTGCACAGGTCACAAACTGAGTGATGTGAGAGAAGGCGAGATGTGGTGGTTGTGAAAGCCTCTCTAGGGAGGTGACAGCTCCAGTGACCTGATGGATACTGCTATGGACTGAATGTTTGTGTCCCACCACATTCATACGCTAAAACCCCAGTTCCCAGGATGACGGTATCTGGAGGTGGGGCCTTTGGGAGGTAGCGAGGTCACAGGTGTGGAGCCCTCAGGAACGGTATTAGTGCCCTTCAAAGAAGAGACACGAGAGAGGTGCTTTCTCCCTCACCCTTGTGAGGACACAGCAGGCAGACTTCTGTCTGCATAAAGAAAGTGGGCCCTCACCAGACACTGAATCTGCCGGCCCCTTAACTCGGACTTTCCTAGCCTCCAGAACTGTGAGAAGTAAATTTCCAGTGTGTAAGCCACCCGGTCTATGGTATGTGATAGCAGCCAGAATGAACTAAGACAGATATGGAGGGGCCAGTCCCAGGAAGGGCCAGAAGAGTCTTGCAGGCAGAGGGAATCAATTCCAAGAGTACACAGCTTAAGGAAGGAAGAGGTGGGGGTGGCAGAAGAAGAAAAAGAGGTCTCCTGTGGCTGGTGTGGTGTGAGTTGGGGAAGGTGGTATGATTGGGTAAAGGGACCAGATTATAAAAGGCCTAAGAGGCCTGAGGAGGGGAGTCAGTAAGAGGTGAGGGGACTTGGCTGAGATGTGTCAGCATAGATGGGGAGAAGGACATGGGTAGATATAGCTTTTGGAGGTAAACAAGTTTATGGGCCGTATGTGGTAAGTGGAGAAAAGAACAAACCAAGGAGCTCCTTTGGTGTAAGCACCAGGTGGATGTGGTACCATCCTCATCTCTTCTCTGTAAGGAAAGCTATCTGGAGGAGGGAGGCAGGGAGACCATGTGGGGGTGGGGAGCAGATACTGGTTGGACAGCAAGAGGGTGGCATCCAGGAAGCCTCTTGAGAGTGAGTGTGTTAAGCTGGAGACAGCCAAGCAGGTAATGTGCTGCTAAGAGATGAGGAGGGGTGGAGACTGAGAAATCTAATGTGAACTCCTCAGTAGTAGCTCTCACAGCTTGTCTAACATTAGCTCTTTCCAGCCTTTCTCCATTATTTGTCAGATTGTTAGAGGTTTGGGGCCTTTTTCTTAATAAATTCACCTCTGTATCCCTGAGCTCAACAGGGTCCTTGAAAACAGAGTAGGTTGCATGGAGAGTTCCAGATTGAAAATAACCCTGGGAAGGAGACACCCCAAGGTGATATCAGTTGAGAGATCAGCTGCCAAATGCCAGAGGGTGTTGGGAGGGCCCCATAATGCTCCCTGGTGTATAACAGGTTCCATTCAGTGTCACACAGGCTGAAAAGTGTCCTGTCTTCTGGGAGCTAGAAAGGGTGTTCATGATAAGGCAGGGTGGGGGCCTGACTCACACAATTAGCTGGGCTTTTGTCTTTGGATCTGCCTGGAAGTGACTCATAGGCTGGGTGGGGAGGGGGGAACCCTTTTGGAAACAAATGAGGGGGAAAAAAAGGAGGTTAGGCACTACAGCATTTTTTCTCTGATAAAACGTGGATCTGTTGTCCCATAAATGTTGAATACTGTACATTTCTTCAGCTTCTCTCCAACAAAAACCCAGGGGGAATTATTAAGCCTGACAATTCACTCATTTTCTCCAAGATTTTTATTAAATACAATTTAGAGGGGATAAAGTTTCTTCTCTTCGTTCTTCCTATTCACTCGAATAAACCCTAATTACCATGAAGGCAGAAGAAATGGGCTTCCAGGAGACTGCAGGCATAGGTAATGTTTTCCCTTTCAGTGAACCAGTGGAAGGCTCCCCCTCTAACACAGCCTCCAGGACACTTCCTGTGCACTCACATGTCACTCAATTATTATGAAGAGCATTTAGGGAGGACCCTGTTATGAGGCACTGCCGGTGGTGGGGGGAGGGGTAAAAGACACAGTTCTGCTCTCTGGGGGTTTACGGTAGAGTTAGGGAGCTAGTCTGGAACTCAGCTAAAATATTGCACAAGTCAGAATAATAAATGCCATGTTGGTATATTATTAGGACTTTTTTGGTTTCAAGTACTAAAAATGCAAACTGAGTTAAACAACAAGAGGAATTTGTTGTAAAAACTCCTGGGCTGTCACAAAGAATCAGGGACAGAGGCAGTAGCATGGCCAACAGCAGACCTCCCTTGACTGCTCTGCCTTCTCAGCCTGTCCCTGTTCCCAGCCCTCTACCTCTGTCTTCAGGTTGGCCTTTCCTCCACTTGATCAGAAAATGGTCACAGAGAAGGTTCCCAACATTGTAACATTTTGCAGCTTTAGCCCCGGGGAGAAACTGACTTTTTCACTTCCAGTTTCAAAATTCTCCAAGGGGGCTTCTGATTGGACTAAAAGTGTCAGCTCTTCACTTTTGGACCACGTGCAAGGTGGCAGAGGAGAGGATTTGGGAAAAGGCCGTGAATGCGCTTAGGTCAGAGGCACATTCCCCAGGGCACCCCAACCCTGGTAGTAAAGTGCCTCTTCCCAGGGTCCCCGTGGAGGGAGGGGGCGCTGAGTCAGTGGGCTCTAGAGAGCCCAGAAGGTAGGGGGAACAGCGGGCCCCGCACTCCAGCAAACCACCGTGGGACTCCGGCCTGACAGATGAAGGCAAAGGACTGCAGTGAAGGCAAAGGACTGGAATATTCGAAGGCTGGAGTCTCTTATGAAATCCGGCTTTTATTTAATCCTCCCAGCAGTGACTGCGGGGATTACTGCTTCCCGCTTTCCACGGATAAAGGATACAGAGAGGTTAAGCACTCTGTCTACACGCACACAGCTAATAAGGGGCAGAACAGGACTGGGAACCAGGGGCTCCGCCTGGGGCTTCCAAGAACAAACCTGGTGGGGCAGGGAATGCGGGGAGAGCAGGCTGGAGCTCTGAGGAGCAGCAGTCCGGCCCTGGGGCGTTGGGTTGAAGTTCTGCGGACCTGGACTTCTGGGAGGGTTTCAGCAGGTCGAGGAGAGGGAGTGAGCGTGCCTAGTCCCAGAGGTGGCCCCAGCGAAGCTGGGTGGGCGGGAGGGCGGAGGGCCAGCAAGAGCTGCTTAGGCCTGAAAGGGAGGCAGAGGCCTGGTGGGGAAGGCCACGCCCCAGTTTGGAGTGCTTATCCCCAGATCCCTGCCTCCAAATGCAATTCCATTTAAGGGCAGCCTGGCCCGGTTCACACCTAGCCTTGAAGATGACTGGACGCCCTGTGGTCGGTTTGCAGGGTGAGAACAGGAACCTACAACCCGGCACCTGCACTCCCAGCGCCATAAAGGAAGCCAGTCACATCCCATAAAATGTCACCACTGCTAAGGTGCAATTTCCAAGGGGATCTCTAGCAGAGGGCAATACTCTGCGGCCGGCGACCCTCACATCTGCGAATTCGCCGCAGCTGGGGCGGCAGGCTCTGGTGCAGGGTAGGGGAAGGGCAGGGGCCCCCTTTCTAAGCCCTCTGCTCCCCGTTTTGTAATGCGGCTCGGCCACGTGGTGAAAGCTGCCGGAGGAGAGGGGGAGGGTGGTGGTTGTCATGGGGGGTGGCCTGAGCGATTTCTGCTGGAGGGGTGTTTGACCAAAGGTAAAGAGCTCAGGAGCAGGAGCCCGGAGCCGTGCCGGGCTGGGCCGCGGACACCGACGCCGCCTTGGCGGAGCCTGAGCGCTGAGCCGCTGCCGCCCCTCCCCCCGGCCTGGTCTGCGAGCTCATTTTCGCTTGGCCGGTCCCCGCGCTGCCGGATGGATCGCGCCCCACCCCCGCTCCTCTGCTCAGTCATTCAGACTTGGAAAGTCAATAACACGCTGACATCATCAGGGGTTTGTGTATTATTACACGGCTACTTTCCAGAGTACCTGGCATTATCTAAGAGAGGAGCACTCCGGCTGCCCCAGGGAGGGCCTGGGACGCGGGCCTGGGAGGGGCGACTACCCACGCCAGGCCTTTTCCTCCTTGGGAGCATCTTCAGGGCACCGATTAGAAACAGATTATGAGCTTTTGCTGCGCTAAATGCAGAGGCACTTTAGTTATCGATACAGGCTTCATTTTGGCTGGGGGTGTACTTAATAAATCATTCCTAAGTGACCTCTATTTCTACCAAAGACATCCACTTGGTCTTTAAGAAGCATTTTTAGTGATCCTCACAAAGGAAAAAAAGGCATCTTTTATGACAGGAAGCCAAAGGCTGATTCTTTTGAGACTCTTGGGGTTTGTGTGTGCGAATCTCTATTATGTAATCGCCATCACGGGTGATTAGGTCTTCTCTTTCCCTCCAGGGTTGGCTCGGGTGGTTTAGTTGCTGTGTTTTTCTTAAGCCTCATGCAGAGCAAACACATACATAAAAAACATGTCCCAGATTTGCGGTGCGAAACTACTCTCCAAGCAAACTGCCTTAGAAGAGTGTCTCATTTTGAAGGAGGGAAATGATGAATTTGTTGTTAATGAAGACTCCTTATCTTAGTACTCTGGCATTTCCTTTTCCTAGAATGAGCTTTTAAGAATCATTTATTTTAGATATTCTCTCCCCTCCCTCCTGTTGCAATGGTCCTTATAATGGCGTAAATAACGAATTGTATAATTACTGCACCTTGTTCTGTGGATACACGCACAAATACACCTCAGTTAAAATATGTAAAACTTACACAACATGGTACCTTTTCTCTTTGGTCAAACAGGCTCTTCTCTTCCACACACAGGGCTAATCCCATTTAAATTTTCTTAAATTTTAAATTGTAAAAAATGGCCACCAGCCAGGAACTGGCTATCTGGAGACTTAGAAAGGGAGTGCAGTTCTTCCCGGCCTGATCACATCCCTTTGTACCCCTGGCTGGGACTGATCACTCACTGATATGAAATACATTGGAGCTGCCTGGGGACTGGGGAGGAAGCAAAGCAGCCGTGTTTCTCAGCAGTGTAGCGCTTTGCCTCGGTGCACGTGACACTTCAGGAGCACTTGTAGTGGATCCTGACCACTTCCCTCCAGAGGGTTTAAGGGAAAATTTCCCTACGACGTGTACACTTCTGAAATCACCTCCACAGGCTTGCCCTACAGCTCTCCCGCCCCCACCTGCAGCTTTGCGCTGGACATTTCTGAGGTCCAGCTCTCCACAATGGTTCAGTAGGTGTTAGGGTGCAATGGGTGGGATTCTCCCCCTCCCAGTGCACTGCGTACTTAGGGGGTTTCCCTCAGCTCCTTAGGAGTGTGCAGACTGGACAGTCTGATGCTTTGGTTGTCAAGATGAAGAGGCTCTCACATCTTGAAGCACTTCTGTTTTCTCGCCTGCCTGCCCTCCGGCCTTTGCCTAAGCTCCTTCTAGGCATGACTGACCCAAATAGAGGTCCTCACTAGACAGGGAAGTTAACCATCTTGTTCTGGATGTTGAGCTTTGATATTAATAGTGGGCAACTAACTTCCTGTCCGAGAACTTCTGCCTAAGCAAGGGAGGACAAAGGTCAGAGGACCACTTGGGCCTAAGCACCAGGGCAGGAAGCTGGTTGCTAGCTATGTAGGCTTCAGAACTAGGTTGCTGACACCTTTGCTGAGCATGTAGCCTGTACTGGCTAGGAAGAGGGGAGAACTCAGTGCAATGGAACTAACCTGGGGAGACCGAGAAGCAAGATTCTTGGTCCTAGAGGAGCTTACGTTCCAAGAGACAGACACACAGACATCAGCCAGAGAGCATGCCCTTGGCACAGACCTGAGAGGTCCCTGTGTACCGGTGAGGGGAAGAGGAGGAACTCCAGGTGACCTGTGGCATCTGGCCGCTCCTCCCACAACTGACCCTTGAAGAAATTTGGTGGCCTGATGGGCCCAGAAACAGTCCTGCAGGAGTGAAGGGATGTTTTCTCCATTCCTCTGGGGAAGAGATGTTAGCTTCTAGGCCTTTATTGGCAGACATCTGTCAGCTGGTTAGAACTGGGTATGTTTTAACTCATAGGCTTATGTCTTTTCAGGTAGTAAGTGAAGATTCCAGAGACTAACATTCAGTTATCAAGCCCTGATTTGGTTTAGAAAGGACAGCATTTTAAAATAGACACTTTACTTTGATAAGAGCTTCTCGGGTGGCGCAATGGTAAAGAGTTTGGCTGCCGACGCAGGAGACGCAGGTTCAGTCCTTGGGTGGGGAAGATGCCCTGGAGAAGGGAATGTCAACCTGCTCCAGTATTCTTGCCTGGAAAATTCCATGGACAGAGGAGCCTGGCAGAGTGTAATCTATGGGGTCGCCAAGAGTCAGACATGACTGAGCAGTTTGTTTTATCATATCACATGATATGATATGATTTACTTTGATAAAGGACACGACAGAGGTTAAACTATCTGTGGGCAAGATTTGTAATCCATTGCTCACTGAGATTTTTGTTTAAAAAATTAGAGAAATAAATTACAAAATATATAAAAATGCAAGGCCAATGTTGTTACTAGAGACAAAATTATATTCACAGAATTACTCTGTCTAGATGTTTCTCAGTGTTATTCTCAGTTGCTATGCACATCTCATCTGGAATGTAACAAACAGTTCTTGGATATAGGGTGCACTTTGAGCAGCAGGAAACAGAGACTGCATACTGGAGGTTTAGGGGCTACATTCATCTCAGGTTTGTGTGCAGCTTGGCCCAAACAGTTTTTTTTAAAATGGATTAAAAATCCAGAGATTATCACATAAAAACCCAGCTTTCCCTAAAAGGTGAAAAGCTTCCTTCAACTCAAGCCATGTCAACGGTTGGGTAGAGCTGAGCAGAGCTGCCCCTTTAAGCCCAGGACACAGCCTGCTATTGGTCACAGTCCCAGCCTACCCCTAGGAAGAAAGGTCACTCATTTGAACTACCTGCTTGTTGTGGCTACAAAGAGCATTTGAATCTGTGTACTCCTCCTAAAGGTTTCCCCTTGAAACAGACTTCATGAGTATTTCCTGTTCTTATCACAGGGAAAAACCACTCTGCAAAGGGCAAAGGACCCCAACCCAGGCAATGTGGTGCTGAGAAAGAGGCTGTGGCATTAGTATAGAGTTTCTGTGAAGCCTTGTGTGCCCCCAAATATTCTCTCTGGAGTAGAGGATAGCACACTTCAAATCTATATGGCTTAAAGTCTTTAGGTGCATGCAGCTGCTATTTTGATGAATATAAAATTCATTTAATAATTTATAAATGTTGCTGGTAACTGTTACTACTAGTTTTTATGACTTAATTTTCCTGAGTTAATAGTTACAGAAAGTAAAACTACTACTGCCTTTTAAAAAATGTTCAAGAGGGGATGCTCCCTATGAAAAAAGTTGGCGGGCTGCTGTTTCATAAGTGTCATCTTCAGACTCTTGTTCATGTACCTTCTAAAATTGACAGCTACAGTTTTGCAATGTAAGTTGAAGTTGTTGCAGAGGATAGAATATCTAGTATACTATAAACATTTAGAATAAAACTATCACTTTTAAAAATATGTCCAGTGGGATGCAAACACTACAGCCATCAGATACCCATCAGCATTTACGTAAAAAATCATGAACAATCTTGTCTTAAACACTGGCAGACTTTATATGTTTTGTGTTGTTTTGTTTTTCCTTCTTGACTGTTTATGGCTATCCTTATAGGGCCAACAAAATAAATATGTTTTAATTTAAAAATTCTATTTGATTACATGGCTTAAGTGTTAATTTTTATTGATTATGTGTTATAGTAAAATGAATATGGCTTTTCTTCCAATTAGCTTATGCATGGATGACTACTGCTTCCTACTACTAGAGTGAGCATTAATTCTATTCTAGTTTTTGTTCATCGGAGAAGGCAATGGCACCCCACTCTATGGAAAATCTGGAAAATCCCATGGATGGAGGAGCCTGGTGGGCTGCGGTCCATGGGGTCGCTAAGAGTTGGACACAAGTGAGCGACTTCGCTTTCGCTTTTCACTTTCATGCATTGGAGAAGGAAATGGCAACCCACTCCAGTATTCTTGCCTGGAGAATCCCAGGGACAGGGGAGCCTGGTGGGCTGCCATCTCTGGGGTCGCACAGAGTGGACATGACTGAAGCAACTTAGCAGTAGTTTTTGTTCATACATTTGTGTGTGCACAAGAAATGTTATCAGATGACGAGGTAGATGGAAATGGAGGTTGTTTTTAATAGCAATACCATCTTCACATTTCTAGTTTGCTGTTCTTTCTTTATCTCCTTCCAAATCATTTGGTAAAGATCTCATTTTGGGCTTGCCAAAAATCAACTGTGATTAGATCATACTTTAAATTATTTGGGAAGCAAGAAATAAGCTTTACTCTATAGCCTGTTCAGAGTTTGTGGTCCCCCACCCCCATTCAAATGTTGAAACCTGCTTTTCAGTGTGCTGTATTTTGAAGTGGTACCTTGGGTGGTGATTAGGTCATGAGGCTGAAATCTTCAAGAATGATATTAGAACCCATGTAAAGGAGACCCCACAGAGAGCCCTCACTCCTGCCATGTGAGGGCATCGTGAGAAGATGGCCATCTATGAACCAAAGTAGGATCATGTCAGACACTGAGTCTGCTGATGTCTTGATCTTGGGCTATTAGCCCCCAGAAATGTAAGAAATAAATTCTGTTGTTTATAAAGCACCTAGTCTATGGTATGATATTATAGCAGCCTGAGTTGAGACACCACCTGACTAGCAAAGGCATTTATTTCAAGTCATTAAAATTATTTGCTTCCTTTATATCTATCTATTCTAAGACTTAAAGTCTTCCTTTGCTCTGCATATGTTCTGCCTCAGGGCAGTAAAATTGAGAACAGGTATAAGGTATGCATTTCATTTTGCTTTCTTTTTCTAGGTAGTAGACATTTTACTTATTATATTTCTGCTTGTCTATGTTGTTTAATTTTTAAAATTGAGATATAATTGACATATAGCATTATGTTAGTTTCAGGTACAAATGTAATGACTTGATTTTGTACATTTTGTGAAGTGACTGCCACAATTAGTCTAGTTAACATCCATGAGCACACCCTTCACTCATTTCCTTCTCCTCCACCCCTACCTCTGGCAACTACCAATCTGTTCCCTGTATCTTGAGTCTCTGTGTGTGTGTGTGTGTGTGTGTGTTTTGTATACTTTAAGTTTTCAAATATAAATGAGATCATATGGTATTTGTCTTAGTCTGACTTATTCACTTAGTATAATGCCCTCAAGGTCTGTCCATGTTGTTGCAACTGGCAAGATATCCTTGTTTTTTATGGCTGAATAATTCCTTCTTTTTTGGGGGGTATGCATTTCTTTAGCAAAATATTAATAGAAGATAGGGAGATGATGAGGTTACCCTAACATCAAATTCTTTCTCAGCCAGATAGTACTGACAGAAGTTGAGGAAATTGATGATCTTAAAACTGTCCTTTTTTAATGTTCCTCTTGGAAAGTCTTCATGTACCTACAGGAGTGTGTGTGTACATACCCCAGCTTGACGTTGGCTGCCCTAGAAAAAATCAGGCCTGGGCACCTGAGTGAAAGGGAGATACCAGGAGCTCTACACTACCAGTGATTGCACTAATTACATCCCACAGGTTTTGAGCTGTTATGTTTTCATTCATTTGTTTCTGGGAATTTTTTTATTTCCCTTTTGATTTCTTTGGTAACCTGTTCATTATTTAGAAACATATTGTTTAATCTCCCTGTGATTGTGTTTTTTACAGTTTTTTTCCCCCCTGTAATTGATATCTAGTCTTATAGTGCTGTGGTCAGAAAAGATGCTTGATACAATTTCAATTTTCTTAAATTTACTGAGGTTTGATTTGTGATCCAAGATGTAGTCTATCCTGGAGAATGTTCTCTGTGCATTTGAGAAGAAGGTGTATTCTTCTGCATTTAGATGGAATATCTTGAAAATATCAATGAGATCCATCTCATCTAATGTATTATTTAAGACTTGTGTTTTCTTATTACTTTTCTGTTTTGATGATCTGTCCTTTGGTGTAAGTGGGTTGTTAAAGTCTCCTATTATTGTGTTACTGTCAATTTCTCCTTTTATGTCTGTTAGTGTGTTTGCCTTATATTTTGAGGTGCTCCAGTGTTGGGTGCATGCTGCTGCTGCTGCTAAGCGCTTCAGTCATGTCTGACTCTGTGCGACCCCATAGACGGCAGCCCACCAGGCTCCTCTGTCCCTGGGATTCTCCAGGCAAGAATACTGGAGTGGGTTGCCAAATCCTTCTCCAATGCACGCATGCATGAAAAGTCGCTTCAGTCGTGTCCGACTCTGTGTGACCCTATGGACAGCAGCCCACCAGGCTCCTCCATCCATAGGATTCTCTAGGCAAGAATACTGGAGTGGGTTGCCATTTCCTTCTCCATGTTGGGTGTATAGATATATACAATTGTATGTCTTCTTCTTGGGCTGATCTCTTGATTATTATGTAGTGTCCTTCCTTATCTCTTGTAATATCCTTTATTTTAAGGTCTATTCTGTCTGATATGAGGATTGCTACTCCAGCTTTCTTTTGCTTCCCATTTGCATAGAATATATTTTTCCATCCTCTCACTTTCAGTTTATATGTGTCTTTAGGTCTGAAGTGGGTTTCTTGTAGACAGCATATATATAGGTATTGTTTTTGTATCCATTCAGCCAGTCTGTGTCTTTTGGTTGGAGCATTTAATCCATTTACATTAAAAGTAATTATTGATATATATGTTCCCATTGCCGTTTTCTTAATTGTTTTGGATTTGTTTTGTAGATCTTTTTCTTCTCTTGTATTTCCTGACTATATAAGTCCCTTTAACATTTGTTGTAAAGCTGGTTTGACGGTGCTGAATTTTCTTAACTTTTGCTTGTCTGAAAAGCTTTTTATTTCTCCATCAATTTTGAATGAGATCCTTGCTGGGTACAGTAATTTTGGTTGTAGATTTTCCCCTTTCAGTACTTTAAATATATCCTGCCATTCCCTTCTGGCCTGCAGAGTTTCTGCTGAAAGATCAGCTGTTAAACATATGGACTTTCCTTTGTATGTTACTTGTTGCTTTCCTCTGATGCTTTTAATATTCTTTCTTTGTGTTTAATCTTTGTTAGTTTGATTAGTATGTGTCTTGGTGTGTTTCTCCTTGGGTTTATCCTGTATGAGACTCTGTAAAGAAAGGCAATGCCAAAGAATACTCAAACTACTGCATAATTGCACTCATCTCACATGCTAGTAAAGTAATGCTCAAAATTCTCCAAGCCAAGCTTCAACAATATATGAACCATGAACTTCCAGATGTTCAAGCTGGTTTTAGAAAAGGCAAAGGAACCAGAGATCAAATTGCTAACATCTGCTGGATCATCGAGACAGCAAGAGAATTCCAGAAAAACATCTATTTCTGCTTTTTTGACTATGGCAAAGCCTTTGACTGCGTGGATCACAATAAACTGTGGAAACTTCTGAAAGAGATGGGAATATCAGACCACCTGACTTGCCTCTTGAGAAACCTGTATGCAAGTCAGGAAGCAACAGTTAGAACTGGACATGGAACAGACTGGTTCCAAATAGGAAAAAGGAGTACGTCAAGGCTGTATATTGTCACCCTGCTAATTTAACTTCTATGCAGAGTACATCATGAGAAACGCTGGGCTGGAGGAAGCACAAGCTGGAATCAAGACTGCTGGGAAAAATATCAGTAACCTCAGATATGCAGATGACACCACCCTCATGGCAGAAGATGAAAAAGAACTAAAGAGCCTCTTGATGAAGGTGAAAGAGGAGAGTGAAAAAGTTGGCTTAAAGCTCAACATTCAGAAAACAAAGATCATGACATCTGGTCCCATCACTTCATGGCAAATAGATGGGGAAACAGTGGAAACCATATCAGATTTTATATTTTTGGGCTCCAAAATCACTGCAGATGGTGACTGCAGCCATGAAATAAAAAGGCGCTTACTCCTTGGAAGAAAAGTTATGACCAACCTGTGAAGTGAAAGTGAAAGTCTCTCAGTCGTGTCTGACTCTTTGTAACCCCATGGACTACACAGCCCATGGAATTCTCCAGGTCAGAATACTGGAGTGGGTAGCCTTTCCCTTCTCTAAGGGATCTTCCCAACCCAGGGATCAAACCTAGGTCTCCTTCATTGCAGGCGGATTCTTTACCAGCTGAGCCACAAGGGAAGCCCAACCTAGAAGCACATTAAAAAGCAGAGACATCACTTTGCCATTTATTGGACCTTTATGGTCCGTCTAGTCAAGGCTATGGTTTTTCCAGTGGTCATGTATGGATGTGAGAGTTGGACTATAAAGAAAGCTGAGCAATGAAGAATTGATGCTTTTGAACTGTGGTTTTGGGGAAGACTCTTGAGAGTCCCTTAGACTGCAAGGAGATCCAAGCAGTCCATCCTAAAGGAGGTCAGTCCTGAGTGTTCATTGGAAGGACTGATGTTGAAGCTGAAACTCCAATACTTTGGCCACCTGATGCGGAGAGCTGACTCATTTGAAAAGACCTTGATGCTGGGAAAGATTGAAGGCGGGAGGAGAAGGGGATGAACAGAGGATGAGATGGTTGGATGACATCACTGACTCAGTGAACATGACTTTGAGTAAACTCTGGGAGTTGATGATGGACAGGAAGGCCTGGGGTGCTGCAGTCCATGGGGTCACAAAGAGTCAGGCACAACTGAGCGACTGAACTGAACTGAGAAGGGTATGGCAGCCCACTCCAGTATTCTTGCCTGGAGAAGCCCCCTGACAGAGATGCCTGGCAGGCCACAGTTCACAGGGTCACAAAGAGCTGGACGCAACCAAAGCCACCCTGTGTGTGTAGATGCAAGACTTTTTTTGGCTGTGGCAGCTCTGCTCCAGTAAGGGTTGAGCATGGAGACACAGCTCTGCTCCAGTGAGGGTTGAGCATGGAGACACAGCTCTGCTCCAGTGAGGGTTGAGCATGGAGACACAGCTCTGCTCCAGTGAGGGTTGAGCATGAAGACACAGGTGCTTGGGTCGCAGAGACCCTGGTGGCACGAAGTGTGCAGGGACATGAACTGCCTCAGCTGCAGGAGTGATGGCCCTATCAGAGTCTGTTTCTAGCCTCTGGAAGCTGATGATTAGAAGACCTCTTTGGCTAGTCTTTCTCCATTGCCCCGCCCATTCAGGCACTTAAAGAGGCCTCCTGGCTGTGGTGTTTCTCTGTTCCACTTGTTAGGTGCTTGAGGGCCAGCCTCTCTACTGTTCAGTTGTGGGTGTTGACGTGTGGGGAGAGAGAGGCTATGGTGATGGCTCCAGCCCTTACTCATGACTCAGCAGTACTGCCTTGCTTCCATGGCTTTTTGGTTTTCCTCCACAGGCATTTCTCACGTCCCCTTGATCTGTCTCCCAGCAGTCAACAGCAGCCTTCACCCTGAAATTGCTCCACAATCCCTATGCTCCAGCTCCCAGTTGTTGCACCTTCTAGGGGACCTGTGTCCCTCTCCAGGGTATGTATGGCTGTAGCAAGGATGGTCGGATTCTCATTCCATTTAGGCTGTCACAGATCAGCTGCTTCACTCTCCATCTCAAATGTTTCTCCTCTGACCCAGACAGTCGCCCTGATGTGGGGATTGGACCCCTGCTTCAGTTCCCCCACCCACTGAAGGCAGCTCCAGTCCTATCAATACTCCTGTTTTTCCCCCTAGTTCCTTTGTGCTACAGAGTTTTGCGTGGTTTTGTGTATTCTTTTTTGATGGTCAGGTACTTCTGCCCCATCTTGGCTAGTGTTCTGCATGCACTTCTGTGTCTGAAGGTGTATTCATGATGTATCCGTGAGGATAGATGTACTCCACGTCCACCTACTCCTCCACCATCTTGCTCCCTCCTGCACTAATTACAAATTCATTATGCTGGGATTGTGGGCACAGTTGTGTCTTTTGGCCTATTCTGTGGGAGCACCTTCCACATTTCCAGTAAGGAAACTGTGAAGGGCATCTTTGCTGAGAGCGTCTGGCTCCTTGCAAGGGCTGCTGGTGGCTGGTTGTTAGCCTGGCACCAGTAACGTGGGCTTTCACAAGCTACTCTTAGGTTGTCATCAGCCAGGTTCTTCCTTTTTCATGGAGAGGCTAGAGAGAATTGCTCTCCTCCACCTCACCTTTATTCATAAACCCCTACTCTTACCTAAGAACAATTCCTCTTCTAGGAGTAGTCAGCTGTTTCCCGATCCCAACCCCCTTCTCCATCCCCAAGTGCACAAAAGCTTGCTTCCAATTTGTTGTTGTTTTGAAGGAAAGCCAGGAATTTTTAGAGGTGATTGCTGATAATTTTCAGAAGTGTCTTCTTTGTTCTTCATGTCCTTTTTCTTCTCCTTGGTTTGGGACTATGAGAAAATTTTGTATAGGAGCTAAATTTGCTTCTGGAGGGTAAGGCAGTCCTCGTTGCTTCTGACCACTTAATTTAATCTAATCAATGAGAATTTTGAGGGCCTTAAGCAATCAGGTCCACTCTTGAGGTACCCTAGGAATTTGGGTCCATTAGAGAATACATCTGAGAACTTTAGTCTTGGACACTTGAAACATGTAAAATAATTTTAAGCCAAAGTTCATCTCTTACAGGTCTACTGGAATGTTTCTCATCTGGGATCATGCTGGATTTTTCTAGGTATTTCATCCTGTACCAGAAGGGTTCAATTGCCTCAAATTTGGGGGAAAGGAAAGAGAATGGTGGGGCATTTTAAAAAAATAAATATTTTTTGTTGAAATCTTTGAGCATCCAGCCTATGCCAAGCATTTTGTGTAGTTTGTCTCACTAAATCCAACATTCATGTGAGGTTGGTATTATCACCCCTTGTTGCAGTGATGAAAGTCTCAGGAAGCAAGGAGGCTCAACACTTATACCATCCTTTGCTCTTTGTTTGCCTGATTGACCCTAGCAATACTTTGAACTCAACCTTAACTGCCCAATATATAAGGAAGAACAGAGGTGAAGGTGAAGTCGCTCAGTCATGTCCGACTTTTTGCGACCCCGTGGACTGTAATGTACTAGACTTCTCTGTCCATGGGATTCTCCAGGCAAGAATGCTGGAGTGGATTGCCATTTCCTTCTCCAAGGAAGAACAGAAGCTGGACAGATATCTGCTTTATAAAACAGTGTGTATGTAATTGTTGTTGTTCTGTTGCTAAGTCATGTCTGACTCTTTGTGACTCTATGGACTCTAGCCTGCCAGACTCCTTTGCTCATGGGGTTTCCTAGGCAAGAATACTAGAGTGGTTTGCCATTGCCTCTCTAGGGATCTTGCTGACCCAGGTATTGAACTGGTGTCTCTTACACTGCAGGTAGATTCTTTACCACTGAGATCCTAGGGAAGCCTGCATATATAATTATGTGAGTCAATTTTTCTAGGGTAACATCAAGGTATCGCAAAGTGAAGTTTATCTAATCCTTCTGGTCCCTAAACGACATTGGATTTTTAGTTCAGCAAAGGAAATTCAACACTAATAATATCTTCTCAAGTATTTTGTTTGTTTATTATGTACCTTCCAGAGTAGTTAAGGAGATGTTTTATTTATCTAACATGATTGACATTTAAAATCACATGAAAAGAATGAATCTGCACTAATTGAATCAGAATAGGGATAAATAAGTACACAGCTCTCAAGATATTGAACACTTTGCCCACGCTGGCACTGGTGTCCTTCAGAGTAGCGAAGCTAAGTAGACTCTGGCTTCTTTTAATTTTTTGAACTTTTTAATTTTTATTTTTTGGCCATGTGGCATCTTAGTTTCCTGAACAGGAATTGAACCTGTGTCCCCTGCATTGGAAGTGTGGAGTTTTAACCCCAGGATCACCAGGGAAATCCTAAGTAGACTCTGGCTTTATCCAACAAGAGGGTAAACCCAGGAGAGAAAAGAGTTTGATGAGAGAGATGAGTCTGGTTTTAGACATATTGAGCTTAAGTATCTTCTGGAATTAACAAAAGATGATGCCCATTGGACCTAAGGTTCTGAAATTCAGCAGGAGAGCCAGACTGTGATAGTCATTCACATATACAGGGTGATTGAATCTATTGGAGAGGATGATATCACTTGGAGAGTGTGTACAAGGAGAAATGAGTCAGAAAACAGACCCAGAGCTCATATTAAACTAATACTTAAAGAAGAGCCGGCAAAAGAGATTGAGAATAAATAGCCAGAGAAGAGTGAAAGCCAAAAAACAATGTGCTTTCTTTTTCTTTGCAAGGTATTTAAGGGTAATGGGAAAGTTACAGTATTGAAAGCAGGTTAGGGATCACAGAAGCAAAAACCACTGAACTGGCTTAAGGTAAGGAGATCACTAGCCGTCTTGGCAGGAGTGGTTCTTAGGAGAAGTAGGGACAGGTGTGAAACTGCTGTGGCGGAAGGAAGTGATGGTGAGGCTGAGGAGGCAGTGATTGGACAGAGTTGTTTTTCCGTTTATAGTTATTATAAAATTTTGAATATGTTTCCTATGTTGTGCAGTTCATCCTTAGCCTATCTCACACCCAGTAGTTCTTACCTTCCACTCTCCTACCTCTGTCCTGCTACCCCCTCGCTGTACACACACTGGTAACCACAACTATTTGTTCTCTATATCTGTGAGTCTGTTTCTTGTTTTGTTATAGTCACTAGATTGTTGTACTTTTTAGATTCTACATATAAATGATATCTTACACTATTTGTCTTTCTCTGTTTATTTCACTTATCATAATGCCCTCCAAGTCCATCCACGTTGCTGTAAATGGCGAAATTTTGCTTTCTCATGGCTGAGGAGTATTCCATTGTATGTATAGACCACATCTTCCCTATCCATTCATCTGTTGATGGACACTTAGCTTGCTCTCATATTTCATCAATTATAAATAATGCTTCTATGAACATTGGGGCACGTGCCTATTTTTGAATAAGTGTTTATATATATATATATATATATACACACACCCAGGAGTTGAATTGCTGGGTCATATGGTAGTTCCTGTTTTTTTTTCTCAGTTTTTGGAGAGACCTTCATACTGTTTTTCACAGTGGCTCAACCAATCTACATTTCCACCAACTGTGTAGGAGGGTTCCCTTTTCTCTACATCCTTGCCAACATTTGTTACTTGAGTTGGACATAGCTTTTTAATGAAGTCTGAGTTTCAAAGAGCAGTGGTTGTAAGAGATTTTTTTTTTAAGGAGACTGCGTGTTTACAATGCTGATGATGACACAGAGCTAGAAGAGGGGATGAGCTGAAGGTGTGAAGAGAGTGGGGACATGTCACAGACTGAAGTGGGAGATGTCAGAAAGGAGGCACCAGGGCACTCCCCTCTTTACATGCGTGAAAGAACTGAACATGGCAGTTAACACGTCTCTTTTGCTGCCCTCACAGGTTGGTGGTCTGTCTAATTTACTCACTAGTCTTGGAGCTGTTGCAGGAAGCAGCACTATACATATTTAGCTCTCTATTTCCACTACTTAAGTTACTTTCTTTTTAAAAAAATCAAAAAAGAATACATGCTTGCTTATTTATGTAAGACTTAGTTTTTTTTTTTTTTAACTCAGTTTCTGTACTTGGTAGGTATTTAAATTTTAGTCCTTGTTTATTCCATCAAAAAAGTTAATATGCTTCTTTAAGACAACAGTTAATTTTTTTTTTTTTTTAAGAAGGATCAGGCTGCATTTGTAAGAGAAAGAAATCCCCAAGGCAAGGAATGAAGGATGAAGGAAAGTGGTTCCCACCAAGGCTCAGGCCTGGATTTAGTCTCTGCAGATGCATAAGTTCCATCAGTAGGTCCGGAAGCAACCCAGGTGCATCACTGGCTGACTTCACTTTCCAGGTCAGCTGTGCTGGTTTGGCCACATACAGACAAGATTTTAAATTTCTTATTTCCACAGAGAAATTTAAAGACTGACAGTCGATGTGTCCAGAATCCCCACATTACATACACACAACCCTCAATATGCTGTAGAGATATTAAATTATACTGACTCATAAGAAGAGTAGACAGTATTTAGAGGTTATTCATGGATTTCTTTATCTTGCTGTTTTTTGCCAGTTGGCTTGACCCTCACACAACCATTTTGCCCTGTGTTTCCTCCCATAGAACGTGGACTAGTTATCAGTCTGCCATAGTCAGAGGACGGGCAGTTGTATAAACTGAATACACCGTGATCCATAGAGCCGTTAGCACCCTAATTGAATCCACTTTCTTCTTTCTTGTCAGCACATGCTCCTGAAATGATGGTCAAGAATATAAATACATATCCAGAGCTAGAAAGTTCAAGATGATGGAATTCCATGCACAAATTTTTGGCTAGAGTTACCGACTGACTGGCAGGATGTCTTCATTCAAATCGGTTTACTGGTCAAATTTTCAGCTGAAGCCTGTGAGAAACCTGCCAAATGAAGAGTGAAAAATCAGGCGCCCACCTGACATATAATTGGGAAGGATTCTAATCAATTATTGTTTGTGGGGCAGCTCTTCCGTTGGTAACCAGGCCCGTTCAGTTCTATTTTAGAAGACCTCTTTCGTCTACCCAGTTTCTCCAGTCCTTCCTTTACCACCTGGTCTGTGCCTTCACCTCTTGTCTGCGAGTTATTTCCGTGGCTTTCATCTGGACCCTTTGCTTCTGGTCTCTCCCAACATCAATCCAGCTACGTCAAGGGAGTAATATTTATAAATCACTCCTTCCCTCGTAGCATTTTCATGTTTAAAAATCTTTGTGCTTTGATACTGCTTCCTGAATCAAGTAGGAATCTTTATTTTGACTAAAAATCATTTTTTAGCATAACCAAGATAGTGTGCCTGGATTAAAAGTGACATCAAAAGTGGTGAGATTAGATTCCTTCTAGGAAATGTAAAGTAAGAAAGACATTAAGGAACTGTAAGAAATGAGAAAGATCTTGGTTCCAGTTAGGGTCATTAGAGCCTGAAGCTTACATGACTTAGGGGACTCTAAGAAAACAGAATAAAAAAATACGTAATTACAAAATTAGATATAGGTCTTGGAAGGGGTCAGTGAAGTGAGGGGCCTTGAAGCTGAAGCTTTATTAGCTTTATAGTGAATGTGTTTCTGAGTCAAACAAACGTGGCTTAATAGCTAAGTTTGTCTTGAATTTTCATATTTGGACCAAAGTGATGTATTTGCATGCTATCAAATGGTGCAGAAGAGTTCAGTGTGAGAAGCAGTATTCACTGATCCCCAGCCCTCTTTATCCTTAGTTCCTTTCCCAGAGACAGACAAACTATTTTAACTCTGTTGTTCCTCTGCTGTTTATCACTAAAGGTCTAATAATACATGCTTATACTTTTTTCTTGATTGAAAATTAAAGTGTTAATCACTCGGTCGAGCCCAACTCTTTGCAACCCTATGGACTGTAGCTGCCAGGCTCCCCTGTCCATGGGATTCTCCAGGCAAGAATACTGGAATGGGTTGCCATTCCCTTCTCCAGGGGATCTTCCTGACCCAGGGATTGAACCCTGGTCTTCTGCATTGCAGGCAGATTACCATGTGAGCCAAATTTAAATAGTATTCATTGGCTCCTTGCTATGACAGATGAGGATTTACCTTGTTTTATGCCACTTCCTCCCAATATTTAGTAGTGATGTTATTATTTTTAGTTCTAGTCTTTAGTAACTTAGACTGTTGCTGCTGCTGCTGCTACTGCTAAGTCACTTCAGTTGTGTCCGACTCTGTGCGACCCCAGAGATGGCAGCCCACAAGGCTCCCCCGTCCCTGGGATTCTCCAGGCAAGAACACTGGAGTGGGTTGCCATTTCCTTCTCCAATGCATGAAAGTGAAAAGTGAAAGTGAAGTCGCTCAGTCATGTCCAACTCTTAGTGACCCCGTGGACTGCAGCCTACCAGGCTCCTGTGCCCATGGGGTTTTCCAGGCAAGAGTACTGGAGCGGGGTGACTAACTTTTAACTCTCGCATAATTCAGAAATGTTTCTTTAACCTCAGTCCACTGCCACTCGCATGAAGCATCTCTTCTCTGCTGGCTTCTTTGTTCCTTCCTTTGCACAACAGAGTCATAGTACCTCCCTCTTCCAGCCCTCTCCTGTTTTGTGTATTTCAGTCCTTGCCACCCTTCAAAGCCCAGATCAATTCTTACCTCGTCCATAAATCTCAGCTGTTCCAATATACTTTGGTATGTCTTTCTGAATGCTTCTCACTTGATTTCTGCAACACACAATTTGGTGCTTAATTATAAAGCTTACTGTTTGTTTTTGAGCCCAGCCCTCTCCTGCTCCCTGGAGCCTATCATTGTATCTCCAGCAAGGTTGGCTGTCAATAACTGTTTATTGAACTGAATCATTCTGTTCTCTAATTGTTTCAGGTCTGTGCATCTTACCTGCCTTACTTGATTAAAAACCTTATATGCTTTTGTATTTCCCCGTAGTTTAAACATAGAGTAGGCACTCAACGATACATAGTGCATAATTCTGCTCTTTTGCTTAGCCCATACCTCTCTTTTCTTTAAAATTAATTTTTACTGGAGTATAGTTGCTTTACAATGTTGTGTTAGTTTGTACTGTACAAGAAAATGAATCAGCCATACATTTGCATATGTCCCCTCCTTTGGGACTTCCTTCCCATTCAGGTCGCTGCAGTGCCTTAAGTAGAGTTCCCTGTGCTCACTAGTTATCTATTTTATACTCAGTATCAATAGTGTATATATGTCAGTCCCAATTCTCCCAATTCCTCTCCACCTTTCCCCCTTGGTATCCACATATTTGTTCTCTATATCTGTGTCTCTGTACAAAAGTGAATACGTGTATAGACTCAGAAAAGAAATCATAATATTATAAATTCTTAAAGTGAAGTGAAGTCGCTCAGTCGTGCCCGACTCTTTGCGACCCCATGGACTGTAGCCCACCAGGCTCCTCCCTCCATGGCATTCTCCAGGCAAGAGTACTGGAGTGGGTTGCCATTTCCTTCTCCAGGGGATCTTCCTGACCCAGGGATCTAATCCAGGTCTCAAGCATTCCGGGCAGACACTTTAACCTCTGAGCCACCAGGGAAGCCCTTTTAAATTGTTAAAAGTTGAAAAATATTGCAAAATAATAACAAAATATTTTTATTAATCAGCTGCCAAGTATGCCTCTCTACATGGCTTTAAAACCTATCCTTTAAGGCAATTTTTGTGTGTAATCTCATTAATTGTTACAAACCATAAATGTAGCTCTGTTTTAGCTTTTAAATTCAGTTTAAAAATCTTATTTTTCTATTTATAAGTCCAGTAAATTTTAATCACATTTAGGGGAGACTTTGACTAATGCCTGGTTCTATTTACATATTTAAACCTGAAATAGCTTAAATGTCATTTATAATTTAAATATGCTTGATTTTCTTTGGATAGAGTATGATTTATTCCTAAGTACTTAAAAAATTATTGTTAGTCTAACAAATCAAATTCACAGATTGGAAACACTAAAATCTCTTAAATTTTCCAGTGTTATAGTATTTTCGCAATCACAACTCTTAATAATTCAGTTACATATTTTAAATTAGAACTACAAGGTTGAACTATATTTGAAGAGGCCAAATTACCATGTGAATATTTAAAATTTCAAATTTACATGTATCACTTAATACAAAATTATAAATATTACAGATTTGATTTTGTTAAGCATTTATTAAATTTAAAAATTCCTGAAAATTAAAAGATGTTATTCATTATAGGGAAAAATATGTGTTACTCAGATGAGTTTTGGGGCTTGACTTCCCACTTGATTTTGGAATTTGCCTTGTCAGCTTGTTGAAGGTACTTAATGCCTGGAGATGTTGTTATTTAGTCGCTGCTGCTGCTGCTGCTAAGTTCCTTGAGTCGTGTCCAACTCTGTGTGATCCCATAGATGGCCCACCGGGGTCCCCCGTCCCTGGGATTCTCCAGGCAAGAACACTGGAGTGGGTTGCCATTTCTAGGCCATGTCTAATTCTTTTGCTTCCCTGTGGACTGGAGCTCACCAGGCTCATCTGTGCATGGAATTTCCCAGGCAAGAATACTGGAGTGGGTAGCCTTTTTCTTCTCCAGGGGATCTTCCTCACTCAGGGATCTAGCCTGGGTCTCCTTCATTAGAGGCAGATTCTTTACCTCTGAGCCACTAGGGGAGCCCATCTGGAGATGCTGGCTTGGACATAAGTAAATCCTCATCTGGGACCAAAATAGTGTGATGAGCCTCTTTTCATAGTTGCTGGATGAATGGCCTCCTTTCGGAGTGATCTCAGCTGGAGTCCACTGGATTCAACTAAAAGTTTTTCTAGCACTGTCTATGTGAAAGTGAAAGTGTTAGTCACTCATGTCCGACTCTTTGGGACCCCATGGACTATATAGCCCACTGGGGTCCTTTGTTCATGGAATTCTCCAGGCAAGAATACTGGGGTAGATAGCCATTCCCTTCTTCAGGGGATCTTCCTGACCCAAGGATCGAACCCATGTCTCCTCATTCCAGCCAGATTCTTTACCTTTCGAGCCACCAGGGAAGCTGGCTGTCAGTATGGGGTCTGCTGTTTGACTTCTGTGGTTGTAATCTGTAATATTGGAGAAGGCAATGGCACCCCATTCCAGTACTCTTGCCTGGAAAATCCCATGGATGGAAGAGCCTGGTGGGCTGCAGTCCATGGGGTCACAAAGAGTCGGACACAACTGAGCAACTTCACTTTCACTCTTCACTTTCATGCATTGGAGAAGGAAATGGCAACCCACTCCAGTGTTCTTGCCTGGAGAATCCCAGGGACGGGGGAGCCTAGTGGGCTGCCGTCTATGGGATCGCATAGAGTCAGACACGACTGAAGCGACTTAGCAGCAGCAGCAGCAGCAATCTGCAATATCTAATTTTACCAAGCTAAGCCAGGGGCTCAAGTAGCAACCTTGCTTGATTGGACTTTCCATTTCTTTGGCTCTTAAGATACATAAGATTCTTTTCATCCAACTCTAAAGACCTTTGACCAGAGATAATCATGCATTCTTCTAGTATATTTATCTAGAAAAGCCACAATTTCTACACATATTAAAATATCATCCAATCTTAGCTTTGACTGGTTTTGTGGTCCCAATATTTAAGTGAATTGGGTATAGATTTATAAAGTCTAGAAGTGGGCACTTTGTACAAACCAGTGATATTACTCTGCCCAGTTCTTCCATGCTGCGGGGGGAACAGAGAGCTAATGATGGAGCAGAATATGGCCCCAACTAAGTTGTTTACAACTATAAAGTCTATACAAGGACACAGCCTTGCTGCTTCTGAAACTTTGTCTAGATGTCAGGAGAGTGGCTTATGTCCTACAGGGTAGTTTTCATAAAAAGGAGTGCATATCTACCTCGCTTAGGGTAGTATCCTCAATGCCCAGGACAGTATGATGTAGCGTATTAATCAAAATATTTTGAATGGATGGATGAATGCTAGGCAGGTTGCATTAGGCAGGTCCTCTCCTGTGCATGTGAATAACACATGTAGAAGACTGTTATCTGATTGCCATTTGGTATGGAGTTAGATCCCAGTAAACTGCTAAATAGGCTTCCCTGGTGGCTCAGAGGTTAAAGCGTCTGCCTCCAATGCGGGAGACCCGGGTTCGATCCCTGGGTTGGGAAGATCCTCTGGAGAAGGAAATGGCAATCCACTCCAGTATTCTTGCCTGGAGAATCCCATGGACTGAGAAGCCTAGTAGGTTACAGTCCACAGGGTCGCAAAGAGTCGGACACAACTGAGCGACTTCACCTCACCTCAAACTGCTAAATTCATAAGTGGAACAGAAAAAGCTGACTCACTTGGGAAAGAACTGGGATGGTTTTATAAAAACCAAGATGATGCAGCAAACTAATAGCAATGACAACAAAGTACAAGCCCTAAGTAGGGCTTGGCTGTCATAGACAAGGAGACCCTTAATTGTGCCCTTGACATAATGAGTATGATGTGTGAATTACATTTTTTAAAAAGTGATCCTGGTTTTCTCCAGTTGATCTCTGTTATTTTCTCGTGAGTGTAGATGAGTGTAACCTCTGCTGAAGACACCAGTGAGGACAGGCAGGCAGGCAGGACACCTTGTGCTTGCTTGTGATCACTGGAACAGCAAGTTTTCAGTCTGGTTTTTCTCCCTAGGCTCTCTTAAATGTCATACCAAGTGACACTGTAGACAGAAAGCTAGAGCAGTGATGGAGATTCTAACACAGCATATGGGTTCCTATTTTCTTACTGTAGTCCTTGCTCTACAGCCATGGGGAAAAAGACAATTGAACAGGGAACAAGCATATAGAATAAAATCTTGATTATCCAGAGGCAAAGAATACATGAATTCGGTGGGGGTGTTGTGTGAAGAGGAATCAGAGGAATTACATGATGGCATGTGTGTGCAGGGGAGATTAAAAGGTATTTCTTAGGTGGACATAGGATTTTAGGAACTGCTAAATCAGAAAGAATGTGGTCCACTGGAGAAGGGAATGGCAAACCACTTCAGTATTCTTGCCTTGAGAACCCCATGAACAGTATGATTGAAACTCCAGTACTTTGGCCACCTCATGCAAAGAGTTGACTCATTGGAAAAGACTCTGATGCTGGGAGGGATTGAGGAAAGGAGGAGAAGGGGATGACAGAGGATGAGATGGCTGGATGGCATCTCTGACTCAATGGACATGAATCTGAGTGAACTCCGGGAGTTGGTGATGGACAGGGAGGCCTGGCGTGCTGCAATTCACCGGGTCAAAAGAGTCAGACACAACTGAGTGACTGAACTGAACTGAACTGAAATCAGAAAGAAGATGATGCCTTAGATATAGGGTTGGCTCTGAGGGAGTTGTGGAAGGGCTGAATGAATGAGATGGCCTTGGAGGGTACAAGGGCAACTGCTGGGCAATGAGAGAAATGAGAGAAGTTACTTTTATTTAATATTTTTTTAAAGGAGCATTCGTCTTTAATGTTGGTCTTCCCTGGTGCTCAGTGGCAAAGAATCCACTTGCCAATGCAGGAAACATAAAAGATATGGGTTTGATCACTGGGTTGGGAGGATCCTCTGGGGAAGGAAATGGCAACCTACTCCAATCTTCTTGCCTGGACAGTTCCATGGACAGAGAAATATGGCAGGTTACAGTCTATGGAGTTGCAAAAGAGTTGTACATGACTTAGCGACTAAACAAGTCTTTAATGTTAAGGGGATTGGATCTTAAAGCATATGAAAGATCAAACCAAAAAGTACTGTTTGGAGCACCAGTTGTATGTAAGGCACTGGAACATTCTGTATTTTCCCCTTAATGTTCAGTTACTTCTCCTGAAATGAACATGGGTGAGAGAAGAAGAGTTTAGACTGTGTCTGTGCAACTTGGCTATTTTTGTCAAGGGAGCAAAGGTAGTCCAAGACTGAGCCAGTCTGGAGAAACCAATGCATTTGTGGCCTCTCCTCCATTGCTATTTTTACTCTTATAAACTAAAGCTTAAGTACTATGACACAGTAGCCATAACACTCCCTGCGGCTCGTCACAATATGGCAATTACTGAAATGACTTCTTTCCCATTATGCGGCCAAAAAGCAGTGAGATCATGAGGTAGGCAGCAAGAGCAAACAATATTTAATTGGTTCTGGAAGGGCGCTGTGAGAATAAAGAACCCTTCTTTTCAACTCTGAGGTTTAAATACATGAACATAACCAAAAAATGCAGGAATGATGCTGCACACCGAACAGGCCCACACTTCCCTGCTAATAAAGTCATTTTAATCTAATGAAAAAAAGCCACCAAATAAGGTGGCAGAACAGTGAGTAGAACAGTGACTCAGGGAGTGATTACACTGAAGCAAATGCAGACCTGGTACTGCCTTGCCCGGACAGGCAGAGCCTTTCCGCCTCCTTTCAAGCCGCACCCTCTTTGCACTTTGACCTCCACCCCACCCCACCCCCTTCCACTGAGCTGGCCTGACCAGGCAGCTTTCCCTGGCTGTTCTCCCAGAGGGGACCTGACCTCCTGTGCAGCTTCACCTCTTCCCTGGAGAAACCCGGCTTTTAGCAAACAGAGAATGTTGAGTGTGGTCCCCAGAGCTGTGGCTTTCCCCAGCTGGCCTAGAGTCTGGGGTAACAGACTGTTTATGAAGACGAATGCCAGGTTCCTTGATCTTGATAATGATAGATGGAAAAAGTTCATGGTGTTATTCTGTGTTGTTGTGACATGAGATCAAAGATAAGCCGAATTCCATCTTGAGATAGAGAGGGCTATTTTGGAAGTGTTTCTCAAATGATTTTTCAGCCTTTCTCATTTCATTTGAGTTTTCTCTGTAAAACTACCTTTTTTTTTTCCTTCTTGCTTTTATGAGGAGAAAAGAAAAAGTAAAATAAGTTGACCACAAGGATGGACTAGTCCATTTTAACATGGAATCAAACAGTGATTTTGGAGTAAGAGGTTTTCCTCCTGCCATCTGAAGGTAGAGCCTTCCCCAAGATAACTTTTGTAAACCAAAAGGACGTAAAGCGAAGAGGCAAATACGTTGGGACACATCCTGTTAATGTACACACAGAATAAATCAAGGTGAAGCCCAGATGCTCATGGACTCAGGTCTCAGCCATGATGACTGGATGCTGAGATGCTGTGTGGTTCCCAGGGAAGGAGCCTGACTGTACTGCTCTTGCCCCTGGGGGTTGTGCACTGCCTCTGTAACAGCTCACTGCGAAACAAATGCTGGATGCTAGAAGCGAATATTCTCTTTAGATTTCTTTGGGTTAGCAAAAACAGTACTGTAGATCCTGGAAAAGAGAAGTGGCATAAAGCAAACTTTGGAAAAGTGGGGATACCTGTTTTCTGTGTAGATGGGTGATTGCTGGGTTCTACCATTGTTATCTGGTTTGGGGACCATGGGCAAGCCCTGTTTCCTCATCTGTACCCTAGAGACAATAATGCAGATTCAGTGAGATAGTTTATGATGAGTGCAGATTGGGTTGGGAAAGATCACAGAAAGATCAGTTTTGTTGGCTGAGAGGCACTGACTCCATCTGCAGTGGACATCCCTTACTTTCTAGATGCCTCTGTGTCAGGGGATTCCCGTCTTGTCACTTAGGCAGGAAAGTCCCTTCTTATTATGTAGGTTGCAGGGGTGTGGGAAGATTTTTCTTCTCACTGCTGTGGCAGGAGGGTCAGGGGAGTCCCTTTTCACCCCTTTAATATGGATGGAAAAAGGGAGAAAAGAAAACGTGGGGAGAGGTACTTGTGGGCAGCGTGGTTCAGAGGTTCATGGGACGGGAGGCACTCTCTCTTCTTGCCGTCAGTTTTCTGCTTGTGCTGGTGGGAGTGCTGGCCTAATGTGCATTTTACTGAAGGCTGATCCCCAGTGCTGTCTCCTAGAAATCTTTAAATGTCAGTAATATCAACACTGTGCTGGCTTCTTGCTCCTGTGTCTCTCCTCATCCCATTAGTTGAGGGTCTCAATTCCTATTTGCAGGATATGCCAACGATGTGGGAACAATCCTGTTTTTCGATAAGGGAGATGTAAGAAACTTAGCCTCAATCCTCACACACAGCACACTAGATAATAACACTCATCCTGAGGGGCTTGCTGCCTGGTGGCAAGAACTGAGTACATGGACACAGCTGTGAAGCAGGAGAATCTGTGGGCATTTGGCAGACTCGGGACTTCCAAGGGTGGATGTCGAGTGGCTGTTGTGTTCAAAGTGTTTGTATTTAGGAGGTAACTACAGGCAAAATGTACAGATTTTGAAGCATTAGAATGTGTTTGATAATTGAATCCAGGGGAGCTGATGACATTGCCCAGGAAGAAAGGAGAGAACTGTGCTTCTCAATCTTGGCTACATATGAGAAAACTTTAGGGATCCTACTTGCATAGCCTCTGACTTAAAAAAATAGATATAGGAGACAATTGAGGTATCAAGATTCTTTTTTAAAGCTCTTTAGGTGATTTTAATGTGCAGCCAGGTTGAGAATCATAGCTGTGTTCTTCCCTTGCTTCCCCATTTTCCTCTTCTCTTGGTGCTTCAGAGTTTCTCAACCTGAGCTGCACATCACCTGGAGAGATTCTGAAACTCCAGATGCCCATGTGATACCCAGGATCAATCACAATAGGAATTTCTAGGGGTGGAACTCAGGCATTAGTAATTTCAAAGTCTAGGTGAGTCCGTTGTGCAGCCCATGCTGAGAAGACTCCAGTGAAGGAGTACATGTGGATGTCAGGAGGATACTGAGTTAGCAAAGCTGACCAAGTGGTAGGAACTGAGGAAGACTGGCGCCTTCTCTAAGATGTTGACAAGAAGTAATGATTGCGTCCCATCCCTGATTTTAAAGAGGTGCTTCCAACACTTCCTGATAATAGAGACTATCTAGGGAAGCTTGCTTTTCTTCTCCTTTTACCGTGTTTGTGTTATGTTGAATTTTACCAGACACTTTCCCCACATGTATTAAAATAGTCACATGATTTTCTTTTTAAAATCTGTTAATGTATCGCCAGTCCAGGTTTGATGCNCTGTTTCAAAGTGTGGCACCGAAGAATTGGCTTTGTTTTGACACCAGTTGGCATTTCTTTTTGTTTCTGGATTGCCTTGGGTCTGAATTATCATAGCAAATTGCTCTCTTAAATCAATAGAAACCAAGTATGAAGATTAGAAATTAATATTTATATTTTAACATTATAAGTAATTTAATACTGTCCCCCAAAACAGTCACTTATGGCACCAGTGACTTTCCCAGAATTGCACTTTATTTATAGAAATATCTGGGTATTACACATTCAGAGTAACTTGCAAGTAATTTCAGTGCTTAAACAATTTTTCTTTATGGGGAGATTTTGGCTATTTTGCTTTTTCAGTTGTTATCCCAGAAATGGTTATGTTGGTGTCTGTGTATGTGCTTACAGGAGACGCAGTTCTAAACTAGATCCCACATCCAATGCAGAAATACTTTTACCAGGTAAAATTTTGGTAACAGGTTTGACAGGGAGGAACAAATAAAGGTGGGTCCAGTTAACTCCTATGGTGAGCAGCGGAGTATATAAATGGGTCGTAGGTTGAACCTTACTTTTTAATTTTTCTCTTTTAAAATTCTTCCTCTTCTCAAGTCTGAGAGAAAGAGAAAAAAGAGAACTAGTTGTTTCTTAGTGGACACCCTATAAAAAAAAATACGCAGTTCTAAACTAGATCCCACATCCAATGCAGAAATACTTTTACCAGGTAAAATTTTGGTAACAGGTTTGACAGGGAGGAACAAATAAAGGTGGGTCCAGTTAACTCCTATGGTGAGCAGCGGAGTATATAAATGGGTCGTAGGTTGAACCTTACTTTTTAATTTTTCTCTTTTAAAATTCTTCCTCTTCTCAAGTCTGAGAGAAAGAGAAAAAAGAGAACTAGTTGTTTCTTAGTGGACACCCTATAAAAAAAACATGGGAAGTTGTAAAAGCTATTGTACGTTTTTCTAAGGGCTCAAGTTACTAGAAACCTTGAGAAAGTTTGGTTTTTGGAGCACTTAGTGTTTGTTCTCCATTAAACCAATGGAAAGAGAAGGGTTGAAAGAGCTGTGTCAAATGTCAGATGATCCTATTGTTAGAGTCCTGGGTTGAAGTGGCTGGAAAGGACCAGATATTCAGCAGGCTCAGCTTCTATGTTAGGCATTGGTCTCATGTTTTCCTCCTTTTTAGTTACGAGACTTAGGGAAAAAAAATAATCTGGGCCAGGAAGAGCCAGACAGGATGGATCATGTACACAAAGGAAGGTCTCATCCTGCAACTTTGTTTGGTTTCAACATAACCTCACTGAAACAAGGAAAGATTTATGTGACCTGAGATTTCTTATGCCAGGGATCTATCGCTTCCTAGTTCTGTGCAACCTGGAGAAGATTCCTAAAATTTTAACACTATTTTGAGAGATTCCCACAGCAATCTCTTTACTATAATGTGACTAATAAAACATGAATGTCGGAGGGTTTTTTGGGTTTGTCAGCTGTGGCTCCTTTTCTTTTTTCCAGTCTTCTCGGTCAGTTCAGTTCAGTCCTCAGTCTCATCCCACTCTTTGTGACCCCATGGACTGTAGCATGCCAGGCCTCCCCATCCATCACCAACTCCCGGAGTTTACTCAACTCATGTCCATTGAGTTGGTCATGCCATCTAACCATTTCATCCTCTGTCATCCCCTTCTCCTCCCACCTTCAATTTTTCCCAGCATCAAGGTCTTTTCCAGTGAGTCAATTCTTCATATCAGGTGGCCAAAGTACTGGAGTTTCAGCTTCAGCATCAGTCCTTCCAATGAATATTCAGGACTGATTTCCTTTAGGATGGACTGGTTGGATCTCCTTGCAGTCCAAGGGATTCTCAAGAGTCTTCAACACCACAGTTCAAAAGTATCAATTCTTTGATGCTCAGCTTTCTTTATAGTCCAAGTCTCACATCCAATACATGACTCTGGAAAAACCATAGCTTTGACTAGATGGAAATTTGTTGGCAAAGTAATGTTTCTGCTTTTTAATATGCTGTCTAGGTTGGTCATAGCTTTTCTTCCAAGGAGCAAATGTCTTTTAATTTCATGGCTGCAATCACCACTGCAGTGATTTTGGAGCCCAAGAAATAAAGTCTGTCACTATATCCACTGTTTCCCCATCTATTTGCCATGAGGTGATGGGACCAGATGACATGATCTTAGTTTTCTGAATGTTGAGTTTTAAGCCAACTTTTTCACTCTCCTTTTCACTTTCATCAAGAGGCTCTTTAGTTCTTCTTGGCTTTCTCCCATAAGGGTGGTGTCATCTGCGTATGTGAGGTCATTGATATTTCTCCCGGCAATCTTGATTCCAGCTTGTGCTTCATCCAGCCCAGCATTTCTCATGATGTACTCTGCATATAAGTTAAATAAGCAGGGTGACAATATACAGCCTTGATGTACTCCTTTTCCTATTTGGAACCAGGCTGTTGTTCCATGTCCAGTTCTAACTGTTGCTTCCTGACCTGCATATAGGTTTCTCAAGAGGCAGGTCAGGTGGTCTGGTATTCCCTTCTCTTTAAGAATTTTCCAGAGTTTGTTGTAATCCACAAAGTCAAAGGCTTTGGCATAGTCAGTAAAGCAGAAGTAGATATTTTTCTTGAACTCTCCCTTTTTCAATGATCCAATGAATGTTGGCAATTTGATCTCTGGTTCCTCTGCCTTTTCTACATCTGGAAGTTTAGAAAGGTCTAAACTTTCTGGAATTTCTTGGTTCACATACTGTTGAAGCCAGTCTTCTCAGTAATCATCATTATTACCTAATTGACTTTATTTACATCTTCTACTCCCTAGGCACATAAAAAGTATCTTGTAGTTGGGTTCCTTGAAGACTCTGAAGGTTGAAAGTAATGATATGAATCTTACTGTCTTTAACCTCACCTCATTATGCAAGCAAATAGTTTCCTTATCTGTTCATAAGTACAGTCTAGGGTTATCTATGAGCAGTCCCATGCTGCCAAATTTTAAGCTTGATCTAATATTATCGTCTTGAAACTTTGGCCAGAACGCTAGTCAGTGACCTTGTATTGACTTATTTCTGCCAACTTTGGGCTTCCCGAGTCCAGAAAGTTTAAGTAACTCATTGCTGCTGCTACTGCTGCTAAGTTGCTTCAGTCGTGTCCGACTCTGTGCAACCCCATAGATGGCAGCCCACCAGGCTCCCCTGTCCCTGGGATTCTCCAGGCAAGAACACTGGAGTGGGTTGCCATTTCCTTCTCCAATGCAGGAAAGTGAAAAGTGAAAGTGAAGTTGCGCCCGACTCTTAGCGACTCCAGGAATGCAGCCCACCAGGCTCCTCTGTCCATGGGATTTTCCAGGCAAGAGTACTGGAGTTGGGTGCCATTGCCTTCTCCAAAGTAACTCATTAGAGAATCTCAAAAACTGTCTCAACTATGAGGTATTCCTTAAAAATCGTAAATGGTTCAAGTAAAATTGATTAGATAAAGTTCTTGTGGTTGAAATTTTATTGCTGTGCAGTTCATAATCATCCAGAGAAGTATTAAGCAAATGTGTGTGTCACTGTGTGGCCCTCTGACAGAGAGACAGTCAGCTGTGGCTGGACCACTCTTCCTAGCAGCACAAGGAATGGGACTCTGCTTTGGCTGAGAGAGTGTGTACCTTGGTATGCAAGGCATTGCAAGGTTCAGGTATCCAATAACCAGGGATGAGAGGAAACCTGTACTATCTCTGTTCTAGTCTATGACCCTTTGCCACTTACTTTCCTTGAATAAAAGGGTAACATTTTTAGAATTTGACTAGAGGGTGGCAAGAGTATCCTTAACCTAGATCAGGCCAAGGGTGGGTAATGGCTGCTGTTCTCACGTACAGGGTGATTTCTCTGTGCCTAGTAGTTTGATATTTAAATATTATGTCTAAAACCTACACCAGTGCAGATATAATCAGCACTATTTTATGGGTCAGGAAAGAGTGGAGAAGGGACTGAATCCTGAATGTGCAAGTCACCTCCTGAATGGCTCTGAAAAAAATGACTGGATTAACTGGAAGTGATGAACCAGAAATGACTACATTACATTGCTTTCATTAAAAAGCAGGCACTTGAAAATGGCAATAAAAATTGAGCTTTAGCGGGTAAAGGTTTTATTTTTTGCACACAGTGGTTGAGATTTGTGGTTAGTGTTGACTACATATATACCTTATGTGGATCTTTACCTCATTAAATACTTATTGAGTGTCTATCATGTATGTGGCATTTTGCTAAAGTAGGGGCTTCCATTAGTAGTTCATGGTCAGATGACTTGAAGGGCTTTCTCATCCCGCTTGTATGTCTGAGAACTCCTATTCATACTTTAAGAAGCAGCTCACACTTCATTTCCTCTTTGAAGCCCTGTCTGAATGCACTAATCAGACATTAATTAACCCTTGCCATGTGTTTCTGTCTGTAGTATATCTATTATGTAACTTATCCCACTGACCCTGTTTATTTGTGAACATTCCTGTCCCTTCCTGCTGGTTGTGAATTCTGTGCCACAGGGACCAGTACCTCCCTGATCTCTCCCAACACACATACTAATTCCCCAGTGGTTATGTCAGGCCGGCTCTTAGTAGCAACATAGAGGTTCAATAAAACTTGCTCAATGCATGAATGACTGTATACCAGTGAAGCAGAAAGTTATTCTACTTCAGAGTCACTCACAATTAGAAAAGGTGTGATTAAACTGAACACTCACTGCCCCAGACTTTACCTACATTATCTAACTGAATCTGACTGCAACTCTATTAGGTTGGTATTATTTCCTTGGCTCCTTCTATAAAACTATGCTCATTTGAGCAATCTCCGGGAGACGGTGAAGGACAGGGAAGCCTGGTGTGTTGCAGTCCATGGGATCTCAAAGAGTTGGACACAACTGAATGACTGAACAACGAAAATACAGACACGAAGTACCAAGCCCAGCATCACTGAGCTAGTAGGTAGTGGAACCAAAAAGAAACCTAGGCTGCCTGACTCTGAAACCCTGCTGACTCCACTAAGTACACTGAGTCCCATAAAAAAACATGACTGATAGCAATGTTATAATCTCTTTGCTTCTTGAAATTTTTTTTCAACAACATACAATAGCATATTGTACAAACACTGACTTTCCCAGTGCTGGGTACATGCCACCTGTTAGCATTTCACTGGTGACAAAATATATCTGAATATCCTTCTATAATACATATGTAATAATACAGTTAGTATCCACCAAGCTTTCAGGCATGTTAAAGAGGAGAACACACACAGAATGTCCGAAATGTCCTGAGAGCCTCAGACTTTAGACTCAAGCGATTCCAGGAAAATGCCCAAGTGCCTTGTGGATCGGACAGGCAGATCTGAGTGTGTTTATTTTGATAAACCTAATCCCAGAGAAATCTGAGCTGAATTTAAATTCTCAGTCCCTCAGTAGGGAGAAATATGCAGCCTGAAGATAAACACGGAAGACAGAACACCCGTGTGGGAGGCTTCCCTGGGATGGAGGATATTCACTCAGGGAAATTGCGAGCCCTTATTTGGATAAACAGTTCCCGCAGGGCAGAAATGACACGTCTCCCCATAACTCCTGGCTCACAGTCTATGGTGCTCACCAGACCTGCTCGGTAAGTTTTTTTAGCTGACAGAGTGTTAGCCGTTCTCACGTACATCAGCTGGAGCCCTACCCCAAAAAGGATATTGTCATAAAAAATTGATGACTCCAGATTTGAAAATAAGGTATAGATTTTGTTCAGGAGGGTTAAGGGAGAGAAGATGCTGGGGAATCAAGAATATCTGCATACAAATCTAGGCATCATCTTTTCAAGAGTTTGTAACAGCTTGGAGGAGAAAGCGGCGTAGCTCTATTAATAGTTGGTGAAATGGCAGGGCATACACTCCGTAGCATAGCTCCATATGGTGAGAGGGGAAGACGACATCTTTTATTACCACACCTTCCCCAGCAGCTACACTGATAGCCTTGTAGTGAAGAGCTACCACAGGCCCCCTGCAAAATGACAAAAGCCCCACTGCACCCAGAAGTGCCAGTTGTATTCCTCTCTGCAGACAGCAGGGAAATTCCACCCATAACGTGATCACATCCATGTATTTTCCCGTGTGTGCGAAGGTCAATCTACCGCCTGAGATTCTACAGCTGAAATAAAAGGGAACTGGGCATTTGTCTGCAGGCAGGAAGGGAAATACAAGGAGAACCCCTTTTTTCATAAACCAGCCATGAAGGATCATTCTTTCTTTATCAAAGCTATTAATCTTTTTAGCTCTTTGAATTAATCCACTTGATTCTTGAAACAAAAAAAATGTTTGAGAATCTTGGAAGAACCAAGGAAAACATCTGCTTTCCTTTTAAATCAAGAATGCTAAGATCATTGCAGATATATGACATTAACATTAAATGTTATGTTTGTTTCAAAAGCTATGCATAGTGACGATAGAAATCATTTGAAAAGACAAGAAATTTTAAGAAATACCGATATTCCCATTCCTAATAGATAATTGCGTGTGTGTGTATGCATTCAGTTGTGTCTGACTCTTTGTGACTCCATGACTGTAGCCCGCCAAGCTCCCTGTCTATGAATTTCCCAAGTAAGTATAATGGAGTGGGTTGCCATTTTCTTCTCCAGGGAATCTTCCTAACCCAGGGATCAAACTCATGTCTCTCAAGTCACTTGTATTGGCACATGGGTTCTTTACCAGGTGAGCCACCAGGGAAGCCAATTACTCTTAAAAATTAGGTGAATATAATTGCGGACTCATGAAAATGGACTTATGTGCTGTGAATATTGTTTTCTAACATTTTTTTACTTAATAGGTTGGGAACAAATCTCCATGACAATATTTATTTTTTAATTAAAATAAAATGACATAAGACATGTTCACATGTTGTATCCTATCAAGGCATGTATTTTAATGTCATAATATTTTTAACTAGTGTTTTAATTTTAGAAATACAAGATTTTAGTGTTTTAGTAAGCAACCTTGCTACTGCTGCTAAGTCACTTCAGTCGTGTCCAACTCTGTGCGACCCCATAGACGGCAGCCCACCAGGCTCCCCGTCCCTGCTGCTGCTAAGTCGCTTCAGTCGTGTCCGACTCTGCGTGACCCCATAGACGGTAGCCCACCAGGCTCCCCTGTCCCTGGGATTCTCCAGGCAAGAACACTGGAGTGGGTTGCCATTTCCTTCTTCAATGCATGAAAGTGAGAAGTGAAAGTGAAGTCGCTCAGTCGTGTCTGACTCTTAGCGACCCCATGGACTGCAGCCCACCAGGTTCCTCCGTCCATGGGATTTTCTAGGCAAGAGTACTGGAGTGGAGTGCCATTGCCTTCCCCTGTCCCTGGGCAACCTTTAAAAATGGTTCACTTGATCCAGAAAATGCCACAAAATCCTGCAAATCAGGAGGTTCAGATCTTCATTTTCAATTTAAGAACACTTGTGAAACTGCCCAGGCCATTAAGGGTATGCATATCCAAAAAGCTACCAAGTATCTGAATGATGTCCCTTTACAGAAGTACTGTGTGCCATTCTGTCCTTATTACAGTGGAAGTGACAGCTGCCCAGGTCAAACAGTGGGCCTGGATGCAGGGTTGGTGGCCCAGAAAGAGTGGTGAATTTTTATTGCACATGTTCAAAAATTCAGAGAGTAATGCTGAACTTAACGGCTTAGATGTAGAATCTTTGGTCATTGAGCACGTCCAAGTGAACAAAGCTCCCAAGACGTAGCACAGGACTTAGAAAGCTCCTGGTCAGATCAGCTCGTACGAGAGTTCTCTCTGCCACATGGAGATGATCCTTACTGAAAAAGAGCAGGTTGTTCCTAAACCAGAAGAGGAGGTTGCACAAAAGAAAAAGATATCCCAGGAGAAACTGATGAGATGAAAACTTATAGCCTGGGAATAAATGCTGCAGAAAAATAAATGCAGATAAAGTTAAGAAATAGAAGATTTCCCCACATTTTCCCCTGCTATTATAAACAATGTACAAAAGAGTTACCAATGGACATATATTATTTATTAGCCATTATCTATCTCTATTTCCTTAGGATTACTTACTACAGTTGGAATTACTGGTTTATAGAGATGAGCTTTCTGAAGCCTTTCCTCATTGCTTCCAGAGTGGCTATGCCTGGCTTTATCCCATCCACAGTGCATGAACCTGTGTGAAGGGATGGAGTTTCATATAAAAGTTGCAAAGAGTGTTTTTCCTCTTCAAGCATGTGTTTTTTCAAGTGTGAATTGCATGACTTGTATCCTTTGATTCTGTATTTTTTCTATTGGGATATTTGCCTTTTATTTTTGACTTACATAATCTCTTTGTGTAGTAATTAATACCTCTTTCATCTGACACATATGAAGGAATTATCATTTTGTCATTTGCTTTTGAAATGTGTGTGTATACAGTCAATCTCATTATTGATGGGTTCTGTGTTTGCAAATTTGCCTACTCACTAAAATTTCCTTGTAACCCCAAATCAATATTTGTGGTGTTTTTGTGGTCACTGATGGACATGTGCAAAGCAGCAAAAAGTCTGAATTCCATGACACGATAGTTCTCAGCTGAGGTCCAACAAGGCAACCCTCAACCTTCTTGTTTCACCTCTGTAAACAAGCGTCCTTTTCATAGTCTGTTTAGTGCCTTGTTTGCCACATTTTGATGCTTTTTGTTGGAGATTTCACTGTTTAAAATGGTGGCCCTGTAGTGCAGAAGTGCTGTCTAATGTTCCTTAGTGCAAGAAGGCTGGGATGTGTCTCTCAGAGAAAATGCATGTTAGTTAAACTTTGTTCAGACTTGACTTATATTAGATGTTGGCCATGAATTCAGTTGCACTCTAGCCCGCAAGGCTTCTCTGTCCTTGGGATTTCCCCAGCAAGAATACTGGCATGGGTTGCCATTTCCTTCTCCAAGGGATCTTCCCAACCCATGGATTGAACCCAGGTCTCCTGCATTGCAAGTGGATTATTTACCAACTGAGCCACCAAAGATAAGCCCCAATGAATCAACAATGTATTTTAAATAAAGTCTCTTTAAACAGATACACATATAAGGCTATGTATTCATTGGTTGACAAAAATGTTGGAGTCAGAGGTTTGCAGGAACCTGGGCTCTCTTTCCCCCAGGAACAATGCTAACTCAGTGTTCACGGTGGCTTTATAGAACGCTAGCTACACGATGTAGCTAAAGAGTTGAACATATATGAATATATGTATTTTTTTTCTCCGTCACATGAAGACATTTTCAGTTTTGCCTACTCAGATATTTCAGTCTGTTCTTTGTGGATTGTGCCTTGGTGTTGTGCTGATTATTGGGAGAAGATTTCTTCTCTGCTCTTCATGTTTTCTGTGTGGGGTCACCTCTGCTGGAGAAACACGCTGGCTTCTCTTTGGGCTACACTAACCTGAGTGGTGAATTTGGGAGAAGAGACAGCCCCCTTTTACCCCTGGCCTTGAATCTGTCTCTCTTCTGCAAATAGCACACCTCCTCCGATCCTTGTTTTATAGGGCGGCTCCTCGAGGTGCAGCTCTGCAGTGGTCAGAACTGCTGGTCACTGAAAGAGTCAATGTCTGGTTTACAGTAGGAGCAGGTCTGCAGTCAGGACTGACTTAAGCTATGTACCTGGTATCTGCTTTATCAGCGAAAATGTTCATCATCTCTCTGACTTCTGGGTCTATCTCTCAGTTGGTTACAAACCAGGGAAAGAAGGAATGTTGTTTTTTTCTTTTTCAATTTTTTTTTGCCACACAGTGTGTGGGATCTTAGTTCCCCAACCAGGGATCAAATCCGTGCCTTCTACATTGGAAGCATGGAGTCCCAACCATTGGATGGCCAGGGAAGTCCCAGGAGTGTCTTGGTAGTAGCCCTCTTCACATAAAAAGTTCTTTTTACTTTAAAAGTTATGCAGATATCCACATATGGTTTCTTCTTCGACTCTTTTTTTTTGCACTCTAAAGTTTTGGTTTCAGGGTAGCTGATACTGCTGTTGGATTTCTTGGTTTCTAAACTAGGCACTGCCATCTAGGGAACAGGGAACAGATCCTGTTAGCACCCGGATCTGAGGTGGGGGCAGTTCTTCTCTTGTTCTGACCAGCCTTATTTTCTGAGCCCAGCTCCTCTTTACCTTGGCTGATATCAGACAGAATTTTTAATCTGGATTCTTGAAGTGGTTGACACTTAGCCTGTTTTGACACGGCCACTGTCTCTTATTCCCATTGACTCAGTTCTTTGAAATTCACGTTCCCACCACTCCTTTCCTGCGTCAATATCCCTTAGCTCTTTAGGTGTTTGACTCAGATTTGAGCCAAAGTTTGGCAGTGGCTTTGTTCCAACGTAGTCTCCAAGTCCCAGATTTCTATTTCCTAAGGTCCTATTAACTTCACACTGATTTTTTCCCCTAACTGCCATCACCCGTTGCTTTCTGTGCGCTGGGTGGCAGCAGCTTGTGTACTCTTGCCCCATAGGAAGTGAATGTGACACATATGCCCAGTTTTGCTCAGGCACTGTGATGTCTTTGTAGATGTCATGGGCCTCTTAGCATGGGATCCAGCTGTTGGGTATGTGGGCAGCTGCCCTCTTTCACTCATCGGGATTACTGTGGCGGGGACCACACTCCAGGGAGAGGATCGAAGGCACTAAAACAGCATGTTCAGGAAGAAGCTAGGACTAGTACTCCATTCACCTGACATTACCAGTACTGGTCCTGAAGCCTGGCCTGTGCCCAGAGTCATGGGTATTCTTTTTCTGTCAATCAAATTACACAGGCAACCTGTCAGACTGCTCCCCAGAAGGGTCCTGAGAACACCACTATCAGAACCATGAGTGGCTACACTCGGCTTTGGGATGGGTTCCTGTGACTTACCCCAGGTTATGGACATTTGAGCATTCATGCACTCCTGTGTTAGGAACAGAAAGACCACTCTAAACAGAACCAGTCCAGGGGCACGAGCAATATGGAGTGGATAACACAGAAACTGTGCAGTCATTCCGTCACATTAAAGCGTAATGACTGGTTTGGCACTGACTCGTTGTGCTGTCCAGGTATTTATTAGGTAGCTGTGAATGGGACCCAGTGGGGCTGTGGCACAAATCTTTAGCTGTGGCTTCCACCTGGATGGTTAGACTGATGCACCCTGGGTTTCCCTGGGCAGGAAGAATCTTCCCCACAGTCATAACAATTGCCAGGCCCCCTCTCCTCAATGCCAGATGGGCATGTTCTGTTTTCCAGGAGTTTGATCATTTGCCTACCATCTTTGTCCCTTCCATTGGCCTGGAGGACATCGTAACACGCATAGAAGTCCTTACTAAATTCATCCAGCAAGACTTCACTGGTAGCTGGCAAAGCTTGTCCTTACTGAACGCTGAAATGTCTCAAGTAAGGAAAGCTGTCTTCCGAAATAGAAGACAGCTCGCAAGGAGACACCTTAGCTGTTAATCAAGCAGAATATTGTGTGTTATTACCCAATGAATCTTGTGTGTTATATACCCAATGCTCAGGTATCATCTTCATCAAATCACTTGAGGATGCAAGTGAAGACCCTGAGTGATCTGACCTGAGGGGACTTAGTGAATCAGTGGTTTAGGCCACGGGGCTCTTGGTGGAAAGAATTGTTCCTGATTTGGGGCATCATCTTAGTTTGTGTTTTCTCTTGCACCTACCTATATTACTGTTGTATATGCCTCCTCTGCATCCAGACAGCTGCCAAACAAATCACGCGGCTCAGTAAGGTTGAGAAGTGATTGGAATACTGCTGAAGCAAAATGCTTCAGCCAAGTTTCAGATGGCTGTTTTTCTTCATATACTGCTTGAGATAAATAAACATAATTTGAATAATATACACTGATCTCTGGTGGGGGTCAGAGAATGGGCATATAACCTTATGTGTACATTTTCTCTGGGCATATTAAATGAATATTGAATTTGGTTTATTGAAAAGGCTTTGGAAACAACAAATTTCTTTGAAAATTGAAACCCCTACTGTGTTTTCTTCATGTCTTCTACAATTAAGATGTTTGTCACTTCAATGATCTGTCTTAGTTTAAAATTAAGGGAAGCAACTGATAGAATGCAGCCACAAAATTAAAAGACACTTGCTTCTTGGAAGAAAAGTTATGGCAATTCTAGACAGTGTATTAAAAAACAGAGACATCACTTTGCTGAAAAGTGTATGTATGTCAAAGCTATGGTTTTTCTAGTAGTTGTATGGATGTGAGAGTTGAACCACAAAGAAGTCTGAGCACTGAAGAATTGATGCTTTCAAACTGTGGTGTTGAAGAAGACTCTTGAGAGTCCCATGGACTGCAAGGAGATCGAACCAGACAATCCTAAAGGAAATCAACCCTGACTATTCATTGGAAGAACTGATGCTGAAGCTGAAGCTCCAATACTTTGGCCACCTGATGAGAAGAGCCAACTCCTTGGAAAAGACCCTGATGCTGGGAAAGATTGAGGGCAGGAAGAGAAGGGGATGACAGAGGATGAGATGGTTGGATGCCATCTCCGACTCAATGGGCCTGAGTTTGAACAGACTCTGGGAAATAATGAAGAACAGGGAAGCCTGGTATGCTGCAGTCCATGTGGTCGCAAAGAGTTGGACATGACTTAGCAAGTGAGTAACAACTGATTGATTGAATAAATGAATAAATTGGGACAAAGAGACAAGTCTTTCTTACAGTATAATTCCTAGATGCTGCACTCCATAAGTAATATATGTAGATACATATATATGTGCTGAAGACAGTCAACGTCTTAAAAAACAAGGCAAGACTGAGAAACTCACAGATCAGGGAAAACTGCAGTAATTCAAAGTAATGTGGTACTAGAGGGTGGATCCTGGACAAAGAAGGAAGTAAGCAAAAACTGGTGGCATCTATATAAAGTCTGCTGCTGCTAAGTCACTTCAGTCATGTATGACTCTATGCGACCCCATAGACGGTAGCCCACCAGGCTCCCCCGTCCCTGGGATTCTCCAGGCAAGAACACTGGAGTGGGTTGCCATTTCCTTCTCCAATGCATGAAAGTGAAAGTGAAAGTGAAGTTGCTCAGGCATGTCCGACTTAGCGACTCCATGGACTGCAGCCTACCAGGCTCCTCCGTCCATGGGATTTTCCAGGCAAGAGTACTGGAGTGGGGTGCCATTGCCTTCTCCATATAAAGTCTAGAGTTTAATTAATAGCAGTCTATCAATGTCAGTTTTTAGTTTTTTATTTAGTTTTTTAATTTTGATGAATGTACTATCGTAATGGGGAAACTGGGTAAGGGGATTTGGCAACTTGCTCTGTTTCTTTTGCAACCTTTCAGTGAATCTATTATTCCTGGGACTTCCCTGGTGGTCCAGCGGTTAAGAATCCGACTTGTAATTCAGGCAATGTGTGTTTGAACCATGGTCACAGAACTAAGATCCCATATGCTACAAGGCACCTA
This sequence comes from Aepyceros melampus, assembly GCA_006408695.1. Lineage (NCBI taxonomy): Eukaryota > Metazoa > Chordata > Mammalia > Artiodactyla > Bovidae > Aepyceros > Aepyceros melampus. The sequence goes on along the minus strand of SJXQ01008277.1, from coordinate 301,349 downwards.
AGCTCATACATCAAAACCAGAGCCTGTGCAGAGCAACTGAAGATCCCACATGCTACAACTAAGACCTGATGTAGCCAAAGAAATAAATACTAAAAAAATTAAACATCCCGAAATAATTCACTTGAAAAATAAGGGAAGAAGATACCTTAGTCACTTTCTTTTTTAAAACCACAGTCAAATGACGGAAACACCAAAGGTAGAGAGGGGAAAATGAGCCTTTGTGAATTGTTTCATATAGGGAAATTCCTGCTGTAATACACATCTACTCCACCAAAAACTTTCCACAGGAGGAAGCACTAAACTAGGAAAAAACTGGAACGAAAACATACGTATTTTGCAGATTCTGTAATCCATGCTAGCATTGTTTACAAAATAAAGGTGAATTTCTTTTCTGTGGTAAAACTTAGCCACACAAAGATTGGTAAATCTTTCCCTTTTTAAAAACCACCATTGCCTTGCTTTTTTGGAAAAGCTTTCCCTTGTGGCTCAGCTGGTAAAGAATCCATGTGCAATGTATGGGAGACCTGGGTTTGATCCCTGGGTTGGGAAGATCCCCTGGAGAAGGGAAAGGCTACCCACTCCAGTATTCTGGCCTGGAGAATTCCGTGGACTGTATAGTTTGTGGGGTTACAAAGAGTCGAACACAACTGAGTGACTTTCATTTCTCTTTAGTTATTACTTTCCTGGATTTAACAACTAAGGCTTTGATGATCTGTGAGGACAGTGGATTAAATAACTCCTTTATTATTCAACAAGTACAATATATATTTTTGGCAGATATTCACTTTTAAATATCAATGTGGAATTAAAAAAAAAAGAACGGTAGACAATTTTCTGGCAATCTACCATGGTGTGAGAAGAGAAAAGGTGAATTTTCTTGCATGCACACTAAAAATACTCTTAGCCCAATCACCATTCTAGAGATGTGATTAGGCAGGGAAGGAAATTTTACAATGTTTACCTCTTTGATTTTTTCATTTGCAGTCCAGCATCAGCTCAGTGTACATATCAGTTTTCATCCTTAAATGCGCATGAAACCAAACCAGGGTTTTTGCAGAGCTCTAATTGCTGTATGATTTGATGTTACTGTGCAGTGAAGCTGTGCTAGTTAATTGTTTTCCTGACTAAATTTCCATCTCTTCCCCCACCCCGCCCCCATTCTGCCCGAAGGAACCTATAAAGCAAAAAACAAACAAACAAAAATCTCTCAGAAGAGCATCTTTCATTTTCAGAAGCATCATTTGCAGTGGGTAGCAGCCTCGTCATAATGTGGGCGATAATGATGATGGATAATTGTAATTCTTAAGTGGTTTCAGCTTATGGTTATTAGGGGCAGGAGCAAGGCAAAGATGGATACATGGAAGAAAAATATGGTTTACTCTGCTTTAATTGCCTTTTCCAGCATTTTGAACAATAGAATGAGAAAGTCATTTCTGCATCTCTTGCTGATTCTATTCTAGGATGGGTATGTGACTTTGGATTACAGCCGATTGGAACATTGTGTGATGTGCAACATGATTACTGGAGGAAAATTCATGGAAACAAATTAGATATTTGATTAACCACTTTAAATAATGATCGATTTCTATGGCTTCCTGTACACTGCCTTTTTCATACTAATCAGTAGCTCAGGCCATATATAAACAATAGCCTTCTGTAATAAATAATTGCATTGTAGAGTGCTAGTTAAATTTAGAAGTTTCTATTTTATTGGAGTTCTCACTCATAAAACGTAGTGCCAAATAGTAATTGAGATGGAGTTTAGAGACTCATAATGCTTTGCTTCACAATCCAACCCAGGAATTGTTTCTCCCTGAGACCCGTAACAGAGATCTCCTGAGTAAGGATAGATGGTGGAGGAAGACCAGGATGGGAGACTGGGGAGAGGGAAAGAGAAAAAGGGTCTAAATGAGATTGGAGGGGAGCAGAGGAAGGGGAGTGGAGAAAATAAAAAGCTTGAGGTGGCAGGTTGCCTCTTTCAGATCCTAGTAAGCCAATTTAATATAAATGGGCAGGCGGCAAGGAAGAGCCAATTGGAAGAGCCTGAGACGCAGGCCCTGTGTCCTCGGGAGAGCGGAATGTCTCAGACAATAAGATGGGAGATTTATTATGAAGAAACAAAATGTGCTGTTTTCCTCTCCCTGGTGTTTCTAAAGTCCTTAGCCTGACAGGAGAATGTAGGCTCCGTGGTTAGCTCTGGTCGCTTCGGGAACGTCCCTTGCTGCTTTGAGACTAGTGTCTACTGGCTATGAATCAATTAGCTCCTTGCCCCTATCCCCAAGGAGAAGTGTATTCCCTTACTCTTCAGATACTTCCATCATCATCTCCAAGAAAAATGAAGATCTCCCAGGTGGCTGGAAGCAGACGGGAAATTGGAGCTTTGTTACATTAGTTTTTATAATTGGAAGGTGTGCCCTCCCTCCCAGTGCAGAGTGAGAAACAATAGTCGTCACAGCAGAGCCATCTGGAAGGGTGAGACTTACCATTGAAAAACATGTAGCAACTGAATTTTGAACATTCTGGACAGATCTCAATAAATATGCTTTCAAAATTGTGACTCAGAATATGACTGGGAAAGTAAGACTCACATGGGAAGGGAAAGAATCAAACGAAGTCCAATTGGTAAGTAAGAAAAGTAAAACTTTGGACCTGCTTCTGCAAAACCATTAAGTTGCATGGTCTTGAAAAAATTGTTCCTCCTTTCTTGGAGTATCTGTCAGCCTCTTTTAAGCCAACCAGAATGATGAGAGAACTCTAATATTAGCTCAGGACAACTATGGCTAGTTGTGTCTACCATCTTTCTTCTCTTCTTAACAACCTGAAATGAGTTCTTTCAATTTTGCTCTGAATTGAATTTATCTCCTTTTCCAGTTCTATTCAGGTTCTACCTCTGCTGTAACAAACCCCACTCTCAGTGCTCTCTTCCTTTTTTGAACTTCACTTGGCACTGCCAAATGATCTGATTATAAGGATTCTTTCATTTTTAATGAGTGGTTTATCTTTCCAACTAAGGAGTAAATTCTTTGAGAGTAACAAACAGATATTGATTTCTTTTATGGTTTCACTAGTATACTTGTCATAGTGATGAACTCATGGGTGATGACTAAAAAATACTTGTTGGCCAATGGATTGATTCAGAAACATGAAGGAAATGTGCAGATGTTTCCAATCTAGCACAGGACATTTTCTTATGGTAGGTATAATTGTTTAGGAAAAGTGTTAGAATGATCATGCATCATTAAGTTCCAGATGATTGTTTAGACATGAGGTAATGTGCTTAATCAGTCTTTCAATCAGCATCCAACCAGGGGAATCTTGAACACATTTACACATATTTTCTCCATGATCTGAGCAAGGCCCTAACCAGAGCACCTCTCATGTGATTCCTCTTCGAGCAAATTTACTTTCCTCTGGGACACCCCTTTCCTTTGCTGACCATTTGAAACAGACCAGGCAACCTGGTTTTGCTGGGGCTGTATTATTGAATTAACAATTAAAGATTTAAATGACTTGAATAGGGTAGCTTTGGGAGCATTTCTATACTGTTGAAATGGTGATGATGGTGAAGTTGGTGATGGACAGGGAGGCCTGGTGTGCTGCAGTCCACGGGGTCGCAAAGAGTTGGACACAACTGAGAGACTGAACTGAATTGAATTGAGAGCATTTAGGGGCTGGCCCTGAAAGTGAAATCACTTAATGATTTGTAGACCTGGGATAAACTTGGTACCAAAAAAGCATAATTATGATTTGCAGTTTGCAAATCAGAGAACCAAGCCAGTGCCAACACCCGGCTCAGTCTTGCATGCATATAGTCATGGAAGCCATGTCTTTTAGGACACTGAGGCCTAGAATGATGGACTCAGAATGTCTAATAGAAGCCCCAGGTTCGAACCTTCAGCAGCAGCATGAAGGGAAACCCAGTCCTCAAAGTTCTTTCTTTCTTACTGACAGGGTCCCCAGGACGGTTCACATGTTTTTCAGGGTAGCTTTAATGTTCTTCTATTTAACATAGGTCATCATTCATCCTGTCCACATATACCATGGCTTTGCTAGTTCCTGTGTTGTTACTGCCTCTGTGAACCCAACTGATCATAGGCACTGTGATCCTCCAGGCACTGTCTTATTGATCAGCTTTGAGCTTCTGACTTGGAATTCAGTGACTTTGTAGGTGTTGTCATGCGTCTTTTCCAATTCATGAAAAAAGCAACTGATTATTTGGCTAATATTCATTCATTCATTTAGCATCTCATTCCATAAGAGATTAGAGACGGTATAATGAACGAAGGAGGGAGTAAAATGAATAAGCTTTGGGAATCAGGACCAAAGGAGAATATAGCTAGGAACTAATCAAGCAAGGAGTGAACATGGTACACCAAAAGACTTATTACAAACTGTGGTCCTGGAGAGTCTCTTGGTGTGGGGTGTAAATTTGGCTCAACAATTCCTAGCAGCCATAACAAAGATGGAAAACAAATAGGAACAGAATTTACTCTGTTCACATTTACAAATAAAGTGATTATTTAGGAGAATACAGCTTTTCCTGATACTGAGAGTAACAGGTGATGTTTCCCCATGGGTCTTGGTAAGGAGAACATTGTGTCAAAGTAGTGGATGATGCCTTCCACAGCATCTTTGTGTTAGATTTGTTTTGTCCTTCAACATTAGATTATAATGTCCTTCAATGTGAAGCTGATGACTGTACAGCTTGCTCGTGTTCTTCCCTGATCCAAGGCTGAAGTTTGAAATGTCTGGGGGAATTGACAGACTGTATATTCTCCAGACACCCTCCCATCAATATCATTTTGGGCAAGTGCTTCCTTCTTGTCTTAACTCCTAAGAGGCAATATAGTGAGTGGTTAAGCATGCAGGCTCTGGAATCAGATCCTTGGGTTCAAGACCCTCAGTTTCTTTTCTTTTTTTTGGGGGGGGGGAGTCAAGTCATTTATTTGTCTTTTACATGAAAACAAAATTGAGGGAGCGTGAACAAGAGGGGAACTAGCCGGCTGCTCAGATTTTTCTGTAGTCGGAATGGGGCAGCTGGCCTTGAGACAGGAACTGGGTCCCTGCAGCAACGTGGCAATGGCGACTGGACCTAAAGCCGGTTACTGAAGCACCGTTTTCTACTAAATCTTAAACCAAGCTAAGCAAGTTAAGGTTACGCTGGAAAGAAACTGAGGGTCTCTGTTTCTTTCTTTATCACGAAAAAAGGTTAATGCATTCCTCCGAGAGATGTTATCAGTATGAAATGAAATAGTGTATGTAAAGTGCTAAGGGTTGGGAGTGCTCAAAAAATGTGAGCACAGGGAGGAGTTGACGTGCAGCAAGGTGACGGTAGGGCAAACAGCATGGGCCAGGCTAACCTAGGAGCAGAGGATCAGTTCACGAAGAGCCAGCAGGTGAACTCGATGTAGTCGAAAGCAGTGGGGAGTGCTCGGCCCTTGCGGTCCACGTAGGGCTTCATGTGGGAGACGCAGTAGTCAGCTTGTTCCCGAGTCAGGTTCTGGTACAGCTCCTCTTTTGTAACATAAGGCTTCCCTTTGGAGCTCAGGGCCCGGAAGGCGCTCTCAATCTCCTCACTGGACTTGACGTTCTCGGTCTCACGGCTGCTCACGGCTGATCATAAAGGCCATGTACTCTTGCAGGGAGACGTGGCCGTCCCTGTTAGGATCCACAGTGTCCAGGATGGCCTTGAACTCAGAGACCCTCAGTTTCTTTATCATGAAAAAAGGTTAATGCATTCCTCTGAGAGATGTTATCAGTATGAAATAGTGTATGTGAAGTGCTAAGTGTTGGGAGTGCTCAATAAACGTGAGCCTTTACAATTAGACCACAGAGAGGCTTTACAGTCTCTGTGCCTCTCAGGGGAACATAGTTCACCTTTTAAATTCACCTCTGTTTTGTCCCTCAGGTGTGGGAAGGGAATCAGCATATGTCCTTGACAACTCTTACAGGGTCCAGATAGGGTCCCCAGATTGAGCTCATGGCCTGAATCTTTTGTCCCTTCTGAAGGGACACCTTGTCCATTTAGTACCCATGGCAGGTGTTTAAGGGACAGCCCTTTTCTCTGTGTTGGAGAATTTTCAGAACTGAGTTGTTTTTTGTGAACATATCCCTTCATTCTGCATGAAGTTTATCAATTTATTTTATTAAGAAAACTCTGGTTAGTCTGCCTTGATCTACCCATATTCCTGACAGTAAGCTTTCTTTGGGGGCTTCTTAGGTGGCACAGTGGTAAAAAATCCACCTGCCGATGCAGGAGATGCAATAGATGTGGGTGGGGAAGAGGCCCTGGAAGAGGAAACGGCAACTTGCTCCAGTACTCTTGCCTGGAAAATCCCATGGACAGAGGAGCCTGGTGGGCTACAGTCCACGTGGTCACAAAAGAGTTGAATACAGCTGAGCGCCTGCGCACAGAACAGAAGCTTTTTTCTGAGACACACCTGATAGCCATGAACTGGCAGAGCACGGCCCACACTAGGGCCAGGGACTGCACCGTGGCTCCACACGCAGGCAGCCCAGCGTCTTATAAGGAGCACCTTCTAATTTCCATTGTTCCCAACACGGGTTGAATTCACACGTTTAGAGCCGGCAGAGCCGTTTTGGAGCTGTAGCCAAAGGAAAAATCCATATAGTGACAATTCCTGCCCTTATGGAAGATTTTAACATTTTGTTTGAGATGGATGGATTTTGTTACATTAATTTTGCTTTACTAAAATATTGTTTATCTTGATTCCTGAGTTTTGGCATCCCTCTAAATTTTGTATCCAAGGCCACTGCCTCACTCTCCTCACTCAAATCCTGGTCCTGTGTGCAGCCTGGTAATTTGTGTTGTCCTGGCTCTTAGAGATATTTGCCCTCTTTACCCTATAGCAGTTGTTTCCAAATGTAGGACTATAATAACTTTTCACCTAACCAGGGAGAAATAAAAAATGAAGGACAATGCATTAAGTCTTTTGACAAGCTGACTTTAAATAAGATAATGCCTTTCTTACTCTCTTATAGTTAAAATACAGTTTATTAAAATAAAAAAACCAGAACCTGCAGAAATATTATTTATTCACTAATGATGCTAATAGATGGCAGTAAATTTTTAAACATGTACCCACTGGGCAAAATAAAAATGTGATGATTAAAGAATTTAAAAATAATTAACTGTTCCAGGAAATCCTACACATGTATGAAACTCTGCCCTAGGAGCTTGGTTATCCCTTCCGCCCCAGGACAGATTAGAAGGAGTATGGACAGAGGAGTGGTGACTAGAAGTCTGTGGCAGGTGTGGGAGGTGAGGACGGTGGCCAGGAGGAAGTAGGGACGTGCTGGGGATAACGGATGTGGTGGGTGGTACCCTCCTATGTGTTCTGCCAGGGCAGGCTCTTGGATGCAGAGGCCCAGAAACCCGTGCCAGGACACGGAAACAGGTAAAAACCAAGAGCTGATGTTGAGTCTCAGTGGCAGCGGGGAGCTTGTGTGCACATGAAGTCTCTAGAGAATTCTGCTGGAAGCCCAGTTGTTTTGCAACTGGTTTTTATTCTGCTCTCTCCTTAGAGATCTTCAAATACACTGAGCTGCAACTTCAGAGAGATTTTCTTAGGAGGAGAAAGATATTTTCTAGTTTACCTAGTGAATTTGTAAAACCAAGAAGGATCATCATAAATATGAACAATTCCTGGAAAACTAGAGCCACTGTCTCTCATTGTAGTCATTAAAAGAAGCCTAACTTAATGTAGTGGGCCTTCCCCGCTGGCTCAGTGATAAAGAATCTGCCTGCCAATATAGGAGACACGAGTTAAATCCCTGGGTTGGGAAGATCCCCTGGAGAAGGAAATGGCAACCCACTCCAGCATTCTTGCCTGAGAAATCCCATGGATAGAAGAGCCTAGCAGCCTATAGTCCATGGACTCGCAAAAGAGTCAGACAGTAAACAACAATAACTTAATGTAGCAGGTGTCAGACAAATGATCCTCATCAAGGAGAGTGAGAGTCTGAGGATGCAAATTAGTACTAAGGCTAGTATTTTTGTGAACGTTGTAGATGTTTGTCAGGATGCTCTTCACCTTTGAAAAAGTAGATTTTATTTTTTTTACTGTTGCTCGCTTTTTTTTTTTTTGAGTTGAATAAATTTGTAGTCAGAATCAGATGACTGGAGCATAAGTTTTGGCTTTTTTCATATACTTTGGTGACTGTGTTACTTTAAGGAGGTCACTGTATTGCCTGAGGCCTTGTCTTCCTCATCTATAAAAAGGAAGAGTTGAATTTTATTAGATTTTCTTGAATTCCAAAATGTTATGATTTGCTGTGATTTTTATGATGACCCGGAGGGAGCACACACAGGTTCCTATAAAGCATTTCTTGTTGCCCTCTTTCAAATTCAGAAAAATGCCCTGGATCAGAGCCACTGGCAGGGTAACTTCCACCTTCAGTTTGGAAATATTTGCTCTGCAATTTCTTATTTTATTAAATTATTTGAGACTGTAAGAAGGCTGTTGAATTTCTTTGGGCCTTAATCTGCTGTATCTGTAAGATACTGTGTTTTTATTGCTGTATGACAATCTTGATGTCTTCTGGATGAAAAAATTAACTCTGCTTTATTTGTTAACATCAACGTTAACAAATAAATAGAGATAGGGATGCTGTGAAGAATGGTTTCCTTAGTAGGCTGTATGCAACAATGAAAGTGAAAGTGAAGTTGCTCAGTCGTGTCTGACTCTTTGCAACCCCGTGGACTGCAGCCCACTAAGCTCCCCTGTCCATGGGATTCTCCAGGCAAGAGGACTGGAGTGGGTTGCCATTTCCTTCTTTAAGGAATCTTCCTGACCCAGGGATCAAACCCAGGTCTCCCAAATTGCAGGCAGATGCTTTAACCTCTGAGCCACCAGGGAAGTTGTATGTAACAGTTCAGTTCAGTTCAGTTGCTCAGTCGTGTCCGACTCTTTGTGACCCCATGAATTGCAGCACGCCAGGCCTCCCTGTCCATCACCAACTCCCGGAGTTCACTCAGACTCATGTCCATCGAGTCCGTGATGCCATCCAGCCATCTCGTCCTCTTTTGTCCCCTTCTGCTCCTGCCCCCAATCCCTCCCAGCATCAGGGTCTTTTCCAATGAGTCAACTCTTCGCATGAGGTGGCCAAAGGACTGGAGTTTCAGTTTGAGCATCATTCCTTCCAAAGAAATCCCAGGGTTGATCTCCTTCAGAATGGACTGGTTGGATCTCCTTGAAATCCAAGGGACTCTCAAAAGTCTTCTCCAACACCACAGTTCAAAAGCATCAATTCTTCGGTGCTCAGCCTTCTTCACAGTCCAACTCTCACATCCATACATGACCACAGGAAAAACCATAGCCTTGACTAGACGGACCTTAGTCGGCAAAGTAATGTCTCTGCTTTTGAATATACTATCTAGGTTGGTCATAACTTTTCTTCCAAGGAGTAAGCGTCTTTTAATTTCATGGCTGCAGTCACCATCTGCAGTGATTTTGGAGCCCCC